>JBAFTA010000024.1:3394857-3412038 GCA_036919975.1 Melanotaenia parkinsoni | reverse complement strand
CATCTGCATAGCAGTGGTAGGAGAAACCATGAGAGCTAATGACTGCACCGAGTGAGGAGGTGTATAGTGAAAAGAGACAGCTACTTCTGGTATGTTCCCACTGCTGAACAAAGTTAGGATTGTCTTCTGAACCATAACTGTAGCTTGGGGGTTACTAATAACAACAATACGTATTTTATCAGAGGGCTGTTTATCTGCATAGAAAGTCATGGCTGGGGAGTATTTAACTGCTGAATAGAAATAATCACTACGCAGCCGCAGTATGTGAGTGACCAGTAGAGGCAGTGCAGGGACCAGTTTGACCAGATGAAATGTCACAGGTTACACAGTGGTAAAGATAATGGAACATTTCAAAGACAAATCCAAAACCACCTGCATCATTATGACTTATTATTGCCGCTGCACTTTGACATATCCTTGTCACAATAGCTGGTGAGAGACCGGTGTTGTATTGAGGTCAGTTTCCCCGTTGATCTAAGTGTAGAACATTACACTTGCAACGCAGCTGGCTGACAAACGGGAGGTTACAAAGCAGATAACACTTTCAGTGCTTTCTGGGTTGTGCTAATGAGAACTGAGGGGTCAGAAGACGTGGAGTCTCTGGTCAAAGGACATGAGTGATTTTAAAACCCTCGTCTCTGCTGCAGGATACAGCTGAGGACATGCGATCCATGGACAGCTGTGAGTACATCTGGGAGGCCGGGGTGGGCTTTGCTCAGTCACCCCCTCCGAACTACATCCATGATCTGAACAGGTGAGACTTCGGCCCCATTTCAGCTCAGATTATGTCTATTGGGTATTCTGACCCTTGTTTTGCTTTATGATAACTGAGTGAGCCTTGTGCAAGATTAAAACATACAAATATGTTGATATTTAGAAACATCTGTGAGTCCTTTTACAAAAAAAATATTCTACACAATTTATTAAACAATCTCCTTGTTAAATTTTTCATGTACAACACCAGAGGTGTTGTTTCCCTGCAGCTCTGAGGCCGAGAATCTGCTCTTCATAACATTTTTTTCCTGTCCTGAAGCATCATTTTACTGCACCGCAGCACACGCCAGCCACTGGCTATCAATACAATGGCCATTTTAAAAGCACTCCATGGCTGATTTAGCAAAGAAACACAAGGGGATATTACCAGAGGAAGAGAGGAAAGAGAGAAAGTGACAGAGCAAGAGATGAGAAGAATCAACATCAGGCTGACTTTTACTGGCTCAGCTCAGAGAAGAGACAAGATGCAAGATGGATGCCGTTGTTATTAGGGGGCGCTAAAGTGTGACAATCTGTCCAAGTTCAGTAGTGTGGCTTTAATTTGTATGTTTAGACACAACAGCTTCTACATTTTTGTAGTCCTGTAAATATATTTGTAACTTCATGTAGCCTGAACTACTCACCCATCCTTATAAAAAAAAAACCTAACCTCTGCATGGTGAAATTCATCTTCTTACTCTCCTAGGAAACTCTTCTAAAGAAGTCTTCGTAGGAGCGTTTTAGCATCATTGACTCGTGTTTGTGTTTTTTCAGGACTGAACTTCTGAAGTTGCTTCTTACCTGCTTCTCTGAAGCCATGTACCTCCCTCCTTCCACTGACAGCAAAGTCCTCAACCCCTGGGTCTCCTTCTTCTGCTCCTCAGAAAACAGGTAACCAGTTGATGCTTTTTAAATGTGCCTTTTTCCAGTTTGACAAACTGCAAGAGTCCAGAGAAATTGGATTTTTTTTCGTCTTTAGTTACTTTGACAAAGATTTTAATGTATAGTGTGTGATAAAATATGTTAAACCAGCTCCACTTTAAACAAATATATCTCTAAAATCTTGTGTCCTAATGAATCTATTTGCTGTAATGACCCAGTTACAGATTTCATACTGATCATTTTCATTAAGAAAACAATGGAAGCTAAAAATGGCCATGCATGATTTAAAAAAACAAACTAAAAACCAAAACATCATTACATCTAGATAATGATCTATCTCATTATCTTCAGAAAACAAGGATTGTTTTCTCATATCAGAATAATTGATTTAATTATCTCCAGATAATAATTATTTTTAAAAAGTATCATAAAACAAAGTTTTTATTTGATAAAGTCAAGAAAGCCGATGTCGAAAGCCAACGAATAACACGTGCATCCCTCAAAAAAGCAAAGTTATCCTGTAATAACCAGTTATAGTTTACTTACAGATAAAGAGAACATTTAACTAATAAGTGAAGACAAGCTTTGTTTTCTCAAAATAATAAAAATAATTCATTTGCGGTCTTGAGATAATGACAATAAAAATTAGTAATTGCAGGAATGGTTGCTCTCAGCTTCCATAGAAAACATACCTAAAGATGTTTTTCTACTTTTCATTTTTAGTCTAACAAAATTTATTCATTTATTTATGTTTTTATTAAGGCAGAATTAGGCAGCTTCTGTTAGCCGTTAACCACAGTATAAGTAATTTTTTCATCCTATTAAAAGCATATTTTGGATTAATTTGACAATAATTATTATTTGACATATGTCTTTATTTTTCCAACATTTTTCTCGTAGTGACTCAGAAAAGGTACATTCTGTTTAGATAGTTACACTTTAATGAGATGTGAAATTTTATTGGCTTTAGTGTTTAATTTTAACCAGTCTGTTGGAGTCAGATGCTTGAGAGTCAGCACCAAGTGGACATCTGTGGTATTGCACTGAAAAGTGACACTTGTGTAAATGGAACATTTTGGTAAATTTACGTGCAGGACAAACTATTTAAATGGCCATCAGAGATGGTTTCTAATTAGGTGGAAGAAAACAAAGCATCTCAGCTGTACTATACAGGACTTAATCAGAAAGTAACTTGTGATCAAAGCTGTTGAATCAGTATATTAGAAGGAGGAACAGTACACCAAAGATACTTTAGTTTAATGCTTTACTTAATTGAAGCAGTAAGTTAAAATCTGTTATTTAAATATGGCGATGTCTGGCTGTCAGGTTAGGGGTGAGTATTAACAGGTACATGTCCAGTATGTTACCTGGCAGGAGGTGCTGCCTTCAAGGCTAACACAAGTCTGTACCTGCTGTAAAAACCAGAGTTTAAATGAAGGACTGCGTTTAAGTCAGTGTAACGTTTTCCTGCACACAAGGGAAATAGTCCTTTATAGATATATAATCCTACCACTCTGGGTCTGGTACAAGCACACAGCTCAGGCTACCACTGACTTCCACATGTGTTTACCTGCTTCAGACATGCCCTGCCTCTGTTCACCTCCCTGCTCAACGTGGTGTGTGCCTATGACCCCGTGGGCTACGGCATCCCCTACAACCACCTGCTGTTCTCCGACTACCGGGAGCAGCTGGTGGAGCTGGCAGTCCAGATCCTTATCGTTACTCTGGAGCACGAAGCTAGAACGGCAGCAAGCGCCGCCCTGCGGGCTCTGGATGCCACCACATCCCTTTCCGCTGAGGAGGGGCCGGAGGTACAATCAGAGGAAATCAGTAAACAATTTATTGTTTAAATTTAGATGCTGAGATGATAATGGTCTCTTTTCAGGAAGCTGGACCAGAAAACCTCTTTGTGAATTATCTCTCCAGGATTCACAGAGAAGAGGTACTGTGATGTCCTGACATCCCTTATAACAGCGACTAGGATGAAAACAGTGGGATGTTTAAGTGTCCTTTTTTTATATATATGTTCAGGACTTGAGCTTTATCCTCAAAGGTCTGGCTCAGCTGCTCAACAACCCCTTGATCCAGACCTACCTTCCTCGATCCACAAAGAAGATCCAGTTCCACCAGGAGCTGTTGATCCTGTTCTGGAAGTTCTGTGACTTCAACAAGGTGTAGAGCTACATTTTCTAGAAAACAAAGCTTCATGCAGTTCCTGGTTCATCTCACTTTCCACATGTTTTTCAATGAGTTCAAACAAATCTGCTTCTGGTTTTAAGTTTGGTTTTCACACTGCACCCCCGGGTCGGGATCTGTGTTAGTAACTTTGCAAAACTGGTGACCTTGCCTGTCTTTATAATTATTTTATAGTCAGTTTGAGGTCATTTCTACAGCTATTCAGAGTTTTTACTTTATGTTTAACCTTTATTTACACAGGTAGTCCCATTGAGACACAAAGTCTCATTTACAATATAAATTAGCTATTTAAAAGGCAAATGCAAGCTACATCTAAAAACAAATAAATAAATAAAACCTGCTAAAAACTAGAGCAATTCAGAGATGCTTTCTGAGAATTCCCCTAATGGGATGAAGGTGGGCAGCTTTAGATCCTGCTGTATCCTGGGTGTTGTATTACAGCCTTTGCATTTTTTGTATTAAATCCTTACTGATATTTGTGTTGCTTGTACAATGAGCAGTTGGTCCTGGTGTCACTGACAGATTAAAAGCAGAGTAATGTGCGTTTAAAATCCTGCCTGTTATCAGCAGTGCTGATGACTGGTTTGTCGCAGTCCCTGATAGGTTCATTGTTTTAGAAGAAAAGTCTCTGGAAACATCTCAAAGGTCTCTAATTTTATGAATAAACTCATTCAGCCACCCCCTTTGTAAACAGATATTTACAAAACTGAACAACATAAAGGTTCTTTATTTTTTTATTTATTTTTTAAGGATTTTTGGGCCCAGTGGCCTTTTTCAACAGTAGCTTGACAGGAAAAAGGCTCAGAGAGAGCAGGGAATGTCATGCAGCAAGGGGTCCTCTAAAAACAACACTGATGTTCAATAAATGAAAAAAAACGAGAAAAGTTCGATTTTCATGAAATAAAATGCATCAATTAAAATCACAACTTGGAAGGTTTAAAATCAGATTTTTAAAATATCCCAAAAAGTTTTTCTTCATAAATTAATGCTGTATTTTGGAGTTAGATGCACTAAAATTTAAAGCACTAATGGAAAAGCCGGTCAGTGAAGGACATCTGATAAAATATAATCATTATTCCCTTATTTAAACCATATTATTACATTACCATACTTTCTGGGACTGCTGACTTTTCCTCTATCTTTTAGTATAATTTTTTTCTCAGATTAAATATATATAATATATATATATATAATATATATAAATTATAAAAACTAATGGGGCAGATGAGTCTCAGTAATTTAGTTGATTCTGTTTTCATTTAAAATTACTTTGCTGATTTTTTTTTTCCATTTTAGTTAAAGTTTTGTCTTGATAGGAATTTGTTGTATTTTGTCAGAAATACTTCAAATACTTAAAAATCTGGGAAATTGTGAATCAGATACTTAGCCACTGCTAAGCTCATGATGTTGTGCTAATTAGTTAATGCTGACATGCTAGACAGAACTTATCAGTAAAACATTAGCATGTTAGCATACTTAGCATGTTGGTATTAGCATTTAACTGTTTTGCCTGCTGTTTAATGTGATATCAGCTACTTTGTAATTATTATATTAGCAGGAAAATCTATAGCTAGGATTATTTATTGAGAGAAATGGTGTCACAGTTTCAGCAGGTTCTCTACATTTTGAATAAATTCTTGCTCTTAAAATTAGTTGATATTTGCAAAATTAAAACTTCCTATCTGAAGTAAATATATTATTTTATGTGATTGAGAAGACTCAAAATGCTGATTTAGTTGTTTTTGTGTATTATAGAAATTCCTATTTTTTGTCCTAAAGAGCAGCGATGTATTGGAGATGCTGGTTCCAATTCTTTTCTACCTGAACGATGCCAGAGCAGATCAGTGTAAGTCCGTGTGTGTGTGAAAGTGAAGTTATTTATGTGTGCGTATAGTGGGTGAACTTGTAAGGATCGTTGCTGAAAACTTCCAGCTGTGAAATCTGGGTTTCTGTGCATCTGCAGCTCGGGTGGGACTCATGCATATCAGCGTGTTCATCCTGCTGCTGTTGAGTGGAGAGAGAAACTTTGGTGTTCGGCTGAACAAGCCGTACACTCTCTGGGTGCCCATGGACATGCCTGTTTTCACAGGAACACACGCTGACCTGCTCATAGTGGTGAGAAACCAGAGACTAAAACAACAGTGAGCTTGTCTTCATAGAACTATTTTAGTGTTTTACTCCACCTGTTTATGACACATTTCCACATTTTTACTTTAAACTATGGAAAAATTTAAATGATCAACTCTGCAAATTTCAACTGCATTTATTTCTTGTATTTTATCATGATTAGATCTTTCATAAAATCATCACCTGTGGACACCAGCGACTCCATCCTCTCTTTGACTGCCTGCTTACTATCATAGTGAACAGTGGGTATCACAACTGAAATGCTGCCTCCTGCTGGTGGAGTAGGAGACCTGCTGAGCTTTTTTATTCTTCTCTACATCCACATCTGAGACATTGTTGTCCCTCCACAGTTTCACCTTACCTCAAGAGCCTGTCAATGGTCGCAGCCAACAAGCTGCTCCACCTCCTGGAGGCCTTCTCTACACCCTGGTTCCTCCTGTCTGCCCCCCAGAATCACCACCTGGTCTTCTTCCTGCTGGAGGTCTTCAACAACATCATCCAGTATCAATTTGATGGTAAGAAAAAAGACATGGGCGCATCAGTGAGACATTGTTCGGGACACCGAGTGAAAATCTGAAATCTCCCTCACAGGTAATTCCAACCTGGTGTACGCCATCATCCGTAAGAGGAATGTGTTCCACCAGCTGGCCAACCTGCCGACTGACAGGACGTCCATTCAGAAAGCCTTGCAGAAGAAGAAGTCAGGGATTTCCAGAATTAACTCTACAGACAATGTGTCTATGGAGGGCGCCAGACCTGCAGTACCTGCTGAGCCTGGCACACTCAAAGCCACCTTAGAGGCCACCCCAGGTGGGAAGTCAAATTACTGGGGGCTCAGCTCAATATGATCAAATGCATATCATTATTAAATTAAATATGTAAACTGACTTGAAATAACTAACAAAGCCCAAAGACTGACCATAGATAGAAACACAAACATCAGCAAAATAAGATTATTATGATTAATTATGCAGCTAAGACACAAAACTGATCAAAAGTGAAGCGAAATGCAAAAAGGGCCAAAAATGAGCAAAAATTAAAAGGTTATGGGCTATAAATGGCCACTACATTGGCTGCAAAAGGAAAGAAAATCTTTAAGACCTAAAACAGACTCATAAACTAGCTTAACCTGAACCAGTTAAGCAGTCCTTAACTGGTTACCGGTTACCAGCAGACACAAGGTAGTCCCTGTCCTCCAAGTGTGATTCAGTATATAGTTCTGTGTTGCAGGAATTGATAAGATAACAGAGAAGTCTCAGGTAAGTGAGGATGGGACAATGGTTGCTGTGCCGCGCTCGCAGTCTCCACAGACACCTGCCGACAGTAGCGCCATCGCCGCAGCCAGCGACACCGAATCCAACTCAGAGAGAGACCACGAGGTACTCCATCACCCACACTCTGACTTCACCTGTTTTTTTCTGCCATCCAAGTGTTTTATTCTGTCACCAGGCCTACTACACACCATCAGAGACATCGAGGAGTCGGTTGTCGAGTGTCTCATCAACGGCAGCATGGAGCGCTAATCCAGACTGGGTAAGAACTAGGCCGACCTACTGCTAATTATCTAATTATGTGATGGTTCCTGTCACATGATCCCTCCATCATCTATCTGTTCTCAGATGTTGTCATGGAAAGCCAAACTTCCTCTGCAGACCATCATGAGGCTGCTGCAAGTGCTGGTTCCTCAAGTGGAGAAGATTTGCATTGACAAGTAGGAAAAAATTCAACTTTTAAACTAAAACTTAGAGATTTAATGAATCATTTTCATGGCACAATATTTAAAACTCATAGCCAGTTTTTGCTATTTTTGCTCTGCCTGTATAAAAAAAAAAAACACATGTAGTAGCTGAACCCTTTTAATCCCACTTAACTTCTAGACATGATGTTTCCTGGACAGCCTCAGTTGTCGGATAATGAGGCTAAAATGATGTAAAATGAGTGAATCAATAGATACAGCAGCATAAAGAACAAAAACAAAAAAATGAACAGAATTTATTACTAACAGAACTTTGTAGAAATAACACACAGAACAACAGTGACCGAACCTTTTGTCATCTGCACACCGTTCTCTCAAGTCTTTGCTTTTAGGAGAAAAATATTATTAATCAAACAAACACAGAACAGGAACTATTTACACTTTAATCATCCAACTGTTTTTTTTTTTTTTTTGCTATTTACAATTATTTATGCTACCATTTACTTACAATTCTCAAAGAACTCCAACAAGACAATTACCTTAAAGTTAATGCTAAAGCTAAGGCTAAAGCAACACTCGAGTGGTTGAAGGAAAGTGAGCTCAGACCTCAGTCTAATAAGGAATCTGTAGAAAAAAACACCAGGTAAATAAATCCAGATTGAAGGTGAGGTGGAGCACTTCTGGGTAAAAATCAGTGTTAAGAGGAGTTAAATTTATCAAGCTTATCAAGCGTATCAAGCTTAGCTAAAGGGCATTTGTCAAACATTTATAACATTTTTTTTAACTTTTTGAACCGCTAGCGATAACCAAAGTGTGGAATAAAGACTGCTCTGAAACATCTGTAGACTGGTTAAGGTCTGGAGGAATGTCCCTCTTACGTCACAAAACTTAAATAATAAATATAACTAATTTTACACCAAAGCAGCGTTTTATGATTAAACTGTAACTTATGTAATTTGAATCAAATTGGAACTTCTTTCTGTATAGTGTGGGAATGTCCACCAGTTAAAGATTTCTGGGAACAAATAACAAATCGTCTCTCTGAAGCATTTGGATGAGAACTTAACTGTTCTCCCAACATCATGCTGTTGAATGATTCAGGGCAGAACATAAACCTCATGCAAAGATTTGTATGGTTTAGATCACGTATTGTGGCTAAGAAAATGTTGGCCATTAGATGGCAACCACCTCATATACTTTCAACACATCAGCGGTTATATTCATTATTATTTCTTTGGAGCTCTCTGTGGCCAGAATGAATGGGGCAGGCCAGGTTGTCCTTAAGGCCAGGAAGGAGGCACTCAGCATAGCTAAAACTATGATTTAATTATTGTTTAGGTTTGGCTATGTATGGATTAATTGAATCTAAATCTAAATATATTGCTACTTCCACACAGAGTGCATGTTGTGTTAATTAAACACAAATTTCCGCATAAAATCTGTTTTAATTTCGGGTTGTAAAGCACATAAATGGGGAAAGAAATACAAACATTTACGGTGCTGAGATGCTTCTAATACCTACTTTATAAAAGCAGCACATTATAAACTTTTTAATGTTTTAAACTTTTAATGTTGAGAAGCAGCTAATCTGTATTTGCATTGTTCACAAACATCAAATTGTTTGATCCACATGACATGAAAACTGTTTTCTTCCCCAGGGGTTTAACCGATGAGTCAGAAATCCTCAAGTTCCTGCAGCATGGCACGCTGGTCGGCCTCCTGCCCGTCCCCCACCCCATCCTCATCAGAAAGTACCAGGCCAACGCTGGCACGGCCATGTGGTTCCGCACCTACATGTGGGGGGTCATCTACTTACGGTAAACACACCTAAGCCGGTCATATTAACATCTGAATGCAGTTTACTTGTTATCCTATGAGAGTTGTTTTCTTCCTGTTGCCACAGCAACGTAGATCCTCCGATCTGGTACGACACTGACATAAGGCTGTTTGAGATCCAGAGGATTTAGAGGAGCTGCTGAGGATGACCATCACCTGTTTGTCTCACGTGCAAACTGTGCATGTTTATCTTCATCACCTGGACTGGCCAGTTGGAAACATCTCATTCTCATCAGTCGGCTTCTGTAAAAATAAAGAATGTCTAAATGTGAGCATAAATTATTTCTTGCATCCCACCTGCAGCCAGCAGTCGTGACATTTATTATACATTAATTTATTACTTTTGCCAACAATAAAAGAGGAAGAACACACTTCTCCTTCACACACAGCCAGATGTGTTTCAGATGCTTTGTGGTTTATCTCATTCAGCCTATAATAAAATATTAGATGTAAATTTAAAGTGCTGAGACCTGAATGACTTCTTGTCAACACAGAGGAGATATAATCCCTAAAAGTTAAGAGAGTTTAAAGTGATCTTACCATGAGTTTATATTTGGAAGTTGGTCCTCCCGTGTGTTTAGAAAACATCCATTTGTCTTTTTTTTTTTTCTTTTAAAAGGATAATAAAAACCAATAATTGTTTTGGATTTCACCCCGTTAAGCAGCTAAACACACAACAGCGACATTTAATTTGAAGCTGCTAAAATGCTTCACTGCATCTTTGTTTTTGCTTCCAGAGCACTAAACTGTTGAAAAGAAAATTCAAGGACATAAAAAAAGATGAGAAAACTGGCAGTAAAACTGGATCTAAATGAAAGAACCCTGAGTGGTATGATATCAGAACTGACTTTCTCCATCCACCTGACGCCTAACTACGTATTCATTCACACAACAAAGAAAGCAGAAAATAGCACAAATGTTTAAATGTTTGTGAATTAAAGACTAAAGCTTCAAGGTACGAAGAGATGGACCTTAAGATATCCGTCCACACTCACAACCATCAGTTTTCCTCATTATATCCACCTCTAATTCCAGAGAGGAGAGATACAGTCATCTACTAAATACACTCACGGAGCACTTTATTAACTTTAATCTTTAAAAACTAAATAGCCAATCAGATGGCAGCAACACCATACATTTAGTTATGTCTTATGGTCAAGATGACTTGCTGAAGGTCAAGCAGGATTAAATGAGATTTAAGTGACTATGAGTGAATGTGTCAGAGAACAGTATGAAAAGGAAAAAATATCCAAAGAGCAGCACTGGTCTCAACCAGTGTCAGAAGCTGAAGGAGAATGGGAAAATTGGTTGGAAGGCAACAGGAACTTAAACCTTAAATAAGCACTGGTTTCAACAAAGGTATGCAGAATAACATCTCTGAACAAAACATGTCCAACTTTGAAGCAGATTCTCTCTGTCTCTCTCTAATAGGGAAAATCAATATAAAAGTTTAAAATGATAAATAAGCTCATAACAATTTAGCTGACACAGACAAACTTAGACAAACTTTTTCATTTTTAAAGAGAGTAGCCTATATATTTATTAAAAAGTCCAAATTAGCAAAAGCAAAATTCTTATTAAAAGCAGAGTTTTAACTTGAAAAGTCAATATTCTGAAATAAACTAATTTGTTGTTTATAGTTAGTAGTTTATAGTTGGTTGTTTATTCATTTATTTTTATTTTTCTGTTTTTTTTTTAAATTAAGCGTTTTTGCAGTTACTTAGACTTGATCTATTTTTACACTAATTTTATTTATTTATTTATTTAACTTAGATGTTATTACTTGTGTGGGAGTGGGCGGCACATGTTTATGGTGTGGGTGGAGCTTAGCGCGGTTCATGCCCACGTGACACGCCACTTGCCGTCTCCTAGCAACCCGCCAGTCACCCGCGCTGTGACACCACAAGCTTGTCCGGAACCTTTCCGTCCCGGACGGAACGTAGCCTCTACAGCCCGGCAGACGGTCCGTTTCTTCCATGGAACCGAGCACAGAGTGAGCTGAGGCGCCGCCATGAACGACCGGTACCACCGGGCGGCCCGGGACGGCTACCTGGACGTGCTGAAGGAGGCCACACGGAAGGAGCTGAACGCCCCGGACGAGGATGGGATGACGCCGACCTTATGGGCCGCTTACCACGGCAACCTGGAGGCGCTCCGGCTCATCGTGGGCAGAGGGTGAGTCCCGAAAGTGTCAGAAAATGAAAAATAAATGTCAAAACTATTAATAGAGGAATATTAATCATCTTTATGTCACGTTTACATCTGAAATGGGTGGATTTTATTGTTTTAATTGATTGTAACTTTTAAAAACACAACAGTCTTTCTACCAATCTGATTTTTAATTCAATATTCATCAGTTTGTTGGATGTTATGTGTGTCTGCTGATATTAATGCAGAAACTAAAATGCCTCTGCCCTCCATCACCAATCAGAGCTGCAGGACATGAAGGGCTTTACATTTTAACAACCTCATTACAAAGAAAGGTCACTTATACATGAATACACTCAATAAACCACGTGTGTTCATGTTTGACATCTCAGTCTTCAGTGTCTCAGATGAAGTTATAGCAGCTGTGTACAGATGCAGGTTTAAATACTAAAGAACAGATCTGAGAGGACTGAGACATGCCTTTAGTGGGTTTAAGATAAGTCTGTGAGTTGCAAGTAAAGTATCAGGACTTTCATGCTAAAGTTTATAAGGTGCAGATAAAGCAGGTATATTTACAGCTTGTGCTTTGAGGCAGCAGATTAACAGGCTGGCTGTTTGTCATGCAGCTGTTTGCAGGTTTACGAGTGCAGTGAAGCTGCTGGCACTGGAAAGGTCAGTGTGATGGATCAAGTGGAAATAATCATACAGTTCAACAAAAAGTAAATTAAAAGCAACAATGTAGTATGAGATACAGAGAAGCCACTCGATGCATATGTACTGTTAATGATGCAGACTTTTGCACTTTATTACACGCTTAATTTTAAATGTATAACTTCTAAAACGAGATTTCAGTTCATAAACTAAACCT
The DNA here is from genome assembly GCA_036919975.1 of Melanotaenia parkinsoni. Lineage (NCBI taxonomy): Eukaryota > Metazoa > Chordata > Actinopteri > Atheriniformes > Melanotaeniidae > Melanotaenia > Melanotaenia parkinsoni. The sequence continues at coordinate 3,399,532 of JBAFTA010000024.1, read as the reverse complement.
AATGTTTTCCTGTCAGAAGCAGACAGAATAACTGCTTTGAAACTTGCAAAATTATGATGAAACTGATAAATGTTCAGTCATTCATTCATTACCGCTTCGTTCATTAACGGTCTCGGGGAAGCTGGAGCCTATCCCAGCATTTAGCAGGTGAGAAGCAGGTACACCGTGGACAGGTCACCAGTCCATCGCAGGGCTAACACAGAGAACCATTCATGCTCACACTCACTCCTAGGGGGAATGTGGAGTGACCACGCTTCCTATCTCATAGTTTTGTTGGTCCTTCTTCCTTATTTCCTCTCCACCATGCCTCAGGACGGACTCAGATTTAGTGGTAATGTACCTGAACTTCCATCCTGGAGCTACGCTGATAATTATATGTGTTAAATTCCTGACGTTTGCTCTGCCGTTTAAGGAAAGTTAGAAAGTTGTCCCTGTGGTGTTGTTTTTAGTGTTTGAATAATTGTGGTGCTAAAATGTGAACGATCAGTCCCGGGTCTCTGGACTGCAGAAAGCTTTTATTTTGTGAGCTATCAACTGAAGCATGCTGTGACATTAGCGTGTGCACCCAGTTGTTGTATTTCTATAAATGCCAACTGGAACCAGAGCTGATGAATATCCATGACCACTGCAGAATCATTTGATGCAGGACTACATGATGATAAAACAGTGACTGGAGTTACATGCACAGCTGAGTTGAGCTCTGGTCTAGGGCTGGGCAATATGAACCAAATCTTATATCTCGATATTTTTTACCTGAATCACGATATATGATATTTTTTTTGTCAAGTAACCAAAGAGACAGTTCCAATTTACAGCCTTCAGGGCTGAATATACTATAATTAAAGATCAGCAGCACATGTGCATTAAAACAGCTTATTGACATTTAAGTACCTTTATATTAAATTAAAACTACTTTTCAATAACCATAACAAAAATACAGCTGTACAAAATGCAAAAGAAAAGATGCTTTTAACTCAAAGCGAGCTATCTCGATATAAACGATAATCCCTCCTTCTATGTTGCGTCTGATAAAGTCTTGTTATTTTTAAAATCTCGATATATTGCCCAGCCGTCAAAGTTCAAGCTGTCAGTTCAAGCCTTGCTTCTCAGAATGTATGCAGAATGTAAATAAGTTATTCAGGGAGCTTGATGCATGTAAACAAACATTCTAGGTAGTACTTCTTCTGTGGGAGATCGTCATCATACATGTATGTGCAGCTGAATTCACAGCACACATGTCGTCTTTAAGTTGCCTGAGTGGTGATTTTATCAGATGATACTGCAGTTGAACAGTCATGATCAAACAATAAACTCTCCACTTACACAAAACACGGCTTTATAATAAAATAAAACCACTAAAATGGAATAAATCACAAGAGATTCAACTATGATTAGTTTCCGGATTCAAACAGAATCATATTCCTGACTTATGGCCACGGTTTAGTTACCACATTCCATTCAGTGATGAGCACAACTGGTGTGTCATGTCCCCACGCTTTAATTTGGGACCATACAATAATATTTTTCGCCACCAATGTCTCCAAGACTTTCTACTTTTTAATTGTAGTGGACATGAAAAAAATGATTGCAAGGGATTAAAGAGTTACACCACTTCGCAAAGCCATCACAGAAGGAGAATTTACTGTTTTAAGTAGTTAAAATTTGAAAACAGCAGAAGGTTGGTCACAGCGTTATTATAAAAGCTATGCAGGAATGTCCACTGAGCTGCTCAGCAACCCTCCTGACTGAGGCCCTTCTTGATTGGCCACTTTCACCAGACGGCAACTAAAAAAAAAGTTCTAGATGCTCCAAACTTCCTTTACTTCACCCGCTGTGTTTCTGCAGCACTCAGAGCTTCAGGAAACATTTTAACCTTTTGATGTTCTTCTCTTTTTCTCTGTTCTCCAGTATTTTTGTTTTCTTAAAATAAGCCAAATAATGGTTAGTCATGACATTAGCCTTCATGTAGCCTTCGTGTTTCCAGTAAACAGACTTATTGTTGCTGTCGTGTGATGGCTTTATCAGCAACCTTTAGCTTTAAGTTACTGTCTGTGTTACTCAAGTGTGATTCAGCCTCTGTGTTACTACAGTGGTACAAGTCTAATCCTGGGAACAGGATCTGCTTAATTGGCCTTTTGACCAACAGCGAAACAAACAGAAGCTAAATGCTTATCGGATCTAAAATAAGCCGTGACCATCGATTGAGGCTATAATATCTGATGTTACATCTGCATGACGTGCCGGGAGGCTACGCTGCAGAGAGGAGCAGAAATCTGGGTTGCTGATGATGAAGGTGGTGACCCTGATGTGGAGTGTCGTAACAGTGTTGCTGGGTGTCTGTGTGGGATGAATAATGCAAAGTCGCCACTGTCATGTTTAACCTGCAGAGTTTCAATTATTGATCAGTACCCAGCCATGCAGGTGGAGGGGAGAGGAAGAGGAGGGACTGACTTCAAGCTACAAACATCACTACAGCTGAATGAGGAAGAGTTAGCATGTGATGGTGGTGTTGACTGAAGCAGCAGTTTGAGTCTTTCAGCAATTTTACTGCCACAAGGCTGAAAAATGATGGCCGCCAAACCACTGATGTGTTTTATCTGAAACTGATTTTAGTTGCATGAGAGATTATTTGTCCTAAAGTTGATCAAAGATACTAAAACAAATCCAGTGTCAAATCTGAAATATGTCTAATAATCCAAAACACAGACAGGCGTACTAGTTTAAAGCAGGGATCCTCAATCCTGGTCCTGGAGGGCTGGTGTCCTGCAGGTTTTAGGAGTTTCCCTGCTGCAACACATCTGAGTAAAATCAGTGGATAATTAGCAGATGTGTTCAGAGCTTAGGTTTGAACATCAAGATAAAAACAGAAACTTTTTCTGATTTAGAAACACATAGAGCCATAACAAACAAATCCAATGAATAAAGGCCAAATTATTCATGAAAAATACTTTACTCCATAGTGAAACTGTAATGTAACTCCAGCTCCTCATTTCACTCCGTCACCGTGTACCTGGCCTGTAAACTCTTCTTCCGAGAGTCTGCCCTCCTTCCTGCTTTTACATAATAGTATGACCCTAGTCTTTCCCCACTAGTGATTCACTGCATGGTGTGCACATCAAAATAAAGTCCCACCCTTTCAGAAGATTGGTTCCCCAACAGAGTCGACTCCTCTTGTTCACTGCAAAGAATCGGCTCTTGGAGCTTGTTTATGAATGACACATCATCAACCAAGGAGGAACAATCAGGGTTTAGTTTTAGTACTTAACATATATGAATATTAAACTTGGCCAACAGCAAAAATATACAGACGTGGACAAAAGTGTTGGTACCTTTCGGTTAATGAAAGAAAAACTCACAATGGTCACAGAAATAACTGGAATCTGACAAAAGTAATAATAAATAAAAATTCTATTAAATTTAACCAGTGAAAGTCAGACATTGTATTTCAACCATGCTTCAACAGAATTATTAAAAAAAATAAACTCATGAAACAGGCCTGGATAAAAATGATGGTACCTTTTACTTAATATTTAGTTTCACAACCTTTTGAGGCAACCCCTGCAATCAAACGATCCCTGTTACTGTCAATGAGACTTCTGCACCTCTCAGCAGGTATTTTGGCCACTCCTCATAAGCAAACTGCTCCAGTTGTCTCAGGTTTGAAGAATGCCTTTTCCAGACGGCATGTTAAGACAAAAGTTTATGCTAAAGAAAAATTGTATCTCTTTTTTAAATACTTTATATAAATGATAAAGCCATGTCTAAAAGTTGACTTTTAACAGCTTATTAACTCAAAGTGGGAGAGTGATGAGAGAAAAGAAAAAGACTAATTGAATCAATAGTTTACTATCTTTCTGTTAATTTTTACTTCTGTGGGTTGTTTTATTACTAATAGTTTCTCTTCATTTTAAACTTTGATGTGTGGCGTTTTAACCCTTTAATGCAGTATGTATGATATTTGATACATAGTTTCTCAGATCTTTTGCATCACTTTATGGTAAAAACTTGGCTCAAAAACCTGTTGTACACAATCTGATAATTGTCTTCTGCCTCCTGGTGGATACCCTTTGCACTACAATTATTTTGACATATCACACAAAAGTAATGTAAATATACAAAAATGGTTTTTACAAATTATTTTATTTTATTTTGTTAAAGGGCCAAAAAAAATTTACCCCCATTTTCTCTTGGATCGGGCTTTAAAGGGTTAAATTTGACTGGCTGCACCCCTCTGTAGATGCTGTATGCTGCCAGGACTGCCGGCATTTTGGTTCCCCTGTACACAACTTCAGTCACAGCTGTTTGGTTACACATAATTTAGTAACTGTATTTAATTTTAAATGGATATTTAGTACAAATTTTAATCAAATCCAGAAAAATGAACAGCTGGTTAGAGTTACAGTTTCCAGATGTAAAAAAGTAAAATAAATAATCAATTAAATCGATTTACCAAAAAGCATAAAAACTTAGCAAGACACTGGCAGCCTAATAAAAGTTCTAACATGTTGAAGGAAGTCTGGGACAAAAGCTGAGAAGTGGGTGAGTTGGCTTTAAATTAGCCAGCTAGCAAGCATGATGAGGCAGGTGGAAACCTGAAACTACGGTGGCCCAGAGGTGTCACAGCAAATAAAAGCCGCAACACAACAAAATAAGTCACAACACTACAAAATTAACC
>JBAFTA010000024.1:3373404-3383468 GCA_036919975.1 Melanotaenia parkinsoni | reverse complement strand
AGGATGATCTCTCACGGTGGAGGCGCTTACCCATATCACTCATGGGGAGGGTTGCCACAGTTAAAATGATGGTTCTAAATTCTAAAAAGTAAATTACCTGTTTTCAGTGATACAAACAAAACCATCCTCCAGCTGTTGGACTCACATATATCCAAATTGTATGGAAAAACAAGCCATCACGTATCAGTCTAAAAACTCATCAACAGACTAAAGACAGAGGTGGATTGGACTTACCCAACTTTAATCACTATTTCTTCTCTAACAAGCTGCAATATATCTCCAAATGGCTTAAACCTGGCGGTCTGCATGACGTCTTTCCCTCACCGCTGTGACCGGGCCATCCGACGCCTCAGTTACATCCTCAATCTGCTGTCTAAAACCTCTTTTAAAAGTGGGAAACCAAAAAAATCTAACATTGTGGCGTACTTTTCTACCTTTTTTGTCGTGTGACTTACAGTATATATATAGATGTTCATAAATGTGTATGTATGCATGCAAGTGTGATCTGGGATGATTAAGAAGAGTATTGATCAGTAATAATTTGTTGTAAGAGATGTCAAAGTTGTGAGTTTGAGGGTATTTTGTAAATTATTCCAGACAGTAAACAGTTAACTGAGGGCTGCAGACTCTGAGATGCACGGTCTGAACGTCCAGAGGCAGCTGCCCTGAAAGGTTTCTGCTTGTTAATAACTCTCTCTCTGTAAAACGATGGACTCCAGATTGTTTGGAAATGACCTTTTAACCCTTCTCACCAACAGTTGCATCGCTAAGATCATTGCTGATGTCTTTCCTCCTTGGCATTGTGATAACACACTTGAATGCTGTAGAACATCTAAATGCCAAAACAGCTGCTTTTACAAACGTGATCACACTGATGATGATCAGTTAATCAGGTGCATTGATCATCAACAGCTGACTGATAATTAACCTCTTTATTCCTGTGGAAGAAGGGTGGATTTTCACACACTGCCTCTGTTACAGAAAACCTTGGCATTTACAGACTGGATTTCCTTTTTACATCGCTGTTAAAAGTAACTTAGAGAACTGAATTCTTACATCCTTTCAGTCTGACGGAGTTTCAGGACACAGCATTACACACAGCTGGTTTAAGCCTGTAATGTGTTAAGATTATGTGTTGGTCCATTCACACTTTCTTGGCTGTTACCATGGTGACAAGTCCCGCCCCAGCCTGAGGTAAAGACAAACGACTATGACTCGAGCAACATCAACTGTGAGAGTAAATGAAGGGAAAACTGTTAAATAACCTTTGTTAACCCGAGTCACTGAAAACATAGATGTTTTCTGAACAGTCTGCTATTTACTAAAGTAAAACATCATCATCATCTTCCAGCTTTTCCAAAACACTCTTTATACTCACAGCTTGTTTAATGTGGATGCTGCAGTCAAGCCTTCTCTGTTGCATCGTTGTAAGCTCTGTTTTCCTGTGTGGTCCTCTCAGGTCTGCGGCTCATTCTCAGCACAAGCCGGCGTCCACGGCCACATTAAGATGCACCACGCACACACTAACGTCATTGGACTGGGCGACTCCAGCGTGTGGAAGGTCCCTTTCCTGCCTCGCACCGTCTACCTGTTCCTAGCCCCCCTGGCTGTGCCTGTCATCACTCCACTCGTCGCCCTCGGTGAGACAGACCGATTCTTTAATCAGCATTAAGCTTTCTGACCCTCCTATCCCCCTCAAAGCTCTGTTACCTGGTCTTTGTCACAGCAGTGTGGTGGTTTCTGATTTTCTGCTTTTGCAGCTCAACTCAAAGGGCATTCTTTGGCCCTTGTGGTGAGGACGGTCCTGATGGTAACGCTGGGCCTGTATTCTCAGTACTGGGTGCTCATCAACGTCTCCGGGTTCAGGTCGGCTTTCAGCGCTTTGCTCTGCATGTTGGTGTGCAGGGCCATGTTCTCGGTGCCGTACATCCATGTCAACATCTTCCAGGTGAGAGCACAACTTTAAACTCAGAGGAGGTCTGATATGTCAGGAGACCTGAACGTGCTTCCTACACTTTATGTTTAAACTCCATCGTTTCTGCCACTGGTTGACGTTTTAAAGCATAGCGTTTAAAAGCCTTTCTAGTATATGAGGTACTTCATTTTACATTTGTGGGTCATCTGATACACAGCCACTCACTTAAGAATAAATAAACACATTATTTCATTTTTATAAATTTTATTTTAACATTTTATTTTTTATTCAGTTTTTATTTTAAATTGTAAAATTTTAAATATACCCACATTGTAATGACCAAGTTTGCCTCAATGGTAAACAACAGGACAGGAAAATGATACAGCTTTCATTTTTTAATAATTTTATAAATATGACAAATATAACATATTATCTTCTAAATATTTTTATAGAATAGATACAAATAAATAAACTAAATGAAAAGTTCAATAAGATTTAAAATGAACAAAAGCATCACTGTACATGTTTGTTTTGTAAGTGAGAAAAATGTGGCTCCATTTTTAATGACTAAGTAATCATATATATATATATATATATATATATCATCCTGTTTTTATTGTATTTGTTGATGGAGTTTAAATACTTTTTGCTTGTTTTACTGGATTTTGTTTGGACTCTGAGCAATTTTTTTCAGACAGGACAATATTTCACGCGTGTTTTCACCTCTCTCTAATTTTCTCATGTTCATTTCATGCCAAGCAGTCACGAGTGTGTTCCCTGCAGCGGACTCCGGGAAACGTCAGCTGAAGGCTGCATTGTGTTCCACTCAGCAAACTAAAGGGATGAAAAGATCAGTTCATCCGTGATTTTCCCAGAAGGACTCCTGCAGGTCATTGTGCATTGTTCGGATCAAAGTGTGTGAAGGCGGATTAAAAAACCACAGGTTCTTGACAGGATCTAACTGAAGAGTGTTTGCTCAGACTAGGGGGGGTTGGACCGGAGACCTGTCTCCTGGGTCTCCCAGTGCTGATGTTGGCCTGTGTCTCATTTTCTACCCTGAACTCAGAGCTTTGAGACTCATGTTTGAGTAGGGTGACTTTACCTGGTGATATTAAAGAAAAAAAACAGCCTACCGAGCACTGAAAGCAGCAGTAGATTTCCAAGATTTCACTGCTCCCAGTTCACTGAGGAGAGGCCCAAAGAGAGGGTGCGTGGAGCCCTTCATGGTGTAAATGTCTGTGGTGTAGGGAAGGCTGCCCCCCACAATCCTCTGAGCAGCCTTCACCACCCTCTGCAGCGCCTTCCTGTCTGCAGCCGAACAGCTGCTAAGCTGCACCATGATGCTGGTGCTGAGGACCACACATCGGTAGAAGCTCCTCAGGACAGAGCTCTTTAGTCCAGCTCACAGCAACTTCCTGAAGAAGTAAAGTCCCTGGTGTGCCTTCTTGAGCAGGCAGGAAGTGTTACGGCTCCAGCTGAGGTGAAAATAAATGACGCCAACCACAGCTCCTGAGCGCCTCGACCACCACGGCCCGACTACCGGGGAACCTGCAGCAGTGAAGGGGTGATCAACAAAGCAATTAGTTATACTTAAAGCTTGAAATACCAATTAACACAGTGATTATTGCACAACGTTATTGCATATGAAGTGTTAGGCTAAAGCTAATAAAGCATAAAGCTGCAATAACATGCATCCCTATGTGACAGACAAGAGGAAAATATATAAGAAAATACCACACAACTTAGTTATTGCACAATCACTTAAAGAGGTAGTGTGTAATCTACCATGCTGCAGCAGCACCTGTAACTGAAGGAGAACTGTTTGTGTGGAGCAACAGTGAATAAAACATAAACTAAATACACTGAGAACTTAATGTAACTTTTAAAGTTAAGTTATAATTTAAAAATAAACATTTTCTCTAAACATTTATTTATTAACAGGTAATCCATTAATCTGACTTTTTCTTCAAATGGACATATATATAATATTTATAATGGTTAATACTACTGTATATTAAATAAACGATCATTCATTTGACTTTAAAAACTCATCATCTTAAAATCCGGACATGGATCAATCATGACATGATGTCCAACACCGGATCAGTCTCAGGAGATGATGGGGGTGAAGAACTGGGGCACTGAGCTCTAGTCTTCTGTGTTTGTGCCACTGAAAACACACCAACGCATTCCACAGTTTGTCCTGTAAACATCTCCACGGACACTGTCCAGCTAAGGATGGAAGTGTTTTCGCTTCTGAGGATGTGGTGGAATATCGGGTACCGAGGACGTTTTAAAAAGGCGCAGGTGATGTGAGCAGCACCGGCGTCTGTAGGCAACCATGAACGCAACACACACAGGCAGCAAAGACAGGGGTCCTGGCTAGATCCCGCCATAATAATTTGACTGGCCTGAGTATTTCCTGTGTTTTATTTAGTCCATAATTGTTAAATTTAGTGTTGATGTGTGTGTGATAGACTGCATTATTGGACATTTATGAAAATACGGAACAAATTGTGTTCAATACGGAGCGTCCCTATTGACCCATTAAAATGTTGGGATAAGACGTTTAATTGTCAAATAAGGAACGATTCCGTATTATACGGGACGGTTGGCAACCCTACCGCTAGCTTGAGCTACAGCTGCTTTGATGGCTAACGGTACCCAAACAGTTGCTAAACCTATTAGCACCTGCTGCTAAATAAAATTCTCTTCAAATTCCTCTTCATAACAAAGCCCATAAACCACTCACTGAAGCAACCTTCCTCTGCAGGGGGCCCCCTCGTGGTGCGGGGCCCTAAGTCTGCTTAGCGGCAAAACCGGCTCTGCTCCTGATGAACACAAAGAGCCAGTGATTAAAACACAACATTGATAAAAAATACATAATCTTTGATTGCAGCACATCGGTCTGCCAATGTTTTCTCCAACCCGACGACCAAAGAGGATTTACCAGATGACCCACGGAGTCCTGAACCTGCCACGAAACCTTCTGCTGGACTGGACGTTTGGACACTCGCTAATCAACTGCCATGTGGAGCACCATCTCTTCCCCTTTCTGTCAGACAACATGTGCTTAAAAGTAAGTTTCTCACCTAATTTCACACCTCATTTTTAGATAAAATCATACACTACTGAAGTGACAGAAGAATATCATAAAAGTTCATGAAAACACATTGAATTTTTTACTATATTCAAACACAAAACTGTCCTTAAATGTTGTTTCGCATCTTTCAGGTGAAGCCAGTCGTGTCCAAATACCTGACTGAAAAGCAGCTTCCATACCAAGAGGACAGCTACCTGTCCCGTCTCCACCTCTTCTTCCATAAATACCAGGAGCTGATGGTGTTTGCTCCGTCCATCACAGAGCTGGTGGGAGTGCAGTGATGGAGGATGTATGAACACGACTAAACTGCAATCATTTCTGTAGATGCAGAAAGATGTGGCAGTCTCACAGCTCTGCTGTGGGATTTGAACAGCCTCTTAAAATCAACACAGGTACTGAATCCACATGTAATAAATAAAATTATAGCCGAAGTTTTAACAAGAGTTAACTAAATAAATACCTCCTTCCTGTTTAGCACAAAGATAAACCAAAAGCTGACCTGGTTGTTCTTATTTGTGAAATTTTCTTCCCAAAAATGACCCCACATGTTGTTTGACAAAACAACAAACATCAACAAAGATCTATAGTTCTTTGAATGTGACCTCTAGTGGTTGCGAGAGCAACTGCAATATCACTGTGAAAGTGGTGTCCGTAAGGGATGGTACGGAAGCTCAGAGCAGCCATGCATGATTGGGCATTTCTGGAGCAGTGTTTTCCAAAAATTATATAATGATTTATCTCATTATCTCCAGAAAACAGTTTCATTATTTTCAAGTCTATGATAAAACAAAGAGGGCCTTTGTAAAGACAAAACACATGCTTTTCTCAACTTAACCAAATGCAATAACAATGAAACCACATGTTAACAGATCATTTTCAATCTCACCTTGATCAACTGTGGTCCTGAACACATTTTTTAAATGTTTTTATTTCATGAAAATGCAGATTTCTCGAGATAATGATAAAACGTAACTTGTGATCTCCTGAAAACAAGCTTTTCTATCTCAGAATAACTAAATAAATATCTGATGAGATAAAAGTAAATAATTGCAGATATGTCCCCTGTCAGCTTCTGCATGATAGTGGGGTTAAAAAAAATTATGGGTATTAGCCTGGATCGTAATACTGTTGATTTCTGTTCCTAAATGAGTGATGTTGTTTCCTAAACCAAAACAAAAGGTGACAAAAGTGTTTCAGGGTGTATTCACACCAGCCCCTCCGATTCAAATCCTAGTCTGTTTGCTCAGTAAGTTTGAGGAAGTGTGAATGTGCAAACAAACTGATGCAGATCAACGAAGCGAACTCTAGTCCACCTACAAACGTAGGTCTCGGCCTGGTGCAAGTGAGGACATTTTGAGTAAATGCAACTAAAACATGCACACAAACAGCTGGGAGAGTTAGCTAATAGTTAGATGTGGAAGCACGAGATACAATTTCTGATGGAAATGTGGCCATGTTTTGCTCTAATGTGTGGCAATACATGGGGATTACATTGTTCTGAAGCACTACAGAACTTAAGCAGAGTAAGTAAGGCGCCCCCTAACAACAGGTAATTCAGCTTCCATATTATATCCTCCCTCTTCTCTAAACTCCAGTTAGTCCTCTGTCCTCTTGAGTTTATTTGCTGAATCGGCCACAGTGCTTGTTCTAAGCTGCCAGGGTGTTGATATCTAGTTGCTATGGTGCGTAAAGTGAAACTCAGCTGTAACATGACGTGGTGCCCTGGTCTCAGACGGCTGCAGGGCACCGACAGTCCCAGAAATTTACATAATAAATATCACTGTGACATCAAAACAGGTCAGAAACACAGAGTTTTATGATAAGAAAGTTGCATTGTGCTGCTTTTAAAGGTTCCTTTGACTAGGGCAGAATGAAAGCCAAGTCCTGCCTAAAGAATGTTTCAACTTTTAGTTGAACTGAGTCCCCAGTTGTATCGAGTCTAGCAGACTAGAAGCTGTGAATGCACCCTCAGTACAAATAGCTAGATTTGTCATTTGCTTCCTATGATAGAAAGCACTGTGGGTATAGTATCCACCTTCCTTTCTCATTCAGATAACTTTGTGGCTTATTAAAGGAAACATTTGAACATAACATTTATTTTAATGTGAAAAACTCTATTTCCCTCCTGTCAGCCTGTAGCTGAAAGCAATCTGTTTTCCCTGAGGAGCCTGTCCCGCCCCGTATTAAAAGCATTCTTGGTTTTTTGCTTCCATTAGCTGCTTCTCACCGTAAATGATGCATTCTGGCTATTTCCTTTTAGCTAATTACCAGCATATTGCCTTATTTTTTCTTTTTCAAAATAAGGACGAGTCATCTGCACTGTGGCATTTTTCAGATATTTCACGTTTGAGTTTTCAGGCTCTAAAAACACTGGTATATGAATAAAACACTCAAATGATGAAAAACGTAAACAAATACACCTCAGCTTGTTTCTGTGTGGACATAGTCTTAATTTAAATCATACTGGCTCTGAGCAGTCGAAGCCTCACGGACCCCCTGTGCTCTTTGGGGGACCCCTGGGTGGGTACCAATAGTTTAAGGGACCTCATGGGTCATATTTTAGAGTATGGAGCTGGATTGTTTTAATGGGATTGTTTTAAACTCATATTAATCCTATTTGTTAGACTGACCTGGGTCTGTTTCATGAAACAAAAAAAACTCAGTGAGGCTTTTTTGTTTTTACATTTCTGACAGTTCTGGGTCAGCGGCTCTATCAGCTGTCTGCTGGGTTTACTACTAATGAAGAAACAACATTGTAGTCCACTACCATCCCCTCCTACTTATTAATATGAACCTCTGTCATTGCACTGTATCACCTGAGGGGTCAGGTTTATGTGTCTAATACGACAAAGCTGCTAATTTTCCTGTATTTTTATTAGACCAGGATGGAGTACAGGAATTGGAGATGGAGATCTGGTGTGGTAGAGCCGATAAGGAAAGTCTTTGTGTGCCGTTTGCTCAGTCTGGTGTGAACAACTTGTTTTCTTTGACCCTGATTACACCTGAACAAGGTGACTGACTCCCTTCATGCTGCTGGAAACAGTGAAGTTTCCCTCTACATTTAAATCATCTCCCATGGAAACCCAAGATCCATCAGATTTAATTTATTTATCCAGTTGTTTTTTTTTGTTGTTGTTATTTCTGAACCTTAATGTGAAAGAAATCCATCCGTAAACGTGTGATTTTAAACTTGTTTCAGGGTGGTACTCACTCTGTAACATTCAGAACAAATGTGCACGTTCATTGTGGTGTTGTGTTACATTACTGGCAGTCTGCGCCTTTAGCGTAAAAAGGGTTCTTGTATCAAGAGTAAAAAGAAGTGGGATCCTACTCTGATTACATTCAGCTGCTACCCTACACTTCACTTTTTGGGGGGGAAACAATCACTGGAACGAAACTCATTTATTACACTCAGTGGAGAATAGACACATAGAGCAATAAGTAGAAACACAAAACATCAAGAAAAGTCCAAAAGTGAGATGTACAATAGATATGTAAGACATAATTTTGCTCATGGTACATACCATAACTACAGATCTCTGTCTTATTGGCTAATTATGGTTGCGTAACTGAACCCACATCTTTTCCATTATAATAGTGTCATCAGGCCAATAAAGAAGTTTATTGAGATCAATAAAGGCAAAAGTTTCTCCAAAAACAATGTTTTCTAACAGTCTTTACAGGAAGATCTTCGTTTTGACCTAAACCATAATCGTGTTCAAGATAGAAGGATGTGAAACAGTAAAACCCAGTAGGTTCATGGTTAGGTCCACAAGACATGACCGATGGACAACATGTTCTCCACACGTCCTCCTGAGAGACAGCTGAGCACCAGCCTGTTTTCACATAAAAATAAACTATTTTGATCTGCTTTTCCCCAACAAAAGTTTTCCCTGGTCTCGTTTGTCTTTGTTTAATCAGAAAATATATTACGCATAAATTTGTCCACTTTTCTAATATGCAGTAGTGTCATAATCCTTGGTTGTAAATTGCAAAATGGTAACAAATCCCTGTTTTTCTGTCATACAGTGTTGATGAGTGTGATGTGATGGAAATGATGACACGTAAATAATAAAATGTGTAAAACTTAAGCTTGTCCACTCATTTTTTTTTTTGACATTTAGAGCTAATTGTGTATTTTTAATACCTAATGGAATAACGGCCCAGGTCTACTACACCAGTCTACCACCAGCTGTGGGATCAGCTACAGTCATTATGATCCCACTGCTGAACAAAGTCAGTTTTTTTCTGAATCATAACTGTGGCTTGGGGGTTGTAAATAAAGAAAATACTAATTTCACCATCACAGGGCTGTGTATTTGCTTAGAGAGGCACACCGTTGGGGGAAGTGAATCGATAACATATATTAAGTGGAAAATAGCCTTCACTTAGGTTAGCTTCAGATGTCCCAGTTGTCAGTGAATGCAGCATTTAATATTTCTATATGTTCTACATCGACACTAAAAAATGTCATTGGCTGTTAGTTTTTCCAAATTTAACATTTAATAACCACTTAAGTTCTAATAAGCAACTAATTATTTACTAAAATCTAGGCCTTAAAAAAAACTCTCATTTGTGTAAAATTTTTCCTGATCAGGGCCCCTGCCTGGCCCCCTCGTCAAAACGTTTCTAGACCCGCCCCTGCATATAAATCCCTCTATTACCTGTAAACCACCTGTTAAAGAAGGTTCTTCTCTGACTTGTATTTCAGAGCCTGTTTATAATTTTCCTTCACCACATTCATAAAAGGTAAACCAACGTCTGCACAGCATCAGCACTTTACAGAAGACACCTCTCGTTTAATCTTGACACGTTAGATATCTGAACCTGATCCATCTGGGTTGTGACCAGCAGATTTTACAGCTGTGTCACCAGCAAACCTCAGCTAGTAATGAAAACAATATAAAATAAATGCAAATAAAATGCTATTGAACATAAACGGGCTACCGTTTTGTATCAACATCCTGCTAGTAATTTAATTTAATTTAATTTAATTTAATTTAATTTAATTTAATTTAATTTAATTTAATTTAATTTAATTTAATT
>JBAFTA010000024.1:3337117-3364899 GCA_036919975.1 Melanotaenia parkinsoni | reverse complement strand
CAGGTGTGTCATAGCAGGGAGACATCTAAGACCTGCAGGATAGTGTGCCTTGAGGACCAGGGTTGGGAATCACTGGTTTAGGAAATAGCAGCCTGTTTGGGTGAGACAGTAAGAGAGCAGCGCCTTCTAGTTTCCCTTCTCCGTTTATCAGTTTAGAGACTGGCCTTGAGCTAGGATCAGGTTGAATAAAAAATGTCTTTTTTTATTTCAGATAAAATGGGAATAAAGACAACAGTCAAAGAAATGGTGGCAGCCAGGCACAACGAGTCTTTACCTGATCCAAAGACGCGGGTGGATTTCCTCAAATGTAAGTGTTTTATTTTATCCTGCGGCTAGAAGAAAACTAATGTTTGCAAATCATTTTTACTCTATGTTTAACTGATAAAAATAAAGTTTAAAATTTAATCTAAAAGGTAGAAAGGGCGTCTGCCTCCTGAACTTCTGACTGACACGATAGTGGTGCTTTATGCTTAACTCAAGCATTTGACCAGGAAATGAAGGCCCTGAATGAAAAGAAAATCCACACAGGGCCTGAAGTTGGCCTAACCACTGATCCGGACTATTTAAACATACCAAATGGAAGCAATTTTACACACATTTGCACACTAAGAATTACTTAATGATGCCACAGAATGAGTAGCAACTCCTGCTGCTGCTCCACATCTGGATGTAAATGATCCAAGATGTTGCACAAATGAGCACAGTAAATAAACATACTGCTGCTTACTCACCTTCCTCTGTACTTATGCCACAACACTGACATGTTCACCAATTCTCCACAGATGCCTCTCCATTAAGTTTTGATCCAGACACGGCTCACAAGTTCCTCCGCCTGACCGAGGAGAACAGGAAGGTGACCAACACCACCCCCTGGCAGCATCCTTATCCCGACCTTCCCGAACGCTTCGAGAACTGGCGGCAAGTTCTGGCTGCAGAAAGTTTCTACCTGGGCCGGCACTACTTTGAGGTAGACATCAACGGCGAGGGCACGCACATCGGTCTGACCTACAAGAGCATCAACCGCAAGGGCAGCGAGAGCAACGGCTGCATCACGGGGAACAACTTCTCCTGGTGCCTCCAGTGGAACGGACGCACCTTCTCCGCCTGGCACAGCGACGTGGAGACCCCGCTGAACTTAGAGAAGTTCACTCGTATCGGGGTTTATGTTGACTACACGGGAGGCCTGCTGGCTTTCTATGGGGTAGATGGCACCATGACGCTCATCCATGAGTACCAGGCGGAGTTCCTGGAGCCTCTGTATCCAGCTTTCTGGCTGTCCAAGAAAGAGAATGTCGTCTTCTTGGTGGCTCCTGGAGAGTCTTTACCCCTGAAAAGCCCCTCTCCTCCCACTTCACCCGCAGATGGAGCCATTGTTTAACAAAAATGAACATGTGAGAGCCACCTTCTGGACAATAGGGACAATGTGGAAACTCCTGACATTTTTAATGTGTTTACAGCAGATTTTATTTCATGGTTGAATCATATTTATGCTCATGTGTATGTATGCAAATAAAAATAGTATTTTCATTTAGAAAAAAGTCTTCTTTATTCACAAAGTTCTTCCACAGCATTAGATCAATGGTTTTATTTAATAAAATCCATTTACTCTGATTTCTGCCAGTATGAAATTAGGATGAAACTGGAAATGTACACGAGGATGAGCTTAAACAACTTACTTATTTGGGTTGTTCAACAGTCTGTTCTGTTACCAAAATGCTGCTACATAAAGGCAACATGTATTTAAAAGTCTTAGATAATAGGTCAAACTGTATTTTGATGAGAACTTTAAATATATATTGGAAGTGAAAGACTGAGAGCTTTTTCCATTTGATCATGATGGGAATTCTCAGTGGGATGGAATGGAGATCTAAGGCACTTTGTGGAAACTGAACCAGTGGTATTCTAAAATCAGAAGTGAGCACACTCATAAGATCATTGCATTGCTTTGATCACTGGGAAAAAGAAAACTTTATCCCAGGTTTGACAAACTGCAACCACGACTGCAGAATGAGCAAAGAGACATATATTAAAATTCCAAGGTAAGCCCAAAGAAAAAGATCACTTCCAATAAACAAATTTACATAATATATCCTTAAAGTTCAGTTAACCAGAATGCACCAAATTGGAAAATACAATTAAAATTGTACTTGTTTTAAGAGAGAAAATTAGCAACTTAGAAAAATTACAAATAAATAAAAATTATAACTGTTGATACATTTATCCACAGACTTTAAAATCTGAATAGAATTTTTAATCAAACGTAAATAAAAACATATTCCAACATAACATATTTATAATACATATAAGCATTTGACGCCAATATTACTCTTGAAATGAAAATGTAATGACGCAGCACGCATTGGTCACATGATCACCGCGTACAGTGACGTGGAACTGAGCATGTAACCAGGAAGGGCTAGCTTAAAATTCAACATGCTAACAGGGGTAAGTGATTTATAATACCGTTTTATGGAGTGTTGGACATGGAGCTTTCATGCAGCTAGTAGAAAGACGTGTTATGTAGTGAAAAAAACGAACCCAGAACGTTCTTCAGCTGAGATTAACAGCTGTCGTGCAAATATTTTTAATGTACGTAGCATGCTAGTTGTAGGAGAGCTAACCTGAAATGGGTTTAGATAATTGTTTCTGTAAACACTATTATGTTTTAATGTTTAAACCAGTAACACAGAATTTTGTTATTCGTGTTATATACATTAAATGTTTAAACCTGAGCTTGTGCATCTTGGTATATTTGCTTTCGTATTAGCTGTATTAGCTAACAATGGCTAACGTTTCCATAGCCTACAACTTCACAATTACGTTGTCAATGCTCATATTAACGTGGAGTTGGGTTATATGTATTGTAAAAGTTTTAACCAAACAAACCAATGGGTAAAATGTCTCAGTATGGAGAGGTTAGAGGTGTAATGTGTGGCCCCAAAAGCCAGTTACGTTAGTTTGAAACTGACAGCTCTAACACTTCAGACCATAACCAAGTATCATAAACTCATTTGTGCGTTACTTCGCTCATTATAAGATTTTTACTTCAATTCTCCCAGTTAGTACTTAGAAGCAGCCTCTTGAAACAACAGATTTTCTCGTGGAGCCACAACTTCTGTGTTCGTCATTATCCTGTGAAGTAACCAGGTGTTACTGTGACTGGATTCTGTAGTTTCTTGTAAAAGTAAAAATCTCGTTATTCTTTCAGAAACATGGACAGAGTCTTAGTCTGTTGTTTTAACTATTTATGTATTTTTTTAGATAAATTTGAATAAGTTACATGTATGCCACTACTTTATTTATAATAGTATAGATCATCAGCTGGTAAAGAGCATAGCAGCTGAAGAACTAAAGCTAAAGATCTTAGACACACCTTTGTTAAATAACTGCTTAAAGAAACCTGCATAGAGAATAACCGTCTTTCTTTTGTTTTATCTAAACTGCATATCTGGAATATGTTCAGAATTTAAATTAGACATATTTAATTAGAGCAGATGTTTACCTACTGTTTATTATTACTATATTATTAAAGAAAAACAGGTGCTAGATTCACAAATGTAAAAATATATTTCTTTAGTTGGTCTTGAATCCCTGTAGCTTGAACATTTCACAGAACTGAAAATTATTGACTCCTGAAAGTATTGGTCTGTTTTTTTAATCAACAGGGATTACTTTAGGTATATACTTAATACTCCAATTTCAGTCTATTTTGTTCACAAGTGGATTCATGGTTTAAAAGTTAAAAAAAAATCAGCATTGTTGTATGTCTTGATTTAATTTTGGCAGTGTTTTGTGGATTGATTGAACGATCAGCTGATTAAATTGTCAGCAGGGTTGCAAATTTAAATGAGCAACAGATGTGTTAAATTAAGATTTACCTAAGTTTAGTCATTTTGTGTTTCATTTTTAATAGATTGTGGTTAAAAAAGAAAAAGATATCCACATTATGTGCCACCATTTTCAGTAATCTTCTATGGAAAAACATATCAGTGTAGTTTTCTTTTTAAATGTGAAACAGAGGGAGTTAAAATACAGATTTTTCTGAAGGAACCAGGAGAGTTTAGCTTCTGAATTTTAGAAAGAGTCTAAACCAGAAATCTGTGCATCTGTTAAAGTTACTGTTCCAGTTAACAACCTCTGACCCCTCCATATGTCGACACATGAGGCTTGTTGTTGATTTTAGAGTGATTTTTTTTTTTAGTCACGGGGGTCAAACTCTTCCTTATTGATCCCTCAGGATACCAATGATGAAGATGTGTCTCTGTTTGATGCCGAGGAGGATGCAGGGAAAAGGTCAAAGAAGACAAGCGTTAAGTAAGTTGTCAGTCTATCTAAAATGGATTCATAATGTAGAATTAGATATAAAAACAAATGAGTTGCGGCTCCTTGATGCTTCACATTTACTTTTAAATCTGTTGCCAGGCACCCGGTGGCGTCTTTCTTCCACCTCTTCTTCAGAGTCAGCGCCGTCCTCGTCTACCTGCTCTGTGACATTATCGGCATTAGTTTCATCGCCTCCATGGTTACGATAATCCTTCTGCTGTCATGTGACTTCTGGACAGTAAAGGTGTGCATTTTACTGCTTCTACATTGTCTAACCCGGAATCCTGAGTGTGTTGATCATTTTTGCTGCCTGAGCTAACGAGTGCTTCTTTTAATGGGCTGTTGTCTTTAGTGGATCATTTGAGGAATAACAACAGTTTTATTTTTTTATCAGGAGGCTGAAAGATGTGGTTTTCAACTCCTCATATCAACAGAGCTTGTTGCTAGAAGTACAACTAATCTTTTTAAGAACATGTTTAGAAGTTTTATTATTTTCATTGTTTGTCAGTCTGAGAAACGAAGACGAGAATCTAAGGTCAGAGCTGATCACGGCCATCGCTGGTGTGTCTTACAAACATGTCCAAGTAATAACACACAAGTATTAACACAACCGTGTATGAATCATGGCTACCATGCCTTCCCACAGCAGTTTAGCATGTAGGCCGCAGCGTTGACACGAGGTAACGTGTCGCGTGTGCGAGTTGCAGTTTGACTTGACCGCTGGAGTCGCTCATGCGAACAAGAGCATGAACACGACGAGGTCCGAGCGCCTCTTGTCTGCAACCACCGGCATCTGTGTGACTTCCCCCGTTGCAGGGACAAACAGGGCATGTGTGTGTGGAAAGGTACTCTCATTATCTGCCACACAGGAAACGGAGAGCATGACTTGGTGAAGCTTGAACTTCGTACAGAACGATCTGTTCTCATGATGTGGGCTCTCGTGAACTTTTCTGTTCTCATGAGCTTGTTTCACTCATAAATCTGAGGACCTGCTTCCCCTCATGGGACAGAAATAAATTTGCATCACTCATAAATAGGCCAAGTTCAGGGTCAGAGCGTGGGTTTATGGTAAAAGTTGGGGTTAATTCGTACAATGCTGTGTGAGTGGGTTAAATGTGTTAGACAGTCACACATCTGATGGTTTTCATCTCCACTAGAACATCACTGGCAGGCTGATGGTTGGTTTGCGGTGGTGGAACCAGGTGGATGATGACGGACGAAGCCACTGGGTGTTTGAGTCGAGGAAGGTCAGGTCCTACTTCATGCTGCTTCTGCGATTTTCATGTTTGTTGTTTCTGCTTCACACGCAGGTCTTTAACGGTTCTATGAAAATATCCTGTTTCCTTCAGGGCACTGAGAAGCAAGTGTCAGATTCGGATTCCCGAATCTTCTGGCTTGGACTGATCATCTGCCCGATCCTCTGGTTGATCTCTTCCTTCACCACATTGTTTTCATTTAAAATTAAATGGATGGTAAGGTGTGACCTGAGCACATAAACATGGTGTTTTTTTTTTTTGTGATAATAAACAAAATGGAAATAATCCGAATTTCAGATATTTCTGTGCCGTTGAACCGTAACGCTGTCTTCCTCCTCAGCCTGTGGTGATCATGGGTTTGGTGTTACAAGGAGCGAACCTCTACGGGTATGTGAAATGTAAAGTGGGAGGAAAGACCAGCTTAAAGAACGTGGCCACCAATTACTTCAGCCGACAGTTTCTCAAGCAGGTGAGCTGTTTTCTGAGAAAAACTCGATGAGGAATGTGTTTGTATGTGTCTCTGAAAAGTCTTTGTTTTTGTCTCCAGGCGCTGTCTAAGCAAGAGGAGTCGTAGAGAGCAGCCTCACTATTTTAACGTGCATTATTCTAATGCTATAATATATTTTCTCTTAACAAGTGGACACAAAAACCTTTTCAACATGAACTGAAAATATCAGTTTTTGATTTTTTTCTGCGCCTCTATTTTTTCTTTTTGATATAATTTGTGACTGAGTAGAAGAGTTTCCCTGTTCTTCCATACAGTGGTGAGGTGCGGTCGGTGTTTTTAATAACTGAAGCGCAGCAATAAACAACAATAAACCAACAGCTGGAGAGCATGAATCACAAGAGTCAAGTGTTAGACTTACTATTGTTTGTGTGTAAGACTAAATTCCTTCATTATTTAGTTTGTGTTTTTGATTTTCTTTTACAACTTCATGGAAGTTTTTGAGGTGTTTGAGAGACTGTAAAGGAGACTTGTAAATATGTAAGTAAAGAAACTATATTAAACCTCTTTTTTGTGCAAATATATTTGTAACATTATTCTGAAAGTTATAGTTTTTTATTTATGCGAATGAGTCGTTTTCTTTTATGCAGTTTTATACAGTAAAGTTAGTGGTATACATTTTTCCCTTTAATTTATTTTTATTAACTTTAAGCTTACTTAAACCTTTAATTAGATTTATCATTTATTATATAAACGTAGCACATAAAGCAGGGAAATTTGTGTTTGGTCGATTACTTCTTTTAAAGAACCTGATTTACCGTTTCGTAGAGCAAAATTTTCAGTGACTAATTATTTAAAAAAATTGAGGAAATAAACCTGTTTGAGGGATATTTACTTTATTTGGGTAAGTTAATTATCTCATTACTGTTTTATTTAGCTATTGCTAATCTATTATTGTCATTAAAACATTTAAGACATTGATTATTATTGTGCAAATGAAAAGAAAAAAAAGCAAAGAAACATTTTTTCTCTTGCATTTCATACTGTGATAATAATACTCGCTGGTATTGTATTAAACATTGTTGGAAAAAGCAGATTAATCTTTACAGTGAGATATAGTAAGGACTGCATTTGTGCAATGAGAAACGTGGCTAAGTGTGTGGGTAGTGCCCCAAAGATCTGAAATGGCTGAAGGCATGTAATCATCCACTCCACCAAGAAACTTGGACTACGAGTGAATGCCAACAAGAGAATACTGCAGAAGACTGGCACATCGCAGGGAAAACTACCCACATATATATCTCTTTGTAAAAGTGATCAATAAGGCGTTCCTATCATGTATAAATACACACATCAGCTTGTTTTATTGAAGGGGAAAAAAAATAAGAAATGACCCTTTTTATGCTAATTTCACATTTTCCTTTATTCTTATTTCATAAGCAGCGACATCCAGTGGAGTGTTTAGATCATTGCACGGGCCGTTGCAGAAGTTTTGGTAAAACTAAGCAATATTCTTCATGCTTTTACACGATCTGTCATATTATAATCGCAAATTTCCTTTGTTAGCACTTAGCTGAAAAACGCAGACATTTAATTTGCCACTAAAAAACTGATCCCAGTTTTATTCAGGAGAAACGTTCCCAGTGTCATCCTGGATGCGGAAACGACAAACACGCCTTACCGGAAGTGTGTGTATTCTACCTTCACAATAACATACCGAGAACAAACTAGTTTCGCTTGTTTGATCGCGAGGTTTTATATTATTAAGAAACTTCAACCGGAAGCTCTATTGTTACAACTGCTAACATAGCTAGCTTGCTATCGCTGGTAGTAGCTAAGCAAAACAGCAGTTTTTGACCGTGGTCGTTGTAGTTTCCATGATCCAAACGGATCAGTTAGTCATATTTAGTCCACCGGAGACCTTCCTTGGATAGGAATTAGCTCCAGGATGATTCCTACCGAGGATGCGTCCGCCAGGAAGCGGGAGATCGAGGAGAAGCTGAAGCAGGTCAGACATAGCTGTGGAGGAAGAGGCTTCCTAGCTAGCTTTACTGCTTTAACTCATCACAGCAGATCAAAACACGTTACGAAAAATAATTGACAGGAAATATGTGTGTTCTCAGATAATTCTAAATTAGTGTTTTTTTCTGTGATGTTACAGGAACAAGAGACGCTGTCGTTCATCCGGGAAAACCTGGAGAAGAGCGACCAGCTGACCAAGGGGATGGTATGGCGAAGAAAGCACAACAGTGGCTTCTTTAACTTTTCTTCATCAACACAATAACGACGTCACAGATGAAGAACATCATTGTTCAGGACAGGGGAAGCTGTAATGTTTAGCAGTTTTATTTAGTTTGAAACTAATCAGTGATTTAGTCTAAAACAGGCTGTAAAAGGACCTCACAGGTTGTCAGGAAGGTGGAGGTGTTGGAGGCGGGACTAGTTTAAAGGCAGTTTTATCTGAATGGACCCACATCTTTAACTGCTGTTGACTTGTTTGCTGTTTTTACTGGATTGGGTGATTTAAGTGTGAAGAAACTAGACATGTTTGTAGGGAAACAGCTGCTTCATATGGATAAACCTCACACAGACACATCAGCATGGCACAACCTCCTCATACTGGTCTCGCTGCTGTGGGATGGCGTCCCATTCTTCAACCAGTAATGGTCACCATTCAGCCAGTGTGGATGTACTGGTCACTCTGGCGTGAACAGCTTACTCAAGCCATCTCAGTGGGGTTGAGGTCAGGACTGCCTCTCCACTCCCAAATTTTGGAGGAGGTCTCAGATAAAGACCGCTCTGTGTTTATTTGACCAGTTTTTCATGGAAATGTTCAACTCTGCTGCTCATCCCATAAACATATTTTCCTGACAAATGTGGCACAGTTGAAAGGGAAAATAAACAGGCTCTCATCAGTATAAGTTTTTTTTTTTTCCAAAGACATTAATCCAGCAAAGACAAAAAATGCACTTATTGTGGTAAGTTACATAAAGAAAGTTTATTAGTGGAGAAAGGTGTTTTCTGTAGACTCTCCAGGCTCCATGTTGAAAGCCAGGCAGCAGCGTCAGGGTCGGGGTAGTTTGGACTTCACTGTAGTTCGTATAGTATTTAAAAACTATTATTATTATCAATGAAACCTGTTTTTTTTCTATAAATTGTTAAATATGAAAATAAAGCTTAGGAGACATGACTTACAAATAGATTTCCTGTAAGAATTTAACAAACTCTTGATATCTAAGATGTTTAATTTTTATTTTTCATCTTAAAATAACATGTGATATAAGAGAAATGTACGTGGAAAATATAATAGAATTAAAAGGCTTGTAAACATTTGCACCTCCTTTAAAAAAATACTTTCTACTAAAAACATACGCGTCCCTCCATGTTTGTTTGTTTCCTTTCAGGTCTTTGTGCAGTTTTTATTTTAACTGGAGGGAAAACAGAAGGAAATCAATCATTTTACTCTTTAGCCTAAAATAAATAAATCCAGACTTTATTTTACTTCCACACATCCTAAACTTTATTTGTTGGATGGAATTCATCATTAATCAACACATGGTGATTATTGAGGTTTTTCTTCCTCAACTTGATGATGTCATCATGAAACACGTTTGCATAAAGGCAGTCGGCTAGATGATCAACCTTCACATGAAGAATGAGCCTGAACCTGATGACAATAATAATGAAAACTTCTATAAAAACCTGGTTATTTTTCCTGTTTTACTAACTTTAATTACTAAATAAAAGAAAAGACAAGTCACCAAACTTGGGCTGTAGATTCTGAAATCATGTTTCACTGTTCAGTTTAGATAATATTGATTTTAAACATGAAGGAACTTTAGAATTTAGGATGCAGCTTTTGGAAATGTTCATGACCTCCCTCTGAGGAAACTGAAATCACCAGAAAATCCTGTGACTGCATGCAGAACGTCAGATAAATGGTTCCAGTTGTTGACCTGGTGTCTGATTTCTTTGTGGTCCTGGAAGGTTTCCATCCTGTCTTCATTCGAGAGCCGCCTGATGCAGCTGGAGAACTCCATCATTCCGGTCCACAAACAGACGGAGAACCTGCAGCGTCTGCAGGAGAACGTGGACAAAACTCTGTCCTGCATGGACCACGTCATCAGCTACTATCACGTGGCCAAAGACACGGACCGGATCATCAGAGAGGGGTGAGGACAGCCGCCGTCCTCGGGGACGCGAGTTGACTGCTGGTGTGAACGGGTTCTGTAACGTAACGTGTGTGTTCTGTCGCAGCCCTACAGGCAGACTGGATGAATATCTGGCTTGTATTGCAAAGATTCAGAAAGCTGTGGAATACTTTCAGGACAACAACCCTGACAGCCCTGAACTCAACACAGTGGTACAGTATCAGCCTGTCTTTCCTCAGGAACACGTCTCCGTCATCCATCCTGTTGTCCTCTGATCTCTGTTTCCTCTCAGTCTGAAGTTTACAGCCTCCAGACAGAAAGCCTTCAATATGATTAATGAATGTTTTATTAATGAAGCCAGAGCAGCGGAGTTTGGACTCGCAGACGAGTCTCTTTCTGTGGTGAAAAATCAGATGTGAATTAGCTGCTGGGCTAACTCTGTGACACATTCACATTTGTCCTCATGACCATTAATGTGCATTTTTAAATAAATAAATAAAAATATGTGGGTATTTTTGGCAGCAGGAGAAGTAGAGGCAGGTTTCTGCAGGTTCACATGCTCATTCAGATTATCGTTACCTGTCTGCAGAAAGCGCGCTTTGAGAAGGGGAAAGAGCTGCTGGAGGCGGAGTTCCGCAGCCTCCTGACCCGCTACAGCAAGCCCGTTCCCCCCATCCTCATCCTGGACGCCATCAGTGTGGACGAGGAGCTGGAGGTCCAGGAGGACGTGGTGCTGGAGCACCTTCCTGAGGCCGTGCTCCAGGACATCATCTGCATCGCCGGCTGGCTGGTGGAATACGGACGCAACCAGGGTACGAGCGTCTCCGTCAGCTCAGCCGTCATGTCTGACCCGGATCTCCTTCGTTTTTACTCCACCAGGTCTCACACACAGAGAGGTTTTAGATTATTCACCCAGAACAGTGTAATGAAGAGAAGAACGGTCTCATCTTTGATAACAACGCTGCCATCTATCATAATTTATTGCACAGATTTAAAATAAGTCATGTGTAAACAAAGTCTTATTAAAGCCGTGTTTTACCATTTATCCTTTTAAATGATGAGATATCCAACGTTTGATCAGCAGTGAGGCAGTGGAGTTATTTTTAGCCTCTTTGATTCATTGCAGCCATATTCAGCCTGACGTGAACCAGACGGCCTGTTAAAGAATAATAATAATCATCCTTCATTAGTCCCACAGTGGGGAAATTCTTTCTCTGCATCCTGGTTGCTGTGGGCTGCCAGGTTCCAGGTTGGGGGTTGGGGCCTTGCTCAGGGACCCATGGTGGTTTTTACTTTGGTTGGCAGCCCAGGACCGCTAGGTTACCCCCCCCCCCCCCCCCAAAACCACATCACCATCACTTCACATAATTATATCTGCTTTAATTTGGTACTAAACTAGTCCCAACCGAATCCAGATGTTCTCCTGTTTAAGTAACATGAACATTTCCTCCAGGGAATCCCGTCAGGGACGATGTGTAAATCTAACCAGAGAAACGACTGTGGGACGCTCATGAGACGCTCTGTGGGATCTGCTTTGGATTAAAACAAGCGCTGTAAACTCTAACATAGGCCTCAGTAGAACATATTCAGTAGATACAACTTCATTTTTATCAAGTCGTTGTTAAAACTTGGGCGGATCAGCGCACAATGCTGCAGACTTTCACTTAAAGAAAACAATTAGAGGTAATTCACTGCGTGTGGCTTTGTACTTTAAGGTCAGTCGCTTGGCAGTAGTTTAAATTACTCAGTAGTTTTTAAAAGTAATTTTTCTTTTAGTTGATCAGTAAGTCACATGACACAAAAAGTTTAATGTTTAAAGAAAAGCCCAAAAAAACTTTACAATTTAATGCTTATTTTCTGATCATAAAACTGTAATTTTCTTCTTTCTCTTTGATTTAATTAATTAAAATGACATTATTTGGAAGAGACTGGAGAAATGCATCTCATGCCCCTTGATGATCTCTATTTCTAAAGGTACATTTGTACAGGCAGCTGCTGCACCGTATGGGAGGTCACGCGACGTTAAACAAACCCCACGTACACACCAAGTTCC
The DNA here is from genome assembly GCA_036919975.1 of Melanotaenia parkinsoni. NCBI lineage: Eukaryota > Metazoa > Chordata > Actinopteri > Atheriniformes > Melanotaeniidae > Melanotaenia > Melanotaenia parkinsoni. Next base: position 3,352,671 of record JBAFTA010000024.1, on the reverse strand, counting down.
TGGTGCAAAGCAGTGGAAAATTAATTTAACTTAATCAAATAATCTACATAAGGTAAAATTTAAATCATGTGTTGAAGATGAAAAGATTTTGTGAAGCATCACCTCTAATTAACACGGATTTCACGTACTTACAACGTACTTAGTTAATTTAAGATCTACAAACCAGTGGAGCGATGGTGGGGACGTATGCTCTGTAACGGACACATGTTTTCTAACTTGTATTTCCATATTTGTAAGAGCAACAAGTACAAATCAAATCTATGATTACAGGTTAACTCTGCTAGTCAGAAAAGTAAATAAGTAACTTTTATTTTTATACAGTACCTTTCACACACACTCGTCGCAAAGAGCGTCACGAGAAAAGAAGCCAATAAAATTCACAACATAAAAGAGAAATATAGAAGTCTGGAACTGCAGGCACCAGAAAACAAGTCCAACTAAAAGCTTGTTGGATTGTACGTCTTCAGTAGAGATACAGTGGAGATCTTTTGTGTCCATAAACCTAACTTTACATTTAGTGGAAAAGCACAGCTTTTTCAGACTAAAATCTTCTTGTATTTTCTGACTTTCAGAATTAATCGTACTTATAAATTTGACTTGTACTAGTTAGAGTTAAAAGACCTGTCCCCCTCTCAGCTCCATGCCAGCCCAGATAGTTCCTGTTAACTCGTTTCTAATGAGTTTGCACATTTATTTTGAGTAAAGGCAGCTGGTTATATTTTACAGTGTAGAAACTTCAGGAATGTCTTGTTGAATTTCCTCCTTCCACATGTCTGTGTTGTTCCTTTAAATGACTCTTATTTATTCAGGATTCCACATTTGTTTCTGGGGATCATGAACCAGGACGCTGGAGGCATGGTTTTATACCTAGCATGAATAGAAACTGCAGTTTCAGGAAAAAACGAAGCTCTACATTCTTAGGAAGTTTCAACTCATGGACCAGCTTTGATCTGATCTTCTCTTCTTCTGTCCTGCACAGATTTTATGAACGTCTACTTCCAGATCCGGTCCAACCAGCTGGATCGCTCCATCAAAGGCCTGAAGGAGCATTTCCGTAAGAACAGCGCCTCCTCCGGGGTCCTCTACTCGCCGGCCGTCCAAACCAAACGCAAGGACACGCCCACCAAAAAGGCTCCAAAGAGACCAGGTCAGCCACATCCGTGTCCTCACCCACACACCAGCTGTTGGCGTGTCTCACCGTCTGCAGCGTTTCTTACAATGAGACTAACAAACCAGCTGATCTGTGTCATGTTGATTATTGATTGACGGCGTTCGTCTCGTCACCACATTCAGAGTCTGTTTGATCCATCCGCCACATGATTCTGGTTCCTCCATGACCTCAGTGGCACACACACACACACACACACACACACACACACACACACACTGAGCCGTAGTTCTCCACCAGCCACTCTGTCTTCCTGTGATTTTACACTCTGCTCTAACCATCCTTCATCCTTTCCTCTTTCATAATGCCTGTGTTGTGATGACAGTCTACATGCCAGGTAAACACAAAGCCTCAGTGTGTGCATCGTGCTTGCTTCTGTCCGTGGAACGCCACATTTCACAACCAATCAGAAGCCGTGTCAGTTTTTGTGTTTGTGGCAGAGGTTCATGTGTTCTCTGCTCAGACCTCGCTGGTGTCTCTGCTGCCGCCATGAACTCAGAGTCTGTAGTTGTCCGTGTTTGTGTGTTTGAGGAGCTTGTAGCTGATTAACAGTTGATCACCTGGCACGATCTGCTCGATTAAATCATGAAACATGTTTAAAATCTTCATTTCATGCTTGATGTCGCTGCTGGAGTCTGATTGAAGCTCTCGCAGCTTCCTGCTTGTGCTGAAATCAAAGACGCAGCTGCACCAGTGAGCAGGTTACAGCTCCGTTCACCCTTCCCTTGATTTAAAATAGATTGAATAAAAGAGATAATGTGGGGTTAAATAAGTCTAAATCACCACCTCTAGCTTATTCACTTTAAACCAGTGAGATTAGTAGACTTTTCTTTCCCTGAAACCACAAACTGTAACACCAGACCCGCCATGACCAGTCAGACAGGAACATTTTAAAACCTAAAACTCTCGAATAAATTGACCACTTTCATTTCTCAGTGTCTTTAGTTTGACACAAACAACATGGTATCAATTGTTTTATCCCAAGTGGGAAAACGGGCGTCATGTTGTATGAAAGGAGCATTTTTAGTGTTTTAGGGTGACAGGTGGCGTAATTTATGGATAAACAACGTTGCCAAAAAAATGATCAGAATTATTGTTGCTGGTAAATTTTAATTCTAGAAAAATATCCCCTCCATGGTATAGAAAATGCCTTAAACTAATAAAATAAAAAATAGATACTAATCTCTGAAAGTGGCATTTAAGGGGTTAAAATGCATTAAATGTTTGGTATGGTGAGGCAGCGACTATAGAAACCACGTTAGCCGCCCCCTGCTGGATATTAGAGAGAATGCAGTTTTAATCTTTATATCTGCATCCAGACTTTTTACCAGAAGCAGGTTGAAGTGTTTGGTCTTATCTTACATGCAAACGTCTTTTTCAGTTACAGCAGATCATATTTTTACCCTTTAAAGCTTGATGCAAGAAATAAGGGCAGAAAATTCTGTTTTTCGTCTGAAAGCTTTATTTGGCCCCTTTTAACAAAACGTGAGAAAAACAAAACGGAAGCAGTTTGCATTTGTGTACCAGTTATTACCATGTGAGACATCCCAGTTATTGCAGTGCAAAAGGTATCCACCAGGGGGCAGAAGACGCATATCAGCTTGTATACAACAGGGTTTCGATCTAAGTTTTTAACAGAAAATGATGCAATAGGCCTCAGAAATGGTATCAGATATGATAACAATTGTGTTTAAGGGTTAATAATATTTATGGAGACCAGACCAGAGCTATGAAAAGTGGTAATGTTGCTGCGTTTGCTCCGCGTGAGGCGGCTGTTTGCTAACATGCTAACCATTTCCAGCTGTGTGGTTTGTTCGATTGATGACTGCAGCTGTAAATGTGCCACACGTCCGCTGACTAACTCATCGAAACATCATTTGACTTCTGTTCATGTTGCAGATCTCTAAACCATGTAACCGATTGTTGATGATGATGCTGATGTGACTGTTTAACTGAACTGTGATGGCTGTTTATAACTGACCTAACCTGTGTATTCTCTTCCATGACCCTGGGACTGTGTTTCAGCACAGCTGCCCTGTAGAGCTGTAGTTGATGTCTCACCTGGTTGTCCTGTTATGTAGCTGTGTTGCTAAGCTCTTTCCCCCCAACATACAAACCTCTGCTAGCTGCCTGGTGGTGGAGGGATGTGGTGTCTGCATTTCATCACTCACTTCCTAGCTCTTCTTTTTCTTCTTCTTCTTCCTTTTGTGTTTCTTGGCTGTTTGGACTTCGCTGCCCCCCCCCCCAACCTCTTCTGGATTCTGTCTCTGCGTTTATGGGACCAGGGACCATTCGCAAGGCTCAGAACCTTCTGAAACAGTACTCACAGCATGGGCTGGATGGGAAAAAGGGGGGTTCTAACCTCACTCCTTTGGAAGGTAAAGCACCTCAATCTTTGCTGTTTTCTTCCTTCAGCTGTTTCATACAGATAAAAAAATGTCCCAGCAGTCGCAACAGCTTTCACAGAGCACACATTACGTCTAATAAATGAGGAATAAAAGCAGTTTTTCATGACTTAGCATACATCCTGAAACACCTCGACACCCCTAAAAAAGCTCATCAGCTCCGACCCGCTCATTTTAAAATTTAGGTACCAAACTAACCACGGGACCTCCTCCATGGAGATAAATACACCGCTACGCTTCTGCATCTTCTTCTTCAGTGGTTTAAAAAGTAAATTAGCACACCTGCTCTTCATGTCAGCTTAAGTAGTCCTTGTTTACATTTTCTCTGTCCAATGTTTTAAAGTTATAGTTTTATACTTTCATAACATTTTGATTTAAATCCTGCTGCAGAGTTCAGGTGACTAACCATGTTTAGCCCTCCCTGCTCCGGGTCGTGGTTCGTTTTCATATGAAACAACTTTAGGTAGCACCGTTTAACTTTCAGACCTTTATGTTTCTTTTGACTTGTTGGCACAAGCGACTTTTATTTTCTGCATTTCTGGAGCCGTCATCGCTCAGGAGCTTCCTAAGGCTGAGAACCGTTTTGTTTTTGTTTTTTCTGGGACGCTAGCAGCATTTTGCTTTACGGCACCACATCAAACTCCAGCAGCTAGATAGCGACACAACGGCTGGTTCAGCAAAGAAAAGAAGACATAATCAAAAGAAGGAAGGAAAAGAAAGGGAGAAAGAGCAAGAAATAAGATGAAAGTCAACATTAGACTGACTTTTACTGGCAGCAGAGAGCTCGGAGGAGAGACAGGATCCAAGATGGAGGCTGAATTTGCCTTCGTTAGGGGGCACAACTCTACCAAAGTTCAGTAGTGGCGCTTTAAGAAAGTCAGTTTCATAAAAACGCAGCAGCAAAAATGATCAACCATTTATTTTGAATTTAATCCATTAGAATTATATAGCTTTCTTTATTACTGATAATAAATGTTGTAATCCTTTTATTTCTGTCCACAAACTCCACACTTTGACACATGAGTTTGAAATGTGGACATAAGGAACTTAAAATTCTAAATGTTTTATGTCTTAGAAGTATATATGTGGTAATCTTTAGTGACTGTTTAGCATTGTTAGCGTTATAAGAAACAGCTATAGCAGAACTAAACAATGAAGGGGTTCAGCGAAAGGACAGGAATGTACCTGTTTTTAATGAGGCAAGATGCGTTTGTGTTTGCTTGATGTGTCGTTTGTGCACATCCTCAGATTCATGCTACGCCTTTGCAAGCTGCAGAGTGTGAGTAACCAGTAGGGACAGCATGGGGAACAATTTGACCAGGCAGATCTTCTGAGGGCTGACAGCAGTAAAACTGATCAAAGGTTTAGGGACCCTCTGTGATGTTTATGGTGTGAACTCCTCTGGTAACCAACATAGTGCACCAGCGAGTATGTGAATAATTACATTCATGACGAAGGTTAAACCGTAGTTTTATTCTCAGCCTTCATATCTGACTGATATCTCTGACGGTTTTCTTGTTGATGTAAAATCTTCTGGCCGGCGTGATGATGAGCAAAGTGTCCGTGCGTCAGGATGTGATTTACTTTAAAGAGCTGCAACGAATCTAAAGCTGTTGTGACATTTGAAGCTGGTTTCTGGTTCGTACTTAACACACCGACTGATTCAGTCAGTCGGGGCCCCTCCTGCCCCCTGGTCTCGGTGGGCGTCCCCTGCTTCCGCTCTCCCCACTGCTGGTGCTTGGTGGTGGTCGGTACAGCTGCTCCAGGGTCAGGTTTGTCCTCTGTCTAGTCATGACCTGAGTCTTTGACTGGTGTCCCTGCTGCCCCGCCCCACCCACCAGGTTACGATCACGACCTGCGGGTCAAACACCACTCAGACGCTCTGACCGAGAAGCACGGGTCCGCTGCAGGTGAGTGACGGGAACACGAGGGGGAAGAGAAGGAAACGGGGCTGGTTAGAGATACAACATATAGTCTGGACGTAAACTGCTCTTTAGCCAATCACATGCCACAACTGCTGTCACATGTTACTGTTTGGTGGCTGACTGGAGTTCTGCTCGTCAACCTCACCAGGGAAGGATGACGTCCTGGACATCGAGATAGACTCCTACATCCATTGTATCAGTGCCTTCGTCAAGCTGGCTCAGAGCGAGTACGCCCTCCTGACGGAGATCATCCCCGAGCATCACCAGAAGAAGACCTTCGACTCCCTCATTCAGGTCAGAGATGCCCAACGACGCCGCCGTCCATTCAGATGGCTGGGATGAGATTATAAAATGATTATTGAAGCAGCTTTTTTCCCTGTGTCACCGTTTCCAAATTGGAAACATGTTACATGGTTTCTCATATTTTTCGAGACAAACAACGAAGAAGAAATCTCGCTCATCTTTTGGTCATTGCAGGACAACTTCATCAGATCCAAGCTTGGTTGATCGTATTTCTATAAAACGTTTTAGCTCCTTCCTCCACGTCTGACTGCAAACATTTTGTGTGTTTTGGTTGTTTACCTTAATGCCTTGTGTCCGATTTCACCCTTAGCCATAATGTCTTATGTGCACTCCACAGCCTTTTGCGTTCCTCAACATGTTATTATTTACAGTTGATATAAATTAACTGTTAATTTGTTTTTAACAGTTAAGTCGACTCATTGACTTAAAAGGCTTTCTGGAGGATTTTATGATTATTGTTCAGATTTAGGACTCATCAGTTCTTTTTTAAGGAAACTTAAACCAGATTATAAGTGCAACTGCATTTAATCAAACACATTTCTTTAAATTGGTATTTACTTATTGATGTTGAAAATGCTAAACAACCACAGTCACTTAACTTGTTTTCCATCGAAATAACGTGAACACTTTTGAAATGTTAAACTTTAAACTTTGGCATCGAAGCAAATAAGAATTTTGGCTATCAAACAAAAGTAAAAGACGTATTAAGATAAATAAATACAATTATAACAGTCTGTTATAACTATCCATTAATTGACCTCAGAGCTCCATCTGAGCTGCTCTGGATCTTTCAGTTTCCTCAGCTTTGTCCTCAAACTCTGGACAGCTTTGGACGTTTGAGTTTCAGCTTTGTCCAGAGACATGCTGAAGCAAGCACATGCATACGACACATGATGGAACAGCGTTGATGGAGCTGTAGTGATGGCACTGCCAGGACAAATAACTGGAATGATTTGCTTCATTCACCACATGTTGGACTGTCCAACAAGTTCTCATTTACATCCACCAAACTTCCTTTTAGCCTGCATTTAGCGGCTTGGTGGATATTCATTCAGAGCAGTGGCGGGAGCCATGGTCCTCGAGGGCCGTAGTCCTGCAAGTTTTAGATGTTTATCTTGATCAGTTGTAATGATGATTAACTTCAGACCTGAACACAATAACAAATATGAATAATTTAACATAAACAGTTAGTCTGAGACCACGTACCAAACCCACCACCCTCACATCTGGCTAATATTTAAATTTTACATTTACATACACAACATGAATAAATATTCACTGAATAATATTCATCATCAGACGGTAACCTTCAAATCACGGCAATAATTAGCCAACGTTTTATCTTCTACTTTTTAAGTGATTATCTTTTCTTTAAATGGAACAAATGACGCTGTACTTCACTGTTTATTTTAGGAAGTTTCCTTCTACAGTTCAGACATATGAGGTGAAAGTTCCTGGGGAGCTTTTTGTGTTTGAGGACTGAAAGGTTCCTGGCGGACCGTCGCCCACCAGACCAGCTCCTCCCTGCAGGCTCTGTGTCATCCTGTCTTCTGTCCTCAGGAGGCGCTGGACAACCTGATGCTGGAGGGAGACAACGTCGTGTCTGCAGCTCGCAGGGCCATCATGCGTCACGACTACTCTGCCGTCCTCACCATCTTCCCCATCCTCCGACACCTGAAAATGAACAAATCTGAGTTCGACTCGACGCTTCAGGTCCGAGCTGAACGCTCAGATTTCAGACGCTGCGGGAAAATGATCTGATGGTTCTTTTTTTATTGGATGTTGCTCATTCTGTGTGCAGGGAACAGCAGCGAGCACCAAGAACAAGCTGCCCACACTCATCACCTCCATGGAGACGATCGGAGCCAAAGCTCTGGAGGAGTTTGCAGACAGCATCAAGGCACGATGCCTATACTTAAACATGTTAGCGATCGCTGATTGATCAGTCTCTTACCATATTCTCTCTCCAACAGAATGATCCTGATAAAGAGTACAACATGCCTAAAGACGGAACGGTCCACGAGCTGACCAGTAATGTGAGTCCTGTTCCCTGCCTGTAAATGTATTTGTGCTCATCAGAGTGAACGCATTTTCCACCAGGACTCTGCTGTTTGTTCGTGTGCGGGGGTCCAGATGGTTTCCACGGGAACGGCTGACAGTACAGAGCACAGCGCCTCAGGTTAATGAACAAACTGAGCGGCTGCTTCTTCTCTCGTCTGCAGGCCATCCTGTTCCTGCAGCAGCTGCTGGACTTCCACGAGACAGCAGGAGCCATGTTGGCTTCACAAGGTACCATCACATTAACGCCCCCCTCCCTGCTGCTGCCCCCCCCAGGCTGAGCACCGATATCACCAACCGGTCTGGCTGAAAGTATTCAGACGGTGATGCGTGCTCAGTGTTTTAGCTCCGATTTGAAGACTGTGTAGTAACTGATGGAAACTGCAGCCTTTGATCACACAATCAGTATTTTTTACTGGCTGGAGATTTCCACCAAAGCAGCTCATATGTGGATGGATCTCACTCAGTGTGCGACAGCAGCAGCCAGTTTAACAGTAGTGATAAATTACAACTAAATTCAGCCAAGCTGGGGGTGTGTGGAAGTCATCGTGTGATCAGGAAAAGCTGCTCACTTATCGAAGCTGAAAAAAGAAAACACGCCACCGTCTGAATACATGATCTAAAAGCTCCATGAAGGTGATGCTGACAGACATAAATTAAAGACGTATCTCACTTTAACCACCTGGTTTTCCATCTGCTTCTCTTTCCACCTATAAGCAGCTTCTCTTTGGTTTTAAGTGTTTCTGGTTAACCTCGGCTTTGCTCCTCCTCCTCGCCTGGCTGACTGTTTGCTTACTCTGCACTAACAAATCTCTTCTAACCTTTTTGCACTTTGTGCCTTTTTCTGTCTCTTCTCTTTTGGCTTGCCTCGGCCCTTTTAGTTCTGGGGGACACTTACAATATACCTTTAGACCCCCGAGGTAAGCAGAAGACTGTGCAGGCCCGATGTGTCCGGCTCTGAATGTTTTCTGTCGCACTGTAGTTGCGGCTGAATGAGAAGAAACCTTTTTTCTTTGGTTTTCCCAGAGACGAGTTCGTCAGCGAGCAGCTACACCTCCGACTTCAACAAGCGGCTCCTCAGCACTTACATATGCAAGTACCTCCTGTTTACTGTGAGATGTCTTTTATTCTGCCAACTGGCCACTGACCTGCTTATTTCTTCTTTCAGGTAAAGTTTTAGGAAACCTGCAGCTGAACCTGCTCAGTAAATCCAAAGTGTACGAGGATGCAGCTCTGAGTGCTATTTTCCTCCACAACAACTACAACTACATCCTCAAGTCTCTGGAGAAGTCAGCATCCCTCTGATAACGAGACGGTTTTCACTTCAATGAAACATGCCGACATCTTGTTTATTGATCCTTTCCATGATGATTCTGTCCTTCGTGTCTGCAGGTCTGAGCTGATCCAGCTGGTCACGGTGACTCAGAAAAAAGCGGAGTCTTTATACAAGGAGCTGATTGAGCAGCAGATCGATATGTACCAGCGCAGGTAAAGTATGACACGTCAGGGTTTACGTCCTTCACTTCTGGCTCATTTTAACCCGATGTGTCTCTGCTGCAGCTGGCTGAAAGTCACGGAGCACCTGACAGACCGGAACATGCCTGTTGTCCAACCCGGGACTAAGGTCAGGAGTTCATCTCCCTCTCAGTCCGGTCAAGTGTCCAGATGTTTCATTAATCACCTGTGATTTATAAAACATCTTTCACAACAAGATGATAAAGCAATAAAGAATTAGCTTTATGAAAATGTATTTTATGCATCTGTGGAGGCTCGTTGCTGTTTGACATAAGTCGACTGTTTTACTCCCACATATGACTTTTCAGTGTGATTCATCACGTGCTCACATAGAGGAATCTAAGTGAGCTGCAAGTCAGAGTTTTGAGTCTGAAAGCTGGCTCTGTTTGAACCTGCTGATCACCATGGTAACTGATGTTGGTCAGAGGAAGGGAGCTCCTTCTTTACTAATTTTGTTCCGGATGTCCTCCCAGACGTATCAAATCAGAGCTATATTATTATCTACATCAGTGTAACACTTAAGTGTTAGCTTAAGCATCAGCTTAGGTTTAATGTCTCTGGATTCAGAGCAGGTGATGACCCCAGCATCAGTTACCATGGTGATCAGCAGGTTCAAACAGAGTCAACTTCCTGACTCTAGAAACTCTGACTTTGCTACACCACCAGTCTCGCTTAGATTGTCATTGTGAGCGTGTGATGACTCGCCCTGAGATGATGTCCAATGTGGGCGTTAGAAAGACAGCGAGTCTCCACAGGAGGAACGTTTTCCAATTCAACTCCAAAACATTGTCTGTTTTCCCATTTTCACTTTGGAAACAAAATAGGAAATAAATGTAGTTTTTGCATTTATGAATAAACAAACTGTCTAAAAGTACAAAAACTAAAAAGCCCCAGGTCACATGCTCACTAAAGTGTCTGTTATCTAACCGAATCATGTCTTCTTCCAGCTGAAGGATAAAGAGCGACAAGTCATTAAAGACAAATTTAAGGTGAGCCATTAAATCCCAAAAGAAAAACGCTGTGACCTGTAAAAGTCGATTTTTAGCTGCAGATCTGACCCGTTTCTGTTTCAGGGGTTTAATGACGGCTTGGAGGAACTGTGCAAGATCCAGAAGGGTTGGGCCATCCCAGACAAGGAGCGGCGAGACTTCATCCGTCAGGCCCAGAAAAAGGTGGTGTCTAATGCTTACAGAGCCTTCCTGCAGAGGTGAGACGCGCTGTTACCAAAACTCACACCAGCTTTTCTTCAGGTGGTCAGAGAAGCAGTTTGAAGAAAACTACATCTCTCCACCGGCTCCATCGTGAAATATTCGTCTGCCTCTTACTGAATCAACTTCCTTTTGTTTCCTGCAGATGTGCCAACATTTCGTTCACCAAGAACCCTGAGAAATATCACAAGTATCGACCAGAAGAAGTGGAAGAGATGATCGAGAAGCTGTTCGACACGTCCGCGTGAGCTGCATGAAGATCTGGTCCTGCTCCTCTTCCTCTCCACAAACTACCGCCTCCCTCACAGTGTCTGAATGTTTCCTACAAAGATGTGCACATGATGTATTTATGTAACTTGGCTGCTCCAACTTCAAATTTCAGGCAAATAAACAGAATCATTCTGACTAGTTTTTGTCCCTGACACATGCAGCATTTCAGTGGACATGACCAGGGAGTATCCAGATGATGAGTTCTTATGAGCCTTTAATGGATTTTAATGGATTTCTATGCAAGAAATGCTTTGAAGTATCACAGGATAATTTCCTCTAAGGCAGTAAACAGGAGCTATGCATCTTCCAGACAGTTATTCTTGTGCACAACTAACCAGCAGGGGAGAATGAGGCAAGATTAAATTAACATGTTTCTGCAGCTGCTGCTCTGATTTTATATCCACCTGACTTTAGAACCACTAGAACAGACCAGAGGCCTCATTTATCAAACTGTGCAAAGTAAGCTACAAAAGGAAACGCAGCGCACTTCAGCTTTCAGCTTTCTAAAAGCCTGCGCATGCACGCCCCACGCCTGTTTCCATTTGTAAATCAGAATCTACCCTAAAGCAGGCGCACGGGAGGGAACGCCTTCCCACGCCCACACGGTGGCTATAAATGGTGAACGCCCATAATCATTCATCACATCATTTCCATGATGGCTCTGGAGGGAAGAAGCAGAATCTTTTAGGGGTGAGACAGAGATCCTGATGGATCATGTTGAGAAGCGTAAAAATGTTTAATTGGTGGGGCAGCGTGGACATTACTGGTGTCAGGCAGACAGAATAGTGGCAGATGATGTCATCGCAGTGCGATGTTCGAATCCTACTGAGATAAACAGTCCTTGCGGAATTATTTGGAGATGAGGGTGCAGACGATGGGGTTGAGGCAGGAGTTGGTGTAAACCACCAGGTGGGAGAGGATGCGGAGGATGTAGGAGGTGTAGTTGAGGAGGAAGCATCCGAAACATGTGCAGAGAATGACAAGGTGATGAGGAAGCCAGCCAAGGCAGAAGAGTGCAGCAACAATGATGATCATTTTAGTGACTTTCTTCTTGGACCGCCTCGACTCAGACATGTCCTTCACTGGGTCCACGCTGGTCCACAGGTAGTGGATGGTGCGAGCATATGTGAGGCCTAGAACTAGGACAGGGATTAGGTAGCCAAAGATGAAGGTGCAGATATCCATTATGATACGAGGTCTGGACTTCCAGGTAGGAATACACACCGCGGTGCCAGCCAGGTCCATCTGTGAGAAGTAGCTGAGATGTGGTCCGGAGAAACCCAGAGCCAAGACCCACACCAAGCAGACTGAGATGCGGGCCTTCTTTGGTGTCATCTCCCTGGAGCGGAGCGGGTAGTCTACAGGAAGATGCACGATCCACATGTTCAGTGAACCGGACTGATGAATAAAGGCTGTGAAACACCAGCAGGTGCAGGTTGCCTTAGTTTAGATATGGTTAAACAATTAGCCACATTAAGTAAATTCGGACTGTGTGTGGTTTAAATCTTAAATCTTGTATGTAGGCATACCTTCATTTATGCATAGTTTATTTTGGAGTGCTGGTGCGAGGGTGGATGATCAGCCTGTCACGTCTGAGGTAGACCATATCTCCGTTTTCACACACAACTTTTAACTCTTTAACCGTACAGACTCACTAATAAATATTTTAGGGCCCTTGAGGTTCTTGGCTCTTTGCATGACTGAAGCCTCGTCCTTGAAAAGCAGGAACTTGACCACTATGGATCTTGGTCTTTCTCTGGCAGCTTCAGGCTGACCTGTGAGGGGTGCACGCTCCTCTGTAGCTGTAGCTTCTGCTTCAGCATGTCTTTCACGGTCTCCTCTGAATCTGAGGCTTCAGGTAGTCCATCAATCATAAAGTTGTTTCCTTAACTGACCCTCCAGGTACTCTTGCTTTTCCAGGATGACATGTAGACTTTCACATATCTTTTCAACGTCTGTTTGAATTGTGTTGCAGTGATCGGATTGTTCATCCACATCTTTCTGTGTTCCTGTATGCTAAATTTCATACCTTGCGCTTCTTTTATGACTGCATTAAACCTGGAATTAGTCGAGTCCTTGCAGGAGTCAGTCACACTGGACTTGTCCCTGATGCTGCAGGTGTGTTGGGCTGCATAGACACAAACTGAGAACAGGATGTTTGTGTGCAGCAGTTTGTAAAAGGTTGACTTTAATTTTTATCTTATACTCATTGTTTACATTTTTAACCTCTTAAGCCCGACGGACCCACCGGTGGGTCCAACGGGTGTAAACACAAGTTCATGTGTGTAAAAGTTACTTTAGTGATGTAAGGATAATTTATTTATAATGTGTCTCAAAGAATAATAACTAATGCCACTAAATCAACTCTCCAAAGACATTTAGTCAAAGTATTTGTTTAATAACAACTTTAAAATACGTATGACACAAACCACAGCGCCACCATAACGAGTAACACCCGAAACAAAATGCAACACAACGCATGATTCGTTCACTCCACCCCAACATACTGGGTATCAAATGAAACTAGAAAAGCTGCACGTTCATATGATACCAAGCATAAAAAGATATTCGCCAAGCAACTCACGTCAGTCTCAAAACAAACACAAAATTAACCTTCGCATCACAGCAGCCTTATCAGCATGTTTATCACCAAATACACCAAATCCCAAAGCTATTCTCACAAACAGCCACATTTTTTATTTCCTTACCTTTTTGTGGTCATTTTCAGTCTATCCACGCTGTTCTTCGACCAATACACAGTGTAGTAATCCATAATCGTGAAACTGCCTCATGCGCTAACATGTCATATGCTCCCATTCACAGCCATTTTGTTGTCTTGTGGGTCTTGGCAGTGTAAATAAAGTTTGGTCAAATTCTACATCTTACGAGCTTTCCAACGACATCTTACACTTGACCGAGGCTTTATCTGTCAGGTATAAATACTTGCGCGTAAACAAAGGAGCATCATCGCCATTTTGCTGCAGTTACGCACGTGGCGCACCGGAAAGAGCGAATATCAAACAGCGTTCATTTCTTTGTTTCATTTGGACTTTTTATCCGTTTAGTGTTACATTTTACAGTATTAAAATGTTTCTGTGGGACTTTTATTTACAAAATATTCCAGATAAATTTGTGCCACATTTATTTGATTAAAACATTTGAGCAGAAATGAGTTAAAACACGTCAGAAGGACGATCTGATCAGAAAGCCATTATTAGTCAGTCTCAGCTGGTTGGACTTTACTGAAGTGTTTCCACCCAAAGACCCTTGATGACCCCACTCTCACGCATAAACACACACACACACACACACAGCCAAGGGTGATCATCTCCTCCAACAGCTGCACGCTCACAGCCTCACTTGACTAAATTTAACAGGCAGCTTTTTTTATCCAGGAGGAAGCGTCTGCCTTGTTTCCTCTTCTGGGAGTCTGTTTGAGGCTGTAATCTAACATCCTGGAAGCCTGATTAAAGACCCAGCAGAGCTCAGTTTTTACTCATCTAATCCTCATCTTCACAAAAACCAAACTCAGTGCTGAGAGATGGACTGAACACTGGGTGTTTACTTTTACTATAAAATGACCTGATTTTTACCACTTGGTGGTATCGTCCCTGCGGTCTTCACTGTGGTGAAGACAACAGACACCCACAGGCCTCCATTTACTCTCCTGAAACGAACCAATCAGCACATTTACTGTACAAATGTACAGAAATGATGTTTGGTTTGATCGTGCTGTGAGATAATCTCTAAATTTCTAGCTATAACCAGAAGCTGTTGATGTCTAAAGAGTTTCTTTGACCTTAGCTTTGTCCTCCTGCTATTTTTATTTCATCCACAGGTTCCTGAGTCGTTTTCTGTTTCTCTGATACCCAATCCCTTTTATTTATATAGCACATTATAAAAATCTAGAGATGCATTACCAGATTTTGTCAAACTAAGTTCTGATATGTAGTAGTAATGAAAGCCATTACAGCTCGCTGGTGAGGAGTGTGGACCAGAATGTCAGATGTGATGACTGCCTGTTGTTGTGTGATATATCAAATGAGCCATCCTTCAGCATCCTGTAAAAATAAGGCAGGAAAACTGGCAGAATCTTCATAAATAAGGAGGATAAAGTGGTTTTTGGTCGATCTGATTCACTACTGTGACAAGGCACCTACATGCTTAAAATAAGTTTCTTTCATTTAAATAATGGCAAATTCATACTTTTACTATGACACGAGTAATAAATTAGTTAAAGTAATGCATAAAAAATGCATAAAGAACTTCTGTGCATTGATGAACTGATTTTGACATCCTCCGTTTTTTCCATGTTGGTATTGGGCTCATGTTTTGCTTTTAGTTTCCAGAAGAACAACATCCTATAAACAGCCGGACAGGAAAGGTTTTAATGTGCTGTAGTTTGAAAATAATGAGTGACAAGTTTTAATTAACAATTTTTCTGAAAAGCTGGATTAAATACATACATAATAGCTGCAAATGGGCACTTTTATTTTTACTGTGTACAGGACTGTCTCAGAAAATTAGAATATTGTGAAAAAGTTCTTTATTTCTTGTAATGCAATTAAAAAACATGAAATGTCATACATTCTGGATTCATTACAAATCAACTGAAATATTGCAAACCTTTTATTGTTTCAATATCGCTGATTATGGCCTACAGCTTAAGAAAACCCAAATATCCTATCTCAAAATATTAGAA
>JBAFTA010000024.1:3314151-3333909 GCA_036919975.1 Melanotaenia parkinsoni | reverse complement strand
GAAGAACTGGAAATGAGGAAAAAGTGGAAACATGGAAATAGTTTCTGTTGTGTGTTTGTTTCAATAACAATATTTTTCTCTTAAAAGCCAAGACTTGAGAAAATGATGCAGATGAGAAAAGGTTTGGTCACTGTTGATCTGTGTGTTATTTCTACAAAGTTCTGTTATTAATAAATTCCGTTTTCTTCTTCTGGTCGGCCTTTATGCTGCTACATCTATTCATACATTCATTTTACATCATTTTAGCCTCAGAATGTGAAGCTGAGACACATCATGTCTGAAAAGAGGTGGAACAAAAATAGCAAAAAGAAGGATTGAAAAGTTTGAAGGATTAATGTTCTGAATATCCTTTTAAAGCTTCTCCTACCAGGTCAGATCAATTGGAAAGCAGGAAAAAAAGAGAGGGGTATCTGCAGAGAAACACACCCACACACTGTGAGCTGGTTTCCTGTATGCACAGCACCATCAGATGGATTTTTGTACTGTATGAATTAAACTGATATGCAATGAAAAAGAGTTAAATCAGTCATTTTTCCGTTTTTAGGAATATTCTGGTTAATCTTCTGTCAAGTACAATGAGTCTGAGTGAAAGGACTTTGATGTTTAAATGTTGAGAATCATCTGTAATCACAGGCTGTTTACATCGTAGACCTGTTTGATGTCTGATTGCAAAGTCTCCAGAGATGAGACTCCGAATCAGCTGTATTTACCAGACTGGGCTCACATCAAACTCATACTTCTGCTCTCTGCTTTTAGTGGCTCTTGGTTTCCTGAAACACAGTTTCAAGAAGTAAAAATCGTCCAGCAGTTGTGAGCAGTTCCAGCGAGTGTGCAAACTACCTGACAAGAAGGGAGGAAAATCAGCGAGGAAGAAAACTCGACTGTTCTTTGGGAAACATTGAAACTTCTTTGAGATTTCTTCTCTCTCTTCTGTAGGTGAAGTGGGAGCTTCTGTTCCTCAGATGTCTTTCAAGTGAATCCGGTCAGTGAATTGTCCTAATTCTGGTGATTTATTATAGTTATTAATGAGTATAATGAATTTTTTTCTGTAGGTAAAGGGAGATCATTTGTATATTTCCTGCTTTAATATAGTCCAGAAATCACAATTAATATTCCACCCCCGCTGCTGTTTATTTAACATTTTAATGCCTGACCCACAAAATGATGAGCAGAAAATCAAATTTTTTCCTTTACATTTGAAGTCTCTATTCAGCTTTTAAAAAATGTGATAGATAGATAAATAAATAATTTGCATATATGTGCTGTTTATTACCATGTAATATGTTAGAATTACTGCGATGGACTGACGACCTGTCCAGGGTGTACCGCCTGTTAATCACTGGGATAAGCTCCACTTTCCCCCCCACAACCCTTAATTGGACTATTGGTACAGAAAATGAATGAATATTAGAATTACTGTGGTGCTAAAAGTATCCACCAGGGGGCCAAAGACAAGCCTCAGACTGTACACAACATGATTCTGAGGAAAAATACCATGAAATGATGTAATAGGTCTCAGAAACATACATTCGGTGTTAAAGCAGGGCTGTTCAGTCTGGTCCTACAAGAGCTGCAGACCTGCAGGTTTTCCATGTTTCACTGCCCCAACACATCTGACTCAAATTGGTATTGGCTTCATTACCAACGTGAAATGGTCATCGAATTTACTCTGATAATAACGCTTCAAATCAAAAAGCTTGCAAAAAATACCCATCTGCACTGAGCATGTTGTAGCTAGTGACAAAAGTGCTTTGAGGAACCAATGAAATGAGAAGAGAGCGCAAGCCAGAGGAGATGTTTGCATAAACTAATTTATTTGAAGCAGACAGTAAAAAACACAAGGTATGGAGCTGCAGCATTTTTCTCTGGATCAAACATTTACAGATAAATGGCTTAAATTTTAGAAGCAGTAAACAAAGCATGACGGAAATGGAGCTGGAATTTAAAATAAAAAGTGCTAACACTGCCATCTGCTGGTGGGTGGAGGTATAGGCAGGGACAAATGTATTCACACATCCTCAATTATTAGATAAGGATTCATTTTAAACCATCAGAGGTTTTTTATGTTTATGGGGATTGACTGTTTTGGAGCCAGCCCCTATCGGATGAGGGGTGAACTACAATTTTTTGCAGACATAGGCTTCACATTTTACGGCTTGCTGCTTGGTCTGGACATAGATTATGGCAGTTCCCTTGTGGGCCACATCTGGTGGTGATGTGACTGAGTTTCAGCAGCCACACTTATCGCTGTAAGTCAAGGCCAAATTTGGGTCAAAGAAAACTGCTTATTTGGACCATATTTGTGCTGAATATTTTTTTCTATCTGAGATGTTGTGAAGCTAGCACCTGATGACAGTCAGCTCTGCTGAACTTTGGCTTCATTTTTCAGAGGGAGGGACTATTTTCAGTCTGTACTTCTTACAAAATTTATTGTGTTAGTGCAAGGTGAATAGATGTAGATGCTTTTAGAAGCCTATTTTGGGAATATTGTACATAAAAGAGAACTTTAACTGGATTACTGTGTTTGTCAAGCACATTTTGAATCAGCTTTTTAAAAACACGATATCTGTGTGATGTTTGTACTGCTGAATGTCAATTCTGTGCAGAATAATGAGTTCAATTAGCAGCAATCAGACTGAATATTTGACCTTCTCTTCCCGTTGGCATACTCATGTGTCAGTCCTCGCAGTCATTGACTGCAAAAACAAAGCACAGGAGTTGAGCCAAACTACAAATCTCTCCCTCGCCTGCTACTCACAGACCACCCAACTCCGGTGAGATGACGTCATATCGAAGTTGGAGGGTCTGCGACGGAGTTCAGGGGTTAGAAAGTCAGAGCCTGCAGGTGCTTCAGTGAGCTGCGAGAGGAAGTAAAGAGGAAAAAGCAGAGAAGGCTGTGAGAGAACCACAATCACGCAAGCTGCGTGTGGTTTCCAGCTTCTTGCCAAGACCTCTCACTCTCTGCATCCCAGACTTTCTCCCTGAGTTATCCAACCCTCCTGTCATCTCCACTGGCCGCCCTCCTCACTCCCACTCTCGACCGCACACAAATGGTTTAAATAAGAGGCCTGCATGACAGGGCTGTGGCTAGAGACAAAATCCTGAAGAGTGATAGTTTACTTAGCCTAAATACCCCCGATTAGACAAATTGAAACATTGTTGTTATGTGGTGGAAACTCAAGGACCTATTGGCCGAGCGTGTTCACCCCGTTCCGGAAAAGGCTGTGCTATGCCGACTTTCGTCATGCGAAAACCACAAGATCTGGCACAAGTAGAACAAAACAAAACCAAACAGGAGGAAAAAAAAAAAAAAAGCTGCAACAAAATCAACTGAAGTCATCCTCCAAAACAAAAACTGTTAAACAGAAAATGAACACTGTCAAAGGGAGATGATTCACAAAGGAGGCAGGCACACGCGACTCAGGCTTCTGTAACTACTGAAAAACATGTCCAACCACAAACTGAGTTATGGTGTGCCTCATGATGTCACATTTTCCTCTCGTTTTAAACGTCTCCGGGATCACAAACATGGATCACATCTACTGAACGGATCAAAAACAACCTCACTGGAAAATAAAGAAATCAATCACTGTGCCACACTTAATGAAGAAATCATCCAAATGTGATTTAAATGACTTAACTTCCGAGTCCCACAGTGTATAAAGTCAGCCAGATGTCATCCATTAAGAGCTGTAATTTGCAGGGCCATGGAGACCTTTTTAGTTTTTTATTTTTTATTTTTGCTATTTGAATATTACAGCACACACATGCACACAGTTGGTAATAACACACCAAAATGATTCTAGCAGACTGCAGCTCAGCTGCTGTGGAGCCTCATAAAACGGAGCGGTAGCTGCTTCACCCGCCGGCCGACTCCGTCTGGCCGGGCAGTCTGGTGTCAGCGCTCAGCAGCTGGGCTCAGCACCGGTAGGAATCTGCTTTGTAAATGCAGCTCCTACATCTGTACACTGACTTACATTCTTCACTGATGCATCAGAAAACTTTATTGACATCTATGAGCAGGAAACAATGTGTTAATGAAGAATCTTGAACTGCCTCAGCTTTATAAATATGAGCTGTTCCAGGTTTATCTGACAGGCCTGTAAACTCAACATTTGGTGCTTAAATAAATTTGGTGTGAGACATGAAATATTTGCAGCCCCACTTTTGAACTTTAGCAAGTTTTCTCACAGAGACGCCGCTAATGATTAATCCAGCATCCATATTGCATCCTGTCTCTTCTCAGGCAGTAAAAATCAGTCTGATGTTGACTTGTCTTATCTCATCTGCTGCTCCTTCATCTCTTTCTTTTTCCTCTCTTCCTCTGATAATGAAGGATGACCACATATCCTCTTTTACATGGACATGTCCTCAAATATGATTACATCAGATATATGTTGCATTTCCCTACACTCGCATTTCATGATACACTCACTCACAGACGTTTCACGTTATGACGTTACGTCAGGCAAGATTCTGTTTGGTGTTTATTAAGCTCGACTGACATTGTCAAAATGAAGAGGCGATCTAAACCTTCTGGTGCACAAGGATGGACACAGAGAAAAGAAGAAGAAAAGAAAGCCCACTCTAGAGGTAAGCCATCTTATTCATTATGCTGTCAAACGTTAAATAGTATTTTGTATAACAGAAAAAAATTTCATTGCTTGCATGCTATTGCTGCTAGCTTCTATCAACTGTTACTTTGTTAGCTTGCTAATCATTTTGCTAGCTAATGTAACTTCACATAACCTACATGGATGTAAGGGTTAAATCACCAATATCTGGATAAAGGATGCTTTTGTAAAGCTATTTTAACATACAGTAGCTGGGGTCAGGCAGTAAACAATGTTTATCATCTGATAAACTGTTTATTTCTCATCCTTCAGTAAAATATCTGACCTGTCCGGATCGGTCAAAAAGGTATTGTAACGATAAATTTAGTGGTGCTGTTAGAAGGTTTCAGAAACACAGACTCTGTTTTTGCCAGCATGTGCAGGTTAAGCTGTGGTTCTACATTTAATTTAATAATATCGCTCTCACACACACATACAGTATGGTAACCATTTTGGGGATATTTTTGGTGTCCATCCTATGCTACAGTTCCCTTCTTGTTAGGGTTTGCATGAAGACAGGCAGGATCAAGGAAGGAGCAGACAGCAGATTCTGTAAAGCGGTAACAGGTTTCTTTAAAGTGAGTCCAGATCTTTGGGAAGCAACTGAGGCAGGGGTGACGGCAGGGCAGCAGGCCAGAATGACAGCTTGTAGTGGGATCTTTAGACTGGGGAGATGACACTCTTCTACAAAGGTAGGTAGACAGGACAAAAGTTACGCGTAAGACTGTACACAAAAAAAGTCAAACGAATCACTTAATGGCCGGTGTTGTACCACTAGGGTAAGGCAACGATCTGGCGACGAGTGGACTGCAAACCGGCTCTTATGTAGGCTGGAAGTCAAACAGCAGCAGGTGAGTGACATCTCCCTTTACCACCAGGTGAGGAGAATCTCCAGTTAGCACCACCACGCCCAGTAGGATCTCTGAACCACAAGTAACAAAAACAGAACATGACAGAATAAGAGTAAAATACAATCCTGACAAAACTAAAAAACTTTTTTTTCTTTAACTGCCCAGATGCACTCAGGCAATATTTACAGAGGCTGGAGAAAGGTCCTGATCCTTCAGGTTCACCCCCCCCCTTGAACTTTGTATGTACAACTAGTATTATTGTTGCTGTTTTTGTGTGTTATTATTATTAGCAGTTATTACTATAGTTATTATCTCTATTAGTAGTAGTAGTATTCAGCCATGGAGCTGCCTATTAGTGTTAATAGTAGTGGTGGTAGTAGTACAATGTCAGATAACATTTATTCAAAGAATGCAATCATGTGGTAGGATGATAGAAATGACCAAATGCAGTAGCCTAATTAACAACGTGGATCAACTTTGTGTTTGAATACAGCTGCAGTAGTACACCAGGAACCAGTGTAACAGGTCAGGAACATGAGTCTCTTTATTCAAGCTACATTCATACTTTTAAGTAGGCCGACACTAAAATATATAAATATAAAATACAAACGTTATTTCCTAAAAGTGATCCAATGATCCACGATCAGTTCACTTATTGTATTAAACACTGCTTGTCTGGCTATATAATGTGCTTGAATACGGGTGAAAGTGACGGGACATCCTGGGAAGCATCAGGGATTCAAGGCACCAGTCTGACACAGATGACCGGCGTGAGTCCAGCTTGAGGCAAGTAAGTCATTTGGTATGAATAATTTTAGCTAATAAGCATCTGACAAAATTTACTAGACTTTAATGAAAACACATGGAAGTCCCAATAACATTTAATCCCTCTGAAACTAATTTCAACCACTATTTTAATCATTATTGCAAATTTAACTGAATGCCACTGATCTGGCTGATGCAGGTGATGTGGCCACATCTAGCATTTCAGGCACCAGTTACACACACCACTGAGACCACAGAAACCCAGCCTGAAACAAGTAAGTTCCTTAAATACTATCTATTAAACCACATTTAAAAACATCAGTGACTTGTTTTCTCATCAAGTTGACTCTTCATTCATTTTTCTGACTGCTGGTCTATCATGTTCTATCGGCTGGTCTATATTAGATGTAGTATAGTAATGCTTAGCGTAAGTAAGCACAGTCTAAAGTAGCTTAATCACACTGAAGTTATTATGTACATTTTTGCAGTATTTACAATATGTTGTAATTTATTAATATTGATGAATCTTAGAAATCAATACAAGCAAATAAGAGAATTTCATGGACAAAAATCAAATGACACATTTTAACATTTGTATTTGCATTTTTTATTTATTTATTTATTTTTTTTGACTTTGTGTACACTAACATCAAATTTGCATGTATGTATTTGCCTTCAGGTGGAGGAGCAACAATCACACCATGCTCAGCTAATACTTTGCCCCCTGCAGGCATCTCAAGCCTGGGAGCGCCATAGATCCTTCTGACTGGCCAGCCCTCAGTGGTGCAGTAAGGACTGAGTTAGTTAGTAGAAGATCAAACCAGACTAATCCAGACTTTACATATCCAAAAAGAAACTGCCACCACCACTATTTCTACAAGAAATTAATCAATGGAGAGAGAATAAATAAAAGCTGGCGGGTATATTAAAAAAACAAAATGCTTTGTACTGCTTCTGCTTTTTTTTACAAAAATAATATTACATCATTAGTAGTGGCCTCAATGACTGAAAACATTATTTCTTTCTTTTAAAGTATTTTATAATAAATAAAACAAAAAATGTTCTGACACTGGGGTCAAAACTAAAAATGTTGCCTAGGGGAGCCAAAGAGCTAGCGCCGGCCCTGTTGGGACCTCTTTTTTGAGAAAGGCTGCCTTAGACGACAACCATAGTGACTTCTGTGGAAGGCAGTTTGTTTCCTAAAACCACTTTTAGGTTTGGAATTGAAGGTTTTGACCAAAATATTTTAGAAAACGTATAATTTCTCTTCAGCTTCGATTAAAGGATAGTGGCTAACAGTGCACATGCTAGCTAATTAAATTACATTAGAATCTTCATATTAATCATGAAACCTGCTGAACATCAGCATGTCAGCACTGTAACCCTCAGCACGATGGGGAGGCTGCTAGCATGACTGTATACATTTAGTTTGCCGATTAGCACATTAAATCACACACAGAGGGCTGCACGTATTTCTGACGTGCTTCCTTGGCAGGCATCTGGATAAATGTATAGTAATAAGCACACTGACATAGCGTGAGGAATGCTGCTTAAATCAACAAAGCCATGGGCCCCTCTTAATTCTGCACACTTCTACTCCACACAAGTTTCCTCTGCAGAGCTAAGAAAAAAAAAAAAACTTACATCCACCCACATTATGTCACTTCTTTCTTCACCCCTGCTGCACTGCAGACCTGAAGCTGATAGATGGCCAGCCTGGAACTGCACTGCCTTGAGCAATTACAACATCAGGGCGGTTGTGTCCACTCTCCTCAGAGGCTTATGTGTGGCAAATTGGACTTTTCAGGAAGTAAAAAGGTTGGAGGATGTGGGTTATAAACCAATGTGTTGTTTCTGTGAGCCTTTCCAGGACTTGATGAAATGGTCTCACATCACCAGTGTAACAGGAGGAGCAAGCTAAGAGGAGTGTTGACTGGTAGGCAAAGAGTCACTTGAGAGCCAAGTTGATGCAAGAAATAGGACCAGACTGGAAAGCCCAGGCTTAGCATTCTGAGTTCAAACAACAGATTTTGGATAATTTAGGCCTAATGGCCTCAACTAGGAAGAAAACGGGCTCTTGTCCAAGATGGTCTGGTCCTCCTGGGTGTCGAGTGGGGCCTCCGTTGCTATTCGTGGCCGTTTTAGCCTTTTTTATTTAAAAAATTTTAAATAAACTATAATGTTATTTCCATTTTCCAATTTTACAAACTAAAACGTATCAGAGTTTCTCGTTTCTCTGATCTTCTTGTTTCTCACTGTTAGGACAAATAACAATACACGTGTTTAGGGTTTAGCCTTCAGTAAAATTAAAGTTTTTTTTCTTATTGTTACTAAGTACATCTTGGACAGAACATTATGGCTTCTTTAATCAGTACAAAGTACTGATTATCATTAATATTAATATCCATTTTTTTCCATTAAAAAAAGGTAAAATTCTGCTCAATGTTATTTCTCTGTTTCCAAAGAGCTCTACATTGTTTCTGTTTTGCAACCACTTCACATTCACACTAGTACTTTGTGGTTATTGTCATGACAAAACCCTTCCCGTGGGTGTGGGATCAGGTTTGAGGAAGTTCAGTGCAGCTACACAGAGGACAGCTGGAGTTGAAGAGGCAGGAGCAGATTTTCTTGGAGGGGATTTCGTGTGGACTCTGCATCGTCCCCTTCAAGCACAGAAACCACAGGACCTGCAGAGAAGCAGCTCTGTTCGCTCTTGACGTCAGAGCAGCTTTGATTGAACCTCATATCACCGAGGTGGATCGATCAGTCTCCTCATCTCATTATTACTGTCCCATGTCCGCGGGTTTATTATGCACTTAAGCCCGATGATGTGCTATCAAGTGTTTGCTTGTATGCATTTATTATTGTGTCCATATGGCTCCAGATTGAGGGAATAGACTGACCTGAGTCAAACATTTCAGATCCTTGGACCACAAAATACTTGTAGCCTGTGAATGCCTTAAAACAAAATGTTTTAACAGATTTCACACACACTGAAGTGATTTGGACTTCTTCCCTTTAAGTATCTCTAATTTTATGATTTTATACAAATAAAAGAACACAATGATGAAAAAATCTTTTTATTATTTACATGATAAATGATCCTCTTTAATCTCTGAGTGTTTCTAGATATGTACTATAAATGTGTGTGCATTCACTAGCACATGATGCATCATTACTTCCTGTTACTGGGAGAGATGCACCAGCTTGGCTTTTTCTCCGTGTGAACCCAAGTCTATTTACTCAACCTCTACGGGCAAACTTGTAGATTATTTTTGCCTCTGATCAACCTATCAAGCTGGATTCCTACCACTCCTGTAACCACATGTAATCTAAATACAACCCAAATGAACTTTGAACTTTTAAGGAAACTAAAAGGAAAAAGTTTAACATCTCAAAGTATTTGCTCTTTGCAATAAGGTCTATAATAGTTTCAAAAGCTGGCTAACAAATTAAAGTCTTAACAGGAATTTCAGTCAATTATGTGCATTCTGTGCAACAATGAGGCATCAGTATGGTTTTAAACCTCCTTGATATTAACTTTTTATTAACTAAAGTGTTTCTAACTACTTCATACATGTCTTTTTTCAGGCTTGTACCTTGACTTCACAAGTCACATGCATGTGCTTATTTATTAGTGCAGTCAAAATATGGTTACAGCCAAAACTACGCTGTTACTACAGTATGCAGCTCATACAGTCAGAAACATCTCACATAGGGATGGAAAGTTCTGTCAACAAGCACAGAAAGCATCAAATGAAGTGTATGTTTGGACGGATCACGGTACAAAGCTGAAATGAGTCACAGCCAACACTGAACAATGAACATGTAAAACCAGTGCCAGTACTTTAGGTTCAGGCATCACGACTTCTGGGTGGAGAACTGGAATAACACAGGTTTATGTTTCCACGTGACACAGATAGCAGATGTCAGTGGTTCTGAATGGGTGATAACATGGCTATAATCAGGTTTCCATTCACTAGACGTTTTTTAACCTTTGTAAGTCATTTTATGTAATGTAAGTTTTAGCCACCATTTTGGATGTGTTACCTCATATGAGATGATTTTTTTTAAAGAAAGTGTTTCTCTTGAAGAACTTTTACATGGCTATTTAATTTTTCTTGAAGACCACAAGGACAGATTTACTACCATTTCACATCTTTAGAGACAAAAATGTCTTTTTTTTTGCTTTTATTTTTAACCCCTTAAAGTTCTGTATCCAGCCCCCCAGTTTTTGTTGCAACTTCATCTGCTACTGGAGTACAGTACGGCTCCAAATATAAATTGCAGTTATGAGTGTAGCCTGGATGGTATACATCATTCACATCCCAACAATCTTAGCTTTCTTATAGTGTAGGGAGACTGAGTAACATACATATTTATATGTCCAGTTCCTTTCTACAGTACGTCTGGTACCAACTGGTTAAATCAGCTTTAGTTCTATTCAAAACTTTATATGTAATTATTCAAATTATTTTAATTCTTCAAATGCCAGTTTGATCACATGATGCCACTGTAATGGGGAAAAACAACCCAAATGAGGTATTTTCTGCATGTTAGGGATTTGGATTTTAATTAAAGATCAAAATCAATGTTCTTTTTCACACAACTTCTTACTACATTTTAGATTCATAAAAAAATGCTCAGCTCTCAAATATGCAATTACTAAAAAAAAAGAAAACAAAAAACAAAAACAATGACAATTTGCAATTAAATGGACATTTAAAGGGTAAAATAATTTGAATAATTACATATCTGTTAGTTTGATCAGAACTAAAGTCTTTATGTTGCTGTTTAAACTACATTATTAATGGGTTTTATTTGGGATAAGAAGATGTGATAACCATATGTTGTTTTTTTTCTAATTTTTTTCTCCATTCTTCCTTATTTACATCTTCTAAGTGCAAATCTAAATTAGCAATAGAAAACCAGCCACTGGTATAGTAAAGAAAACCTAAGGGACCACTGATGTAAAATTAAAAATCCATTCAAACTGTTCAGCAGTAAAAAGCACAATGAAGTTTCTTCTCAAGGGTAGATTTTTCCATTCAACTTTTTCTTCTCATTTTCTGAATGAAAATAAAAAAAAAAGAATGCAGTGGAAACCTGGCTCACGTATTGTTTTTGTTCATTTGCTTTTGACGACTGAATGTTTTTCCTCTTGGACTATTATTGATCTGCCAGATGCTTTGATGCACAGATACATGTGGGTTGGTGAGTGACCGGATGAACCATCTGGCTGTTTCACAGAGAAAAACCACCCAGTGTAGTTCAGTGATTTTCTCCCAGCAAGTAAATACTCCTGTTCTAATCAATAAACTGTATCATTGTTCCTGGAGTACATAAGAAAACAACTGGCAAAGAAGTGTCACTGTTTGATCAGAGGAAGTTTGCTCACCCTGCAGGCAGCAGGTATTTTCTTTTTTTTTTAATTTTTAGACCTTTAATGTTGCCTACAAGGGCTCAATTATCCTCCCCACATGGCTGCCTGCCCCATCAACACTGCCACCCAGTATGTCCCCTTTCAGAGGCCATGAGAAAAAAGCAGGGGCCCTCTGTACCATGCGAACCAGGCAGATTTTCCACTGTTTTAACGAGAATCACAGAGAGGAAATGTGGAGGGTATTTATAGAAAAACGAGAGGAATGCAAGACCCCTAATTGTGCTTAGTCTATCTCTCTGCTGCAGTGCCGGCCCCCTCCCTAGAATTTCTACACGGCCTCAAAACATATGGAGGGAAAAAGACGGAAACATGGGACATTAGGGGAAGAGAAAGCAACCACTTTGCTCATTTTCAGTTTTCTATCTTCTTTAAGTCATAAAGACTTTGTGGGAATTGGCTCAGGTGTCACATGAGTGTTGCAGCTTTTCCTATTTTTATTTTTAAGGTACCTTGTAACTTGTTCAGTTGTTTCATATTTGCAGTCTTGCAGTGGAGTGACTCTGGGGACGATAATACATCACTGCAACATGTATGTTTTCTCTGCTGTCATCTCAACCTGCACCACTCTGCAACTTCAAACCCGTGGCATGTTTTATGTTTTAGTGTCATCTAATGGCTTTAAGGCCTCCACATACACACAAAGTAAACATACAAGCACACAAATGATGACGCTGACATCAACAGTGTTGTCCCAGAAAGTTGTAAAAAAGTCAACTGGCAGATTTGCACTGAAACAAGACGTAACATGAATACTAATGCAAGCAAATTCACGTCTAGTTTCACATGACAGAATACTTATGTATACAGTGTGAGTAGAAACAACCCTGAGGTCTGCTGTTAGCATAAATGAATGGCTTTCTGTTTCCTTTTTCACCAAATGATTCATAATAGTAGAAGAAGACAAGATGATGAAGACTTTCCTGGCCTGCTCCAGTATGCTGGAACTCCATGTAGCTCCTTTGTACTGGTGAAAACAACTACAATCAAAAAGACACAATAATTTATAAATAGCTTCAAGTTTTTTTGTTTTCTAGTCACTCTTTTAATGGCCTTTACCACATCACAACTGCTCAGGTTTAAAGGGTGGTACTGTATCTCTTCCACGTTTAGAAGACTATTGAACTTGATTAACTCATAATCACCACTGTGATCAACTCTATAATAGACAAAGTTTTGTAAGTTCAGATTCAGGTGTGTGTTACCACAATGCCAAGGAGGAAAAACATCAGAAATTATCTCAGAGAGAAGCAGCTGCTAATGGCCATCAATCTGGGAAAAGTTATAAGGTCATTTATTTTTGCAGTGGAAAACAATCAAAGCAGTCCGCGATCTTCCCAAAAGAAAACCAAGCGCAGAATATCAGCACTAACACCTCACACCAAGTGTCAAGCACGGTGGTGGAAGGCTGATGATTTTGACACCTTGTTGTCGGATCATCACATCACCCCTATCCTCATCCAACTTCACTGGCTAGCAGTTCAAGGCCACATCTACTGCAGAAACCTCCTCACATACATGGCTCTCCACCATCTAGCTCCAACTTTCCTCTGCAACTTCCTCCAAGAATACAGCCCCTCCTGTACCCTCTGCTTAACCTCTGCTGGACTACTAAGCATCATGGGAGCTCGAGCCTTCAGCTGCTTGGCACCCAGACTATGGAACCCCACCCCATATAAGACAGTCAGACTCCTCCATCATAATATTCAATCCAAACCCAAAACCCACCATTTCAAACTGGCACACTCACTCTGACTGCACACTCGCTTTGAGGTTGATGCTTTATTTTGATATTATGTGATGTTATTTTTATGCTTTTATTATTTGAAGGTTGTGTGACTTGACTGGCACCAGCAAATAAAATGTATTATTCCTCTTATTATTATCTTCGAGTGGACCATGAACCTCTCTTTATACTAAAGTATTCTGGAGTCAAATCTGAAGCCTGTCTGTCAGCTAAAGCTTGGCTGAATTTGGCTTCGTGCAACAGGACAATGATCCCAAACACAGCTGCAGTTGCAATGATCCAGTCCAGGGGTACGCAAGTTCAGGCCTTGAGAGCCGCAATCCTGCAAGTTTTGCATGTTTCAGCACATCTGATTCAAATAAATGAGCCCCTGAGCAGAACTTAATAAGCTGTTAGATCCATTTAATTTGAATGGTGTGTCAAAGCAGGGAAGCATTAAAAACCTGCAGGACTACGACTCTCTGGGACCGAACTTGCCTAACCTTTGTCCACAGTCCAGACCACAACCTGATGAAACGAAGAAAAATGTCCAAAAAGAGCTGAAAAACAGGACAGATATCTCCAGCTAATAATACTACTGACAAGAAGCACAAATACAATAAAAGAAAAGAGGTTCAATCGAAACATGTCTTCAAGAAATTGAAGTAATGATTAAATTATTATTAAGAAAAATACTGAAAAATCTCATTTGAATCTCTGAACTTTGTGTAGTCGATCTTCTCTAAAAGCACTTACATCCATGTTCTCACGAATGTAAGTTAATCTCACTTTTTCAGGGCGATTTCTTTAGCTGAACTCAGACTAAACGTCAGCTCGTGAAGCTTAGCTGCGGCAGCTAAATTAAATTAGAAACCAGTATTTGACTGAATGTTCCAGTCGCATCTGCACAGAAAGCAGCTCAATCAAAAATCCCTTTTAAGTTAAATCCAAACATGTTATTTCAGATAATGACTTCAGCGAGAACATATTTTTCTATTTACATTGCAAGACTTTTCCATGTTTCTCTCTTTTTTTCTCCAGAGGTAAATGCAAGGACATCGAGGTCAGCGGAGAGGGGATCAGTCCTCCTTTTCCAACCCAAACCGCTTCTCTGGTTGAGAAAAACTTTGGACCTGTGGTTTCTTTAAAGGGATTATGCTCATCCTTATCCTGCAGTGGGCTTGAGGGTCACTCTACAAGCCAACTTGTTTTCACATGTGACCCCTTTCTTCATGATAAAAAGAAAATCTCATATCATGAAGTCACATCCTTTCCTAAACGCTTGCAGTGACTTTGTGTCATTGTCACTAAAAGGCCATTATTGTTCTGCAAGGTGCATTCAGGAAAAAAAGCTTTCCCCTTCAAACTGGCATGTTCTCCAGTAAAAAGCTACTCAACAAGAGATGCTAAGTGGAATCAGACTAGTCTTAAGCCGCTGATTAAATGCATTAAACAAGCTTTCAAAATGAGCTGAATTAGGCAGATAATACATCACAGAGATGAGCAGCATGGAAAATAAATGTAATGTACGTCAGTGAAAAACACTCCTAAACACTGGAGTGTGGTGCAAGAGCATGTGCTGTCAACGTTATGTCATTTTGCATGCAACCAGGCGCTCAAGGCACAGACATCTGCGAGTAAAGGACCAGTGGTGTAAAAACACCCAAACATCGAGTACTTGACTGTTTGGATTTCTCCACAATGAGCCATGATGACAGCTAGTAAAGACTATCGACCAATGTGAGCTCTAATTTTGGACTGTTATTACAGTAGTCCTGCTTCAGTCTTTTCTTTATTTATGCTGCAGGGCCACATGGTGGTATTTACCCTCAAACAGACAGTGGAACGGGAAGGCAGGGAGATTGGATCTTACTATTTACTAAACAGCTCAGTGATACACCTGTTTTTGCCCTTAATCACAGTCTGACCCCATGTTGTCCTTTCTGTCTTCCTGTTGTGTTGAACGCCATTCCTGAAGCAAGGTGGGCAGTTTCCCTTCTTAAAGATGTAATCATTATAGCGGAGTGGGGAGGGATATGAAGGCAGAGCTGAACTTATCTGCAACTGTAAACATGCAGACGGCTGCTTTCTCTAACAGAACGTTGTCTTTCTGCTGCCTGAAACAGGGTCTGAGTCTGTTCCTGATGGTCGGTCTCAGAGCACAAAGCAGAACCCCAACAACAGCAGCACAGTTTCAGTTTCATCACAGATACACTTTGAAGGTTTCTGCAGTTAAAACCAGAGCTGTAATGTGTGACTGCAGAGTGAGTTTCCATCCTCCTTCCATTTTTGTCTCTTCGCGCCACACAGAGGATTCACTCTGCAAATACAGGAAGTCAGAAAGTCTTACAGTAACACAGGTTAAAAAAACAGCCACCGCATTTATAATTACCTCAACCTGTGTGGACACAATGCAGCGTGTGAAGAAAGGAGTTTTTGTCACTAAAACAGCAAAGAAGTGAAAATTCAATGTGAAAGAAAGAAACAAAGAAAGAATGAAACCAACCAACAAACAGTATGATAGCATTTAACTGTGTCATAATTTATGAAACAAAACTGAGCCAAGATGTAGAAACAATGTGTGAAAAACCAAGTTCATCCTCACTGTTTCTAGAAGAATTAAGAGGCCAGTCGCAGCCAGGTGCTGCTCATCAAATCCACTTGACAAACGCATCGTCATCAGTTTATTCAACTAAAAACACAAGTGTTTACATTTTGCTGCTTTGCAGCGTCCAGGTGTGTGTTAACATGAAACTGAAGAGAAAAGACAAAAAAAATGAGAAGACATTTCAGAGAAGCAACTGTCCCTCAATCTGGGAAGAGTTATAAGATAATTTCCAAACAATGTGGAGTCCATCATTCTGCTGTCACAATGATTTTTCACAAGTGGAAAAAAGTCAAGACAGCTGCCAAACTTCCTGCGAGACGACGCCCTACAAAATTCAGCCCAAGTCATATCATGCAATGTTTAGAGAAATGGAAAAAAAACAAAACAAAACAAAAACAAGTGCTACATCTCAGACTCTACAGGCCTTGGTTAACATGTTAAATGTTTAAAGTATGGCTTATTTGGATGGTTGCAGGCGAAAGGCTCTTCTCTACAGATGAATACATACACAGCATATCAGCACAAACACCTTCCAAGCAGGGTGGTGGAGGGATGATGGTTTGGGCTGGATTTGGAGCCACAGAACCTGGATACCTTGCAGTCATTGAGTGGACCGTGAACTCCTCTGGATACCAAAGTATTCAGATGTCAGAGTCAGACGTAAGCCCATCTGTCTGACAGCTGAAGCTTGGCTGAAACTGGTTCATACAACAGGAAAATAATCACAACTATTTTGAGCTTATTTAGGTAAAATGTCTAAGAATTCTGTTTTGTATGTTAGTGATGTGTACTGACCTAGTAAAACCTGTGATTCCATGATGAGGCAACCACAGAGTGTCGATGTTATTACTGTGCTGCTACAGTGGCATTTGAGTGAATCAGTTTAGGTCAAACATAATAAACTCAAAACAATATTCATAAAAAACGGTTGTGATCTGATCATTGATCCACTGCGGATTGATAGTACAGTGAGTACAGTGAATGTTCAAATAATATTTGATCAAAGCTGTTTTTGTGGGTTACTTATGCAACCAGCGTGGCCTCCGCACTTAGCTAAAATGTTCCAGCATTAACCCCAACCCCTCCATTTTTCTGTTACTGCTACTGTGGTATACACGTGTGTCTATTTTTGCACAAAGCTGAGGTTTGACCTGTAACTGGAGAGTACTGTAGTCTCACAGCAGTTTTGACAGGTTGGTTTCCTGTCTTCAAACCGCTCCTAACCTGCGCCATGATGCAAAAAAATCCACCAAAGCTGCCTAATGTACAGCAGATGCAAAAGAAGAGCTGTCTGATGAGTGAAAGCAGGTAAAAGGAAAGAAATATTTATCTAAAAAGCATCTGAACTTACAAATCTATCAACAGGTGATTTGCTGTAGTAACCAAGAGCAATATTAAAAACTTAAATGACTGCTATTATTTTATTCACCCTTCACTAATGTGAAAGTTGATCTACTCCACATCTTAATGTGGTTACAACCTTTGTCAGGTCAGGATAATCAGAAAATGGTGTTTGCATGAGTTCCTTATTCAGGGTGTTGTCTTAATCATGTTAATGCTGGAAAATTTACAGTCCATGTAAATGTTATGTCTGTGAACAGCTGCCAAACAACGTCCAGATCTTTGGCCAGATTTCTGTCATAGCCAAGACAGGCGATGGGAAGTTATAAAATAAGCACAGAATATGATCTATTACATGTAGAAAAGCTTTGAAAGAGCAAAACGAGTCCCTGACAATGAGATCATAAGAAATAAAATACTTAGAAGAGAAAATGTTTGGGGTCTTTTGGCTTGTCATGTTGTGTTATTCAACATCTTTCCGCCTGATCTCACAGCTGTGCAGGTCATTAGCAAACAGTTGCACGGGAACCTCAAAACCTGCCAAAACCTTCACTGCAAGTCCTGCTGTACAGCTGGAGGTCACGGCAGGCCTCTGAGCCTCAGATGAGACTCTTGAATGTAAGTTCTCCTGCTGATGACAAGACCTCCTGATAACAGCATAGACTGTGTAAAGCAGATGGACGCAGTCACTATAATGTCCTTCATTGCTTTGTAAGTGTCAAGTTGAGCAATTGTACTGTCCTCAGACACCAGAAGTTACAAATAAGAAGCGCATCTGATTGAAAACACCCAAAGAAATGTACTGTAGCTTGTCAGTTGCAACATAAAAGAAGCCTAAAGTTTATCCAGCATCACCATCGATTTGACTGTAATGCCCAATTTATGCTCAACGTTGTGTATGTATACAGACGGAGCCGCCTGTCCTTCTTCTGCATCCTTTTTGTGTGGATTTTAGTTTGTTTTCAAAGAGCCTGCAGATGCATCCCTGTGATGACCGGCCACACATGGTAATATCTACATCTCACCACTAATGTGTTTCCTCTTTATTTTCTTTGCAGCCACAACAACACTTATATGCACCATTTTTTTTTTTTTTTAACAAATTAGTTTAACTTCCCACCCCTTGCAGTGTTGATGTAGCATGCATACATCAACACTGGAAGATCAAATCACTTTTATATTGTATTAATTGATCCTTTTCTTTAGGTTACCTGGGGTTCACTTTCTCTTTCCTGGTGCAACAAAAGGTGGGACCAAGGCAAGATTCAAGAGGGTTCTATTTGTTGTTTTTCATCACGACATTTCCAGTTGTGAATCTGGGGAAACACTGTATTGTTATGGTATTTCAGAAATGCATGTAGATGTGTCAGGTCAGTTGTTACAGTAATCTGATTACTCCCAGACAACTGATTTTGATTGTCAAGTAAATGCACTCACTGTTTTATAAAAAATAGTTATCTGAGAATGTCTTGTCTGGAGAATGTTTTTGGGCCATGCTCTGTGTTTTTTGGGTCCTGCTCATTAGTTCACCTGGTCTGATTTGTTCGTTTACCTCACCTGTGCCTCGTTAGTTTCTCAGTATATTTAAGCCCTTGGTTTCAGTTTCTCCCTTGCTAGTTCATTGTTTGTTCTCCGCTTTCTGTTAGTGCAGTTAGTTTAGTTTGTCCATGCCATGTCCACGTTTTTGCCACCCAAGTCTTATGTTCTGTAAGCTCTACTTAAAACCTTGAACTGCCTCGGTCTGCTTCCCGACCATAAACTGTATATAAAAGATGGATGACGCATCCGTGACGTCACCCGTAGGTTTCTGAAGAGCTGAACTGAAGCTCATTGGGCATTCCCACCGTCGCCATCTTGGCAGTGTCACGCATATAGTCATTCCTGGAAAATTCAAAAATGGGGAAAGAGGTGGAGCAGAGTGGGTGACTGTGAAGGTAGGAGTGGATGATAAAAACCCATCAAAGTGCGAGCTGCCTGTAGCTAAGAGTTAACCGGGCTAACGTTAGCTAACTAGCTAACGGAGGTAGGTGGGCTAAAGCTAAGGCATGCTGTTAGCCGGCTAAAAACCGTGTTTGTGCTGCACTCTCCCTTCTTGCGGTGGATACTGGATACCTGTTAATTAAAAGGACACACCTCTAATTATGCCAAATTTCAATATTAAATAACATTCAAACGGATGAGTTAGAAAAAAAATCACCCCCTCACAGTTGTCATGAAGGTAAACTTGACCTTTTAATCCCAAAAAGTTTTTTTTTTTTTTTTTGTACTAGGGTTTAAACATGTTTATTTCTGTAAAGTTGGTCTTTTTAACATGGGAGTCTATGGGGATTGACTCTTAGGCTGTGTCCGAATGTCCACCCTACTCCCTAACCCCTCGTTCACTACATAGGACTGCATTATATAGCACACTACAT
>JBAFTA010000024.1:3288526-3303045 GCA_036919975.1 Melanotaenia parkinsoni | reverse complement strand
CATCGCGTTTGGGGGGGCAGTCACAGCATTTGGGGGGGCATTGCCCCTCCTTGCCCATGCCTATATCCGGGCCCGTTATGAACTCAGTGACTTCTTATCTGGTTAAATAAAGGTTATATACAGCATTTCAACCATGCTGAGGTCTGGACCTTGACTGTGTCATGCTAACACTTTGATTTTCATTTTCAGTCATTCTGTTGAAGATCTGCTGCTTTGTTTGGGATCATTCTGGGGTTGTATGACCCAGTCGTCGACAGATGTCCCACACTTCACTCTGGAGTACTTTGGTGTCCAGAGGAATTCAAGGTCCACTCAATGGCTGCAAGATGTCCAAAACCAGTGGCTGCAGGACCAGGACAAACCAGTATCCCTCCACCACCATGCTTGTTACGACCTGACTCCGCCAGGGTAAATGAGCCGCAACGAAAAGGAGAACTGTGGCAAGATTTTAAAGGTGAAACAATACCGATTTTATTATTACGACAGGGGATGTGGTGCAAACAATGGTGAAAAACAGAACTAAGGGAGTTGGGGTTAGCAATGCTGCTCAACAGAAAGAAAACAATAAAGCAAACACCTAAACAATTCAAAATCAGCCAGTAAAAAGGACTAAACACAAAGAGCTGGCCTTCAAAAGGAAATCTGCATACAAAAAAAACGGAAGCAGCATCACTAACTAAGTTAATACACGCGAAAAAAACACACAAACAAACAAAAAGAAACACTATATACAATATATACACAATAATATTCAACCTTCACCTATCTCAACTCCACACTAACTCTAACTAGACTAATAAACTAACGGAAAGAGGAGCCACAACTTCTAACAGTCAGAAATAAACACAAAACCAAGCGCTTTTAACACTACTGGAAAATCAAGCAGAAACCTCCGATATAAACAAAAGAACTAAGCTATCACTCTGTCTTGATCTATTAAATATCACCAAACAGTCACAAATCCAAGCAAGCTCAGGGGCAGACTGCTACTGAGCCAGCAGCTGCCCACTGACTGAGTGGTTGCAGAAGGTTCTGGTTTTCTGGTAGTTTCCAGCAGAAGCAGTAATTGGTCCACCGATTATCCAATGAGGAGGGTGAAGGCGAAGGTGTGACAGCTCCAGCCAATCCCAGCCAGGTGACAGTGAGCAAGCATTTACATGCAGAACGGTGCACAAGTGGCAAGAATGAGCAGGCAGCCGGAACAGTGCTGAAAGTTGGTTTGAGTTGGTTTGGTGTTTGTGCTTATTAGTGATGGATGGATGAGTCCAAATATCAAAAATATCAATACCAACGCTGGTATCGATATCGATCAATAACAACATGACACGTAACATTGATACTATAGTTCCAATTCCTGACTGTGTCTGTGTGAAGGGCCTCTCCGTCGCAGCGTGGAGCAGTCACATGTTGCCCGTTAAGGATAAACAGGGATGATTTTGGCACCTACATGCCCTAAATCAGCTTCTCTGGCTGTGATGATGCCAAATTCGGATTTCTTTGGCATTTCTTTGGAATAACTTTGTTGTTTATGCGTTAATGCATTAAAAAAATAACACATTAATTCCACGCATGAATCTCTGCATTAACACGTTAATTTTGACAGTCCTATTAAAAACTGTTGGCATCAATACCTTTGTTTACTGGCTATCAGATCGATACCGAATCTTGCAGGAACACACACCCATATGTGGTTTGGTTTTCTCTAAACATGCTGCTGTGTGTAACTGCCTAACATCTCTGTTGTGATTTCATCTGTCCAAAGGACATTGTCCCAGAAGTCTTCATTTGGATGTTATCTATCCCTTACTAAAAGTACTGGATCTCTAAAATTGTTTGCTAAAAGTGTTTAACGTGTTGGTGAAAATTTAATGTTTTTAAAAGAAATTATTATTTCTGAACTGTGTATATATCAGTCTTTAAAAGTCTTTAAAGCACCATCCAGTTAGCTTAAGTATGTATGGTCTGGGTGATGTTCACATTAACCACACTCAATTACAATTTAAGCCATGTTTAACCTGCTTTTTTCCACAGCCCTGTACCTGTATGTGCATTATTTCGTCGTTAAGGTGCTTATGCTGCCAACACATGCCCTCAGCAGCACATGCAACTGTCATCCTGGGATGTCATGGAGCCCCCAAAGAGGTTCAGCCCCTGAGAGTTGGCAAAGCAGGCCAGTGACCCAGTCCTTGGGGCTAAAGGCAATAATGCTCTGTGCACATGGCACTCACCTCGCTTCCAACTCAGCTGTGCTGCAGGGATGCTGCATGTTGACGTGCTGGACTCCTAATTGGCTGGAAACCTTTAATTGACAGTAGACAGGTTTGTACAATCGATGGACTTTAAAAGCTGGGGAAATCAGGAGTGTGTCCTCCCATGGAAGTCCTCACCAGTCAGCCTCTAAACTGTCCAGAGGCAATGTTAGGAAGCTGGAAAACCACGCAACACATTACGGAACATGTTAAATTTAGATATTTACACTCACATGTGCCATCATAGCACACCAAGCTCAGTTAGGTGTGCTTTCAACACCCTGCCTTTAAGCTGGGACCTCTTCCTGGGAAGGGAATGAGGTCATGCTGTTCAGGAATCGACTCATTTATTGGGACAATGGGCCACTCGCAGCTTCCCAGCGTGCACTGCTGAGCCGCACCAATCAGATGCCTGGGAATCTACGCCCAAAGTTTCTTTTTATTTCCTAAACAGTCAAAGGGTTATAACTAAATATCTGATATCATGGAACTGTTTCCTTTATGGCAAGAGTTGATGGGAAACCAACCAAGAAAAGTTAACACCCAAACCAGTTCCTCCCCTGTGTAACAATGAAGTGTGATGCTAATTCTGCAGTTATGGTAAACGCCAGTACATACATGAGAGCACGCTTTGTTGATGGTTGATGAAGACTTATAATGCATTCATGTTGACAAGGGACATTACTACTTACTATCAGGATTAAATGGCTCCACATTTACGCCTGTGCACACAGTTACTAAGTCAGAGTGGCAAAGCTGCAGCACAAAGTTCAGGGGTCAGTTTTCACTCTTAATGTGATCACAAAACAACAAGATGTTGTCAGTTAGAAAGGAGGATCAGCTGTAAATACAGTATGTTAATAATTAACTTAAATGAAGCAATTAAGCATTGCCAAAGTAAAGTCTGTCCAATCTGAAAAATGCATTTCCTTACACCTAACACAAGGGCTATGACATCTGCAAACTGAACACTTACATACGAAAACAGGGTATTAGACTGATGTCTCTTTCTTTACGTAACATTGATGCTAGCTGTAGCATCACATTTAATGCTCTTATAATAAATCATGATAAAATTACCCTTTCCTTCAGTTCAATTCTAAAATGGTCCACACTTACACAGATGGTGTGGACAGCTGGATTACCACATGTGTAGGCCAGATAGATTCAGTTCTTAGGTTTGAACTACCACAATCTGCTCAAGGCCTTTTTTTTAACTCCAGGCAACACTCACATGACGCATGCTTCACTTGTGCATGACAGAAAGATGAACAACCACGTCCTACGTGCTGTGTTTGGTTGCTAAAACACAGTGTTGGTAAGGGAGCAGATAAAACTCTGGTGTCAGATCTGGACGGTCATCAAAGCAACCTCCAAAGCTCGCTGGTGTGACTGGAAAGATTGATAACACCTGAGGTGGATTAGGAAGAACGATGCACGTCTCAAGTCTTCACATAGACATGATGGTTTTGTTGTCTCTTGGTGACCTGACGTTTTGCTTTGGCCCGTCCTTCATGTCCTGGACCATACCTGTGATGACATTTGAGTCCAGTTCTGTGAAATGAAGATCAAAAAGGTCTCTGTCTAATATTTTAATGTCCTCAGAAGTGTGTCCTGTCCTGATGAGTTGTCTCTTCTGTGTAGAGCTCACTGCAGTCCTACCAGCACAGAATGAATGTGTTGGATCCGTAAGATGAAGCAGTTTCTGTAAGATGGTGTTGCTGGGTTTGAAAAACAGCTTGCTGTTTTGGTGTTTTGTTTTTGTTTTTTTTAAATCCTCCTTAGTTTCTCAGATGTTCCAGCCACATGAGGGATGACAGCTTCCCTTTTCTGTTTCTTCTCATCCTTTCTCCATGTTTTGGTGGAGCTGTTGTAGTTCTAACAAAGGCCCAGTCCAGGTAGGTGTTTCTTTAATT
The DNA here is from genome assembly GCA_036919975.1 of Melanotaenia parkinsoni. Lineage (NCBI taxonomy): Eukaryota > Metazoa > Chordata > Actinopteri > Atheriniformes > Melanotaeniidae > Melanotaenia > Melanotaenia parkinsoni. The sequence goes on along the minus strand of JBAFTA010000024.1, from coordinate 3,298,880 downwards.
TTCCTGGGCTACTGGATTGGTGGGATGTCGTCTGTCTAGTACAGAAGGATTCTGATGACGTCCAGCTCATGCTCCAGGACAATGGGGGTACACGTACCTCTTTGCGTGCTTGAAGACACTCCAGGGAGTGTTTGAGAAAACAAAAAATGATGTTTTAACTTTTATATCTTTCTTACTTCCTGACTTCAGTTTGTGAGTCAGTTCAGGTCAGGATTACTACACATGTAGAAATGTACACGTATGTTCATGTAAAATTACTTCTAGATCTGGAGAAGTTATTGTGAAGTACTGGATTTTCCATTTCCAGACGCCTGTGATTAAATGTTGGTGATTTTCTAGATGCATCGTTAAATGCAGGCGTGAAAATTATTAAAAATGTCAAAAACAAAATAAGTAAAAAAAATCTTTATAGAAAACAGAGTATATAATATGACATAAAATATATTAATATATGAAGTTAATGAAATTTTTAAAAAGATATATAAAACTGATTTCTTTTTTAAATATTTTTCAATTAAAAACACAAAACAACTCATAAGTTTACATGTATTTTATAAATATGTAGTATTTTTTGTTTTATAAAATATGTACTATAAGATTATGTAAATGTGTAATTTATTGCAAATTAATGTTAAAACCACACTTATTTTCCCCTGAAGTTTCAGATTATTCATCATGTTTCATAAAATAATATTTAATCACATGTTACCAACTTGATATGTACTTGTATATGTTTGACTAAAACAAAGGGGAAAATGTGGAGTTTAAATTATTTATAGGTTATTATGCAGTTATTTTACTGGTCCGACTCAGTGGAGATCATATATGTGCTGAACTAAAATGCAAATTATCTGTGGAAGCAGGATGGAGTGTTGATCTGGACCAGGTCAGAAACATATAGAAGGGAGTGATGCTGATGACCTTAAATGTAAACAGGAGGATTTTGAATGTGCTGTTTAAGTGGAAGCCAGTGGTGCTGTTGCAGAGTGGGGGAGATGTGGTGGATGGTAGTTTTATGCAGGATTATTTCAGTAAGACCAAAGAAGAGGGAGTTGCAGTAATAAATCCAGAAGGCGACTAGGCTGTGGACAAAAGGCAAAACCTAAGCAAAGCTTTTAATATCTGAATGCAAAATATCAACAGATTGAATCCGTTCATGGAAACGCAGTCGACCTTTTTAACTTTTTCATTTCTTTATCTTCTTCAGCCAAATAAACAAATTAGCTCTCAGTTTTCCCTCCATGTTTGATGCCGTGTGGAACATGTCGGCATTCTCCTCATTGTGGAATGTCAGGACACACGGAGTCCACTGCTGTTACCATGGACACAGAAACCTTCACTCTGAGTCTACTGCTGCCTAAAAAGCTGAAAACATCAATATGTTTTTCTGTCTTTTAGCTGGACATCTTAAAACTAACATCCCTGGCAGACATTCAGCAATACTGATAGTAATGAGGCTGGTTACACTCAAGCCTCTAAATAGTCCCACCCCACCACACTTCCCTGACCACAGCTCCTGCATCAGCCAACTGTTGACTCTACCACCGACATTCCAGCTGTGTCTAATTTGCTCCCCCTTTCCTTCCTTTTGCAAAATTTATTATTATTTTAATAATTTCCTTTTCCTTTTTCAGTTATCATAATCTTGAAATACATTCTTGCAGCCTGGATCACTCAGAAGTGGGCACCTGGCGAGCCAGAAGTCCAGCAGCAGTGGCAAAACCTTCCAGGAATATCTCAAATAAATCAGGTGTGATAGCTGGATGGAAAAAACAACCCATTTTCCATGTCCACTTTCCAAAACATTCCTTCTACCAGGAAATAGAAGGTTTATCATCTAAGGGGTTCAGAAGATGAGAAAAAGGGATTTTTGTCAAGGGACAAACATCTTTTTCCACAGGTTTGTTTATTGTATTTTTCCCAGGCAACAACAGAATCATCCGATAGTATGCACCTCTGTCATGCTATCGCCCCCCCCTCCTTCTCTCTTTTCCAATACATTCTCAACAACACTTTTGAGTAATTGTAGTGGTCAGTGCAGTAGGCCAGATATCCAAACAGGAAACAGGAAAAAGAGCTGAAATTATTGCGATCAAATGAGACTGGATGATGGAAAACAGCAAGAGGAGGCATGAAATGAGGACAGAAAGGCCTGCTCCACCCTGCTGCTTGTTGTTATTGCTCTGATTAAAAAGTACACGGCTGAGGACATGCCTGAAGTCTCAGACTCATCTTGATTCCAGCACAGACCAGATTTAATCCTGTGGAATTATTTTTAGCTCGATGCACTGGTGTTATCAGAGGTCTCCCAGTGACTAGATTCAGCTGTGTAGGATTATGCTGAGGTGAGAGACGGAGCTGTTTGCGTGCAGAATGCGGTCATGCAGAGGCCTCTGCTTCCACAATGGAGTTGCTGCCATTTGAAAGTGGTCATGTCTTTAACCTGTCACACAGCACTGATGTCTGAGTGGAAAAATGGAAATGGAGTCAAATCTGTCTTTATTTAGTCATCTGTTTCCAGTGGTATGGAATCTAAAAAACTGGCAAGAACAATGGGAGTGACAATGAGCAGCTCAACCCGATCTGTCAGGAAGTCAGTTTGAGACTCAGACTGTTTCATTTCCCGACATTATTTCCTGTAACATTAAGGCAGTAGTTCCCAAACTGTTAGGTGGGTTCGGGAGCTAAAGTATAGTTTTAACACTGCTAGTGAAACACGGACATGATGATGAATCAACAACAGACATTTCAACAACCAAAGAAAGGCCAGAAAAATATGATGAGGCATATCTGTCCTTGAGCTTGACCGGTACAAAGGTGGGTAATAAAGACAGACCACAGCGTTGTATGTCTTAAAATATTAGCATGACAGCAAATATTAGCTGACAGTTTGAAGCCACTTGGGGAAATCTAATCCCGAACACAAATACAAGCATGTTGATTACTTTAGAAATAAAATTATTAACTATTGTGCATGGAAGCGTTGTTCTACGTAAGCAGCATCCATATCGTCTCAACTCACCTCATATAAAGTAGTTTGCAGAGTTTCCAGTTTAACATCTTTAAATCATTGTTGTCGATGAAAAGGGGAGCCAGCAAAAAAGTTTGGTTTACCACTGCATCAGGGGCGGAGTTAGAGGGGTGGCCACGGTGGTACTGGCCATTTCTGAAATCTGACTGGACCCCAGGGTGCCTCCTCTGGTGATTAACAAGTCAGGAGGGGGAAAGAAACGTCTTTCCAGACAAGAGTGGATTCACCAGTATCACTACACCAGTTTAAAGTAAGGTTGCTCCTTATTTATTTAAAAATATTCACATTTAGCTGCACATTTAAGAAGCGATTCACTGCAGTTGTAACACATTTTAAAATATGTACGTTTGCTTCAGAGATGACGTCAGTTAATTAAAAACGATCCTATTAAACATGATAGATTCAATTCACATGGAACAATTTCTGTTTAAAAGCAAGTTAAAGAATATTTAAAAATAACTTTCTTAAAAGGTTTAAATGTCATGCTGTCTGAGTAATTTGTTCATTAAAGTGAATTGCAGTTGTGCTGCAGTCTGGGATCCGGGGTTGATTGCTTGTGTCTGTCAGCTGTGTTTTCCTCATTCAAATAAATGATCTCACTCAGGAATCATCATCTAAACATTTCTTCCTTATTTCTCAGCCATCCCTTTTTAGGAGCGCAACACAGTGGATTTTCAGACCTTGCTAACCAGTTTTCATAATATCATTTTAAATGCCTACAAATCTCTTTTTAATCTACAAGCTTGAGTTTATCTCCTGTTAGCTCTTAGCTACAGGCAGCTCAGCATTTGATGGATGTCAATTATCCACCCCCACCTTCACAGTCCCCTCCCTCAGCTCACCTTTTAGCCCCTTTTTGGATTTTCCGGGCATTACAACACGCATGATGCTGCCAAGATGGTGACGGTGGGAACTGCCCAATGAGCTTCAGTTCAGCTCTTTTGTAATCTCCTTAAAACAATGCCATTGAAAATGTGCTGGTTACAGTTGGACAATAACTTAAAAACTGCAGCATACGCTCCACTGTTACCGTCCATGTTTACTTCCACAAACACAAAGTCGTCACATGCACGCTCACTGTCACGTCTTTGTGTCTGCTTTGCACGCGGGAGCCTTTTGGTGTGCATAAGGTTCATACAGGAGATCACATACAAGTTACATTTAATTGGAAATGTTAACGGATTCTCAAAAAATTTGGATTTCACCAAAAAATCTGAATTGAGCATTATGCCCTGCAGTCTGAACATAGCCATATTCATATTCTCAGATCTCAGAAAATGTGTTCTCAGTGCCAAAAGAGTTGTCTCTGTTACTAGACTTGAGTAAACTGCAATAAAACAGAAGTGTGAAAATCTCTCCGATTCTTTTCTGTATTTGACAAAGGATAACAGGATGCGTATTCCATGCACACAAGACGCTATTGATGTTCTTCAGCAATGAAATTATTTTTAAACAATAATGTTTAAAACATCAGGGTCAAAATTATCCGGGGTCTTTGACTATAAACACCATTATCTTAATATTTGTTTTTATAGCAGCTGATTGTGCCTGTAATGTTTCAGCCTTCATAAAGAGCCAATCAAGCGTGTTTGATGTTATAATACTGTTATCTTATTGTTTTTAATGTTCTCTCTTTAACAGTAACTGAATGTAATGGTGCAAAAGTGCACTTCATAAACATGACCCAAACTTCAGCTGGATAATCCAAGCATACCGTGAGAGCAGGTATGTGTTCATAATTCTCTTGTAATTTAGCTTTCATGTTTGAAATTGATGCACTCTGAGTCTTCCTCCTGTTCGTGCTGAGGAGTTATTGTGTGCTGAATGGATCTGATGGAAAAAAATAATAAAACCCACTCGACTTATTGTAAGGAAAAATGGTTTGTGGTGTTAAGTGTTGATCTGTTTGTGTGAAGCTCCAGTAAAACCATGAAGCTGCATTCCAGGGAGCGGCCTGGTTTAATTTTGGACATGTAATCTGATTGAGAACAGAAAGTGAACGGATGAGGGACGCCGTGTCCTGCCATGTGAATTGTATTTGTCACAGTGTTATTTCACGCCCCCTGACTGGAATAATCCTGAAAAGGTCTTTGATGTCCTGACCCTGGATTTTCATGGACTGTTATGGCTGGATGGCAAAAGCCACTCTGTGGTGAAAGTCAGCTGGTAAACAGAGTGAATCACAACCACACATTCAACAGTAAAAAGTTCCCAGGCATGTCCTGAAAAAAAGATTGGAAACACCTCTTTGAGAAGAGATAAAGACTTCCAGGTTTTGATAATAAAAGGTTGAGCCTTCAGTTTAATTCCTGAATTAAAGACCTTTGCATCTCTCTGCTAGGATGTCATCACCTTCGTTCATAGGTGTTTGTTTCAGCAAGTGTGAGTGGGTGTGTGGTATCCAGAGATCAGGAGCAGCTCTGGAATTCAAACCTCTCTTATAGGAATGTGGCTTCAATTAGGTCTGAGTCAGAAGGCTGTCTTTATCCAGTTTTAGCATGGTTCTGACCCAGGATTTCCTGTGTTTTCATTTTTAAATGTGGCAAACAGTGAATCTGCTAAATGACATTTCATAACAAGGACTTTTCCCTCCAGAAGGACTCATCACCTGCAAATCATGTTTGGTCTATTTGTCCCAACAGTGTTTCAGAAAGTACTTAGGAAACATCTGAGTGGAGTTTACAGCACTGGACATAGCTGGTTGGTCAACCACAAACCTTGAGACTGCAAAACAGTTTTTGAGGAATTCATTCGGATTGCAAACAAGTTTTGGTTGTCACTTGGATCACCGTTGGAGTGAGAATTTTTCTCTAAATGTTTCATTAATTTGACATTTAAACAGCAGTTATGCTGTCAGCACAAGTCATGCCTCAAACCTTTTGTGGAATATGTTTTTTTATGTACATATTCTGGTATGGGCTGATGTGGGTGGTTGCATCAACAAACAGCCCCGTGGAAAAGAAAGTAAAGGGGTCTTAAAATGAGGTAAAACCATAGAGGAACTTCAACACACAACATCACAGTGTCAGTAACTGTTAAATCAAAATTAAGTAAAATGCAACTACAATGAAAACACTTGAAAATTAAGAAGGTAAGTAGCAACACAGTGCAGCCAATCATATGCACCTGATTAACTGATCATCAGCAAGTGTTAGAACCTCTTTTGAGTCAATAAACTATGACCTGTATGACGTTGCATTTCCACAGCCAACCGTACCCTTAAGGCCCATTTATGCTCCCTTACACACATAAATAGATATGTCAGCTTCAAACGTCATCCGTCGCCGTCCTCTTACTTCTGTGCATCTTTTACGTTGCCATGGTTTTTAAGTTAATTCATCAACTAGTGGGCAGTGCTGAGATCTGAGTTCTGACGTCAGTTTCAGACACCGTTTCGTGGTGGTAATGCACGGCTAAAAAATTGTTTGCAACCAACACGGCTGGCACACTCACACTGTCTTTCTTCAAAAGCTTCCACCATCTCTAAGATTATTGCCCTCACTTTGCCTTCTTCTTTTTTCTTTCTGTTTTTCTTCTTCTTCTCTGGTTTGTTCTTATCTGAGCTAATCTGCTCAACGCTGCCCCCACAGTGTCTGGTGATATTGCTCGATTTCCTGTGTCAAGTGATGGATCAAGAAAGCCCCTGAAAACTGACAAAGTTAAGCTTAAACACAGGAGATGGCTGAAAGAATGAAAGCAAAGAAGCGTGTGACATAGAAACACAGGAGGAGAACGGTAGACATCCAGAAGTTTGTTTTCTTTCTTCTTGGCTTTAAAGAACAAAAAATCCTCCGGATAATTAAACATGGAGCTGTTGCCTCTTTGTTCTCATTGCAGAGATGCACAGGAAGATGCATTGTCATCTATTCTTTAGGATCACATAGATAAGATTGTCACCACAACGAATGGTTCCTAAAAAAGTTGGATCAGATAACTCTTCCTAGTTATTACCTCTGGAAACACAACGAAATGTATACTGAGCCGTACCTGTTTAGATAAGCATTTAAGAGGATCGTAAAGCCATTTCCAAATTATTTGGAGTCCATCATTCTACAGAGGGAAACGGTTATTCACAAGCAGAAAATATTCAAGACAGCTGCTAAAGTTCCCAGGAGTAGACATCCCAGCAAGTTCAGCCCATAATCATGTAATGCTCAGAGTAGCTGAAAAAAAGGAGAAGCGCTAGATCTCAGACTCTCCAGCCTCAGTTAGCATGTTAAATGTTAAAGGTTCATAGCAGCACAATTAGAAAAAGACAGGACAAGTATGGTCTCACTCAGAGATCCACAAAGTATTGGCAGGCATGGATGTTTCCAACTTAATAAAGTCCATTTTTATTGTATCTTGGCTTTAAATGCAACTGAAGTATAAACTTAATACAAGATATAATAACTTCTTTTTCAACACAAATCAGTATTTTTTCTCACGCTGCAGCGAGGATGGCGTGGAATGAAAAAGGTGATCCAGCAGCCAGATGAAGTAGCTCTGAAATGGCAACACGAGGTCCAGTCAGTGCTGCTGTAACCAAGGAACAACCCATTTAGTTTCAGGCCACTTTTCTGTTTTATGCATGAAGCAAGCCATCATGAGCCAGCTAACCGCGACATCATCATCATCATCATCCACGCTAAAGATCATTGTTTGGAATCTCCCTTTGGATAAGTTATCCAAGACTATCCATCCATTTGCTGCTGATTATCTGGAGCCGGCTGGCAGATCAGTAACTACGCACCCGATCATTGTGATGAGTTAATAGTTCGGGATGGGTTTGGATCTTTTTCCTCTCATGTTATGTACATTGGGAGGTTACTTGTTGCTGTAGTCATTCCTTCTGCCCGTACACACCCTGAAATGATCCCTGCTTAGCTTGACATGAAAAAGATGGAGGATTAAACCTTTGCTTTATGCAAAACTGCATTCAAAGTTCAGCCAAAGGTAAAATGAGGCTTCAGCAGTCTGATCAAATCAAAGGGGTCTCTTCATCCTCGAAATCCAGTGAGAAATTATTTCTTGAATTATTAGACATGAAATAAAATGATGCAATGTGTTTTCAGGCTCCCAAAACACTGTGTTACGACCCATATCAGGGGCATGACTGGGCGCAACACAAAAGTACGTTGGGACAGGTGTAAGCTTGAACCGAAATTGAGTGTATAACAACAGTGAGTCCAAACTAAACAAGACTATAACTAAGTCCCCTAAAGGAACATGAACAGCCAGGTGCAGCCCCGCTGTAAACACAAAATAGTCTAATACAAAAGGACCACCATATAGCACAGTAAACGAACACCCCGAAAAGCAATGTCACCATACTTCTGCCAAACACAAACGAAACCCGAAGGTTATCAAGATGACTGAACAAAAACTAAGGCAGAGCGAAGCTTAATCTGAAACTGGGTGGATAACAAAGGTGAGTCCAAACCAAACAGACCATGACTAAGTCCCCTAAGGAACAAGAACAGCCAGGTGTGACCCCGCTGTAAACACAAAATGGTCCAATACAAAAGGACTACCACTAAGCACAGCGAACACCCGAAAAGCAACACCGCCATTCTTCAGCCAAACCGAGAGAAGAGGCCATCTTTGCTAATCAGCCTCTCTCATCAAAGTGAGGGGAAGCAGCCTGTGCTGCCCGCTTCTCCCTCTCGACTAAACACTGCAGTAGCCCTTTATTTCGGCTTTCCACCAAGCTGCAGTTTGATTGGCCGAGCGTGGAGCCAATCAACGGGGAGGAGACCGGGGTGCATTTGATCCAGCCACTCTGAATGGACGTCAGGGCCAGGGATTTGCATGTAGAACAGGCCCCAGCTGTCCGCAATGAGTGGCACTCATAACAGTCATAACGCAATGAGTGGCACTGTATGAATGGAAAACCCAGACTTAAGTGAATACACCTCAACTCGTCTCTGAATGGACATGGCCTTAATTTACATCACAATGAATTAGCTCAAAGGGACATTGTGTAAAAATTACTGCCATCTAACGTTGGAATCGTGTATCACATTGTAGTGTGTAGCGGATTCACGTATTGCAACAACGGTAGCCGGCGTGTGTCACAAAGCCCCGACAACACAGATGAAAGCATGTCATCTGATAGTTAATAGAGTGTTAACTCTGTTATATGCAAAGAACTCATTTTTGAAGCTGCGCGTTAACTTTATTTACGGCCGCAATATTCACACCGACACGGTTCGCCTACTTCACAATACCTGCATCTGGACTTCCTTCCCTTTCACCATAACATTATACATATCGTTAGCCTCATAGCATAATTGCCTAAGTCATTTTGAATGTACTATTATAATTTCAATAAAAAATACCAATGTGTTTTCAAAAAATTGTGTTTTTTCTTGTTTTCCAAAAACATTGAAATATGACTTAGGCAATTATGCTATGAGGCTAACGATATGTGACCACCATGGAACAAATACAAAAGTATGTATTAACTAGTAACACAGTTACTGTATTTCAAACTTTACACACTTAGGTAAAGAAGTTCCCTTTGGATCATAACTGGTCATCTAGCGGACGGAAATTCACTGTCAGATACGTTTCCTCTGTGTTTAGAAGGAAGAATTGTTCTCACAGGGGGGAATGGATCTAGACGAGGTAGCTGGACTCGACACAACACCGGCGTTATTTCACAGTAAAAGCTTAGAAAGCCTTCCCACCAGCTTTTAATCCAGCTTTACTGCCACTGAAAGCTGGTGGTTACCATGACTACGAAAGCGACTGAAACCACGTACACATACACTTCTGTACCAACGAGGCTGGTGTGTTTTAGCAGATACTTCTGTTGTGCTGACCATGGTAACCCTGGTAACGAGCAACACTGTAAAAAAGTTAGCTTTAGGCTGATTTAGGCAGTATCGAGGAGAAAGCTGGCAACTTCAGCATCCCTTTAAATATCTTTCTCCTTCTTGAACTCCTTCTACCCAGGGAAGATTAGTCTGAGGTTTTTCCTTTTCGTATTTGTCCTTTTTGTACCATCTGGTCACGTTACCTTTTAAGTCCACTTTTTCGCTTTCTTGGTGATGGCTTCTGTGCTGCTGCTGCAGCGTATGTGTCGTATGTATGAACAAATCTAAAATTCTTCACCTACGTAAAATGTGTCAGATCATTAGCGGAGGTCATAATACATCAATGATCACATATATACACATGCAGTATAAGGCAATGGGAAGTCAAATATCCATCAAGGTCTGCAGAACAGCATCTCTGAACACATAACATGTACAACCTTGAGGCAGATGGGCTACAGCAGCAGAAGACACACCGGGTGCCTCCTGTCAGCTAAGAACAGGAAACTGAGGCTACAATTCA
>JBAFTA010000024.1:3259548-3276193 GCA_036919975.1 Melanotaenia parkinsoni | reverse complement strand
GATGAGAGAAAAGCTGGACTGGTGGCTTATAGCTGTGTGTGGATGTTGGTCTATATAGAATATTGAGCTTTGGTGATTAAGTAGTCTGTGTGTGTGTGTATGTATGTATGTGTGTGCATGCATGTGTGTGTGTACTTGCTTGTGATCATATGTGTGCAGTGTATGAATTAGGGCATTTTCTTTTGTTTTTTTTTTACAAAAAGATATACTTAATAACCGCAACATCTGACCCAGACAGCAACAACTGGCGGACAAAGAGAGATTAGATCAGTCAGTTTTACCTGCCTGCAGGACAGCTGGTAGCTCACGGTCAGTCCAGCTGGGTGAACACGTTGTGGTCCAGTCAAAAACAACAATCATGCCTAATTAATTTTCAGTCAAACTTATCTGACTGTATGGTTCATTGCAGCCTGTTGAATGAAAAACCACCCCTTCATTTTAGTGTACCCTCAGAGCCTTGATCATCAACATGTTACAACTGAAAAAAGAAATTGTTGAAATGTGTTATATTTTAATGTAAAAACTACATAACAGAAATGTCCACACCCATTTTTGTTGCCTTTCACTTGCAAACTGCAAGTTTTAAAAAGACTAAGATTTTACTACTTGATTTTAAAGCCTGACCAGGCTGGCTTGCTTCTGACCTTCTGGAAGGTCTAATTAGTCTGTCTCTGCCTTGTGAGATGAAACAGTTGAATCATATATTAAATTTTCTTAGCTGCAAGGATTTGTTGTGCACTTTTAATTGTATTATTTCACTTTTTATATTTTTTCCCAAACTTTTGACTGTAATTGTATTTGTTATTCCTCAAACAGCTGTTTTCATGTCAATTATTTCTTGCATTTATCATCAGTATAATACATTTTTCCCTCCATTTTCATTTTGCTTCAATAGTCAGTAAGAGGCTTTCTCAGGTCAAAGATCATGCGTTTGCCTGATTTGGTCAAGAGCAAATATACACCAATCAGCTAACTTTCAGTTGGTGTAACCATGTGGATGCTAACAAGCACTTTGTCACATAGTGGTGAAGCTGCAGCATCCACATGTTTTAATGATTTAACCACTAAGTCTGACAGCGAGGAAAAATGTGCATAAATGGATTTTTGCGCTGCCAAAGAGCTCTCTGAACTTCTAACATTTCTCATTAAAGTCTTCACAGTCAGTTTTGAGGTGTTGCTTGTACACACAAGTTCGTAACGTCTGTTTTTATAAAGGTTAATAATCACATTGAGTAAGGGCAGTCGTTTGGAATATTGTGTAACATGAATAAATATTTTGCAGGCAAAGACTGGATCATGCGTGGCTAATGTGTTGGGAGTGATTGAGTGAATGTGGGAAAATATAATGGAAAATATTAGCAAATCGGAAAATGTTACAGGTAGTTGGAATAGAAGAGATATAACAATATAATGCATTCTGAGCTTGTGATGACAAACCTTCCAGAACAACATGAAATCTCACCCCTAGCACTCTCATTTGCTCAATGAAACACACACACGCACACACACATACATCAGTGCGTGGTGAGGATTGTTTCGCTAATGAGTTGGTTTGGCTGCAGTTGAGTTACGGGCATGAGCACATGGTGGGACTTCACCCCAGTGTAGCCTGGAAGAGTGTACTGAGTGCACCTAGCGCCACATGCTGCCAAGGTCCTGTACGGACTGATTTATTAGCCTGTAGCTCCCAACTGATGAGGCAGACCTGACCCAGTTGCCACGACCTGACCACGAGCAGTTTGAGGAAATAAGCACATTTCTCACTATAAGAACATGTCCCTTTACCTTTTCTGTTCATAATCAATAGCTATAGAGGATGAGAGCGTAAAAGCAGGTTTTTTTTAGAGGGCAGTTGTAGTTACAGTATATCCAGATCCACTGATTGGTTGGTGGAGGCCAACTACCAAGTGTTATTATGACACAGAACTGGTTAAAGTTGGATCTAAAGAAGACTAGTTTCTCTGCCTTTTGGCTAAGTCAAAGTGTGAGGCTAGTCACTATGCTTTCAAAGAAAGTGGACATTAGAAAGTGGATAAAGAAAAAAAAACTCAACAGATTACATCAGGATTTCAAGCTCGAACTTTGACTAACCAGCTGCTGTGGACAACACAGAATCCTGCACAGAGCTGCCCACTGATACAGAGCCCAGTCATATCCAGGCCGGTGTCGACACTCGTTGAGCCGGACGACCTTGATAAGGAGGCACAAGCTCAGCCAACCTTCCCCAGTTCCTGAAAATCAGCATCCACAAATATGTGTGAAAACTCTTTTTCTACACGAGGAAAGTTTATCTGAACACAGACGCATGATGTCGCACAGGTGAAAAGCACACCTGATAAAACTGGCTTTTGAGAAGGACCGAACCAGAAAATTTATGTGGAAGGGTCTTCTCAGTTCAGTTCACTGCAGTTTATTTGCCATTTGCAGTATAAAAAAACACATTGGAAAACAGTTGCAAGAAGCTCAAAGTGCACTGTCAACATATAAACAGACGAAAACATAAAAACACGAGCCTAAAAAACAGATCATAAGAACACATAGATGCTAGGAAACAAAAAAAAAACAAAAACACTGTATAAATAAGTAGCGGAAAAGAGGTGACTAAAACAATAAGGTGCATGTTCAAGGTATTCAAAGTGCATTGTTCAAAGTCTTCACAGCTTGTGGAAAAAAACGTTTAGCATGACGAGATGTGGTGCATTTAACAGAGCGATATCTTTTCCCTCAGGGGAGGGGGTCAAACTTCTCAGAAGCAGTGTGGCCAGAGGGATCGCTGATGATCTGCAAAGCTCTGGTTAAAAGTCTGGATTTGTAGGTGACCTCTAGGCCTGGTAGGTCACAGCCAATTGTCCTGCGAGCAGAGCGAACCACTTTGTTTAAAATTTTCTTCTCTTTCACATTGAGATTACTGAACCACACAGTAACAGAGCTGGTAAGAAGACTCTCTATACCACACCGATAAAAGTTTAAAAGAATAGTTTTGTTTGGAGTAAACTCCCTTAGTTTCTGTAAAAAGAAAAGACGCTGGCGAGCCTTTTTAGCAATGTTAGCGGTATTTGAATGCCAGCTTAGATCCCTGGAGAGAGTCACACCCAAAAACCTCTCAACCATTTCTACCTCCGAATCATAGATGACAATAGGTGAATTATTTTTACCATGTCTGAAATCTATAATCAGTTCACAGGTTTTAGAAATGTTCAGAACGAGGTTATTTTCTTCACTCCAACGAACAATATTTTCCACCTCTGCTCTGTAATGTGATTCATCGTTTGAATTAATAAGTCCAATAACAGTGGTATCATCTGCATATCTGACAATCAGATTGTTGGAGTGAGTAGCAGTACAGTCGTATGTGTACAGAGTAAAAAGCAAAGGACTTAAAATACAACCCTGAGGAGAGCCAGTGCTCACACAAAGTTCTTCAGAGTCTCCACAGTCTCCTGAGGAGATTGAACTCATCAGCCACAAGAAGACTGCAGCTCTACTGAACAATGGTAGGGTGAATAACAAATGAAAAAATAGTCCTGGTAGTAAGAGCAGTGTATAGGCTCTGCCTTCCACACAGATCGTTACATCCCTGTCAGCACCTCTGTTACCAACTCAGCATCATCTTCAACCACCCTTTTCTGCGTCCGAGCGTTTAACTGTGCCAGCAGTTATGCCAGACCTCTTTGATAGCTCACTGCTAGGCTAAGCTTTGGCAAACATTTGGTGAGTGTCTGTATTTTACAGGCGGTTAATCTATACAGTTTGTCTTGTAGTAGTTGTTTTGGGTTTTGATCTGATCCTTACTTTATTCTTTATTTCAGACCCAGGGGGATTCATATCACCAAAAAAAAAAAAAAAAAAAAAAACTTTAACAAACAGACAAAAATAATTAAAACATACAAAGCCTCCACAATGTTCCGTGTAACATACACACTTGTTTGCCAGTGGTTCCAGTCTGGAAGAAAATCTCACAGTAAGTTTAGAAAAATATGCAAAGTTAAACAAAGTGGTCTTAAAACATGCCTGCCTTTTTTAGTGCATCAACTTAAATGCCTTTGTATTTTCAATATAGTTTTTAAATAGTTGAAAAGTCGACATTTTAGAAAGACAGAGCTTTTACTTAACAGTAGTTATTGCATTCTGTTAATGTAAGTCTTAAAACTACTTTACATGACTGAAGGAGTAAAGGATGTCTGCTGTTCTTTGTGTCTTTACTAAAATTCTATCCTAAAATTTTGTTTCTATTATTCCAGTGTTTAAATAACCCAACATTAGTATATAAAAGTTTGTTGGAGACTCAGAAACAAAGTGAACTAGACACATATGGACTATGAGGAAGAAGTGTGCGTACAGAAAGGCAGGCGAGTGAGTAAATTACCTGCAGCTGCAGCAGTTAGTAGGGGATGGGGGGGTATAAATCTGTAACCACATCAGAAATTATCCATAAAATTTACAGCTTAGGAAAACAATGTGTGTGGCTCTTTAACACTCCTTAACCTACAGAGTTGTCTTTCAAGCCTCTTCAGAGAAGACGCGGCGGCCAGTCGGAGCATCAACAACCAATCACAGTGATGCATCTTGATCACATTTCTGAAGTACCGTCGCTGCAAGAGCAGAAACACAAGCATCTACCAAACTGATGGAAAAGCAAATCCTACAGCAGCCATTCAATCAGTTTAACGAGTCCGGTGGATTTGAAAGAGTTATGAGGTCTAGGCAGAATCTGGCCCCACAAAAATATTTAAATAAATAAAAAACACAAATATAGAAATGCATTATAAGCCAGGGGCCGTAAAAGAGGAGAGAAAGAGTAAAGTTTCTCACCATTGGAACCATTCAAACATCTGAGATCAATTAATTTGTCTGACCATTGGTTTACTCCTGCATGGAGCTTAAGGTGGAGGTATGTCTGAGCTATTAAACTAAGGCCTGCAGAAGTGGCATTAATTTAAGGTCTGAATCAAAACATGAAAAGTGTATTAAATAACTCTTACATGATTATATTGTTATATAACATAAGAAAAAAGTTACACTGCACATAAATGACTCACTAATGAAAAGTTTTGCCTCTTAAATTCCATTTTGAAGTGTTTTGCTATTCATAAAATAATCATAGTCTTAATATGGCCTGGGTATGAATCTCATTCATTAAATGAGAAAATGTAATGGTAAGTGGTGCTGACCACATCTCCTCACGTAAAGCAAACCAAAGCCGTCTCCCGGTATGAGTCTGCACTCACATTTCCTCACAGGACAATACAATATAGCTCTACAGCCCAACCCAGACAGTTGTCGGGACTAGTTCCAGTCTTAGACATGAACAAATGGAGTGCTTGCTGTTGCCTCCCAGATGGTGTGAGTGATGCACGGTGAAGTCATGTAGAAGTCTTCAGCCACAGCACTCACTGCTGGTGCTTATGATATGCCTTGTAATACAGTAAAATACACATTAGAAAGATGATGAAAAGGCTACAACCTTGACTTATAGTAGAGAGGGTGGGGGTGTTTATGCAGCTCCTGAAATAAATGATGATGGGTGAGAAAAAACAAAAGCAAAGCACAGGTTTTTTTTAAAGAAAATTATTTAAATGGCAGAAACCAGGGGTCCTTATGATGAATGCTGGTTAAAATATCTAAGCCAAGGCGGAGGTCATGTGTTCAGCGGCGTTGGTTTGTCTGTCAGTTTGTTAGCAATAAAACTCAAAACGTTATAGACGGATTTTGAAAAAAGTTTTAGGAAATCTAAGAAAGGGAACAAATGATTAGATTCTGGGGGAGATCAGTTATGGCTTGGTGGATGTCTGTGCTCTCTGAGTGCTTCTAGAACTGATATTAAAATAAATAAAACATTTTGGTTGTATATATTATTATGAACGATCTTGATAATAAAGAGGGTTTAGGTTTATCTAGCACTTCAAACACCAGCGACTCCAACACTGGAAGCAAGGAGGGTGAAGTGCATTGCCCAAGGAAACAACAACAGATTGTGTTATTGTCCAGCTGTCTGGTCATTAGACGACCTGCTCTACAATGCAAGACACTGCTAACCCCGTCTTGAAACAGAAGAGCATGTGAATGGTCTAGTTTCCCTAACATAATTTAGCAAAAGACCAAAGTGACCAAAGTTTTGAGTTAAGGGCGCATTCATGCTAGCCTTGTGATTCGAATCCAGTTCAATGTAAGACCGCTAGAATCTAATGAAGCTCCATATTTAGCTGTTATGTACTAGAAACCGCAGTTGTTCTGCACTGACCAATAGATGAACAAGTTTTCTTCTTTGTTGTGTGTCTTGTCTTCTCATTCAGTAATTCTTGATGCAGCGCCACCTCTGGCAGAGAGTGGAACACGTTAAGCAATCTCAGTAGTTGGTAAGAATTTCGCACCCCACAACTGAACCGAGTCCCTAATTGGACCGAGTCTAGCGGACTGTTCTGGTGTTGATGCACTCCTAATACAACCACATGCAATCATACATACATCATTCAGCCTGATCTCACATGTAGACAATCCATAAATGCTGCTTTTACAGGTAAAAAATCTCAACTTCAAAAGTAACCCTGGCATCATTTTAGTCTTGAACTGTTGTATTTGCGGTAAAATGTGGTAAAGTTGTAATTAAAAGTTATGAAATATTGTATGAGACAGGATTGACATCAAGGGAAACGCAACCTGTGTCCCAGTTTTTAGATTCCACTCAGGATTAATTTAAATTAACACATCACATAAAAGGATTGATGACTGCATTAAATCTCATTCAGGGCTCTAAAGATACAATAAACGGAGGGAACTTCACTAAAGGTTTTCATGTTTGCAGTTGAGATGATGCCACTGGAAATGTAAAGCAGTGTATGAGGTCAGCTGCAGGGGGTCGGTATAAATGCATGAGCGAAAAGTGCATATCTGGGTTCTCTGTCCCCAGGATGATCCCAGTGAAAGCATTAAATGGCGTCAGGGGACAGGAGGAGGTAATAAAGCTGTTTATTGTCACAGGTGGGGCAGAATGTGTGATGCTGTTGAGGTTGTAGGCCCAGCTGGAGAAACCAGCAGTGTTCAGAATGAAGCCATGCCTGAGGGTCCTCCATGATCAACTGGACATGTGACCACGTTGCTGTAACTGCTCAATGGAAAAAGTCCAGTTACCGATTGCTCGACCTACCAGCTGCTGCAAAAAGAAAATATATCAGCTTTTTAAAACACCTCCAGTGTGGACATAAAATTAATAAACATACCTCCACAGAATTTTGACTGACAATATTACAGTGAATTAAATAAAGAAAACTGAACAGAAAGGTCTGACCTGATCAACATTACACACTGCCTGACCAAAAAAAGTCACCAGCTGGAATTATCTAAACAAGTAGGCATCATCCCAGATAATTACTGCATAGATGATGATATTTCAGCTGGTAACAAGTTGTTTAAGCCCAACTGATGCAAAGAGAAACTTCTCATTTCTTAAACAACCTTGTGGGAAGACACACCCAGCGCATTATTAAAAACTGGAAAGATGGTGGGAAAACCATCGTCTTCCCAGAAGTAATGTAGTGGGAAGAAATCTTTAATGATTATGGTCTGCCATCACCTAAATGTTTGGTAAAATCTAATCAGAAAAAACACCAACGGATGGCCAAGCCATTTTTGATTAGAGTTGGGCCAATACCGATACTAGCATCGGAAATACTTGCCATTCCTGCCAAAATTAAAGGGATTGTAATTGGCAAGTACTTCTGTCTAAACATCATCCGATGCCATGGAAACAGAATCATAATTCTTTGTTTCCTGCCCAACATAAACATAGATATCTACTAGATGTGTCAACCTGCTGGCCAAGGGAGTCGAAAGTCCGCACTGGTGGCCATCTTGCCCCAGTCAGCTCACTCATAACATTGTTTTAATGGTTAATGCACTTTATGAATAACCATAACTTGCTTTATAACAATTTCTTTGGGTTTGGTTTGTTATAAATGCCGAAGATGTAGCTATGACAATGCATACTTATGAAAAAATATTTATAAATAATGGTAATGAATAATTATAGTCAAAGATTTTAGAACAGAGCTTCGACCATGGACTTTCACATTAAATTTAAACAAATAGGTGCAATGAATATACACACACACAAGGTATTTATGTTAAATCAATATTTAGGCTACTAAAACGCAGCGTTGCCATTCTGTACGCTGCGTTTGCAGAAACTATGGAGGATCTCGCGGAGGGCTCCAAAAGACCTGTCTCCTCAAAAAATAATTACTCTCCTGTACATTGCTGGAAATATAATCCACATGATGGAACCATTAAAAAGGGTTTTGTCCATGTACACAACCAAATATGTGACGGATGCAGATTGTTTTATGGGTTTGTTATGTGTGACGACCGGAGCTGGTGTATATTGTGTGGTCCCAAAGATGACCTCCTCTGTTTGGTGGGAGTCAGTGTGAGGGCATTCTGGATCGTACCGCTGCATTACTCTGCTCACACTGTCAAAGAAAATAAAGATTTGGTGAAGGTGTAAAAGAACCAGAGGCACAACAATTGGGAGGTTTTCAAAAAATAAATTTGTGTGTTTAAATAAAATGTTTGGGGTAAAGATGGTTCCAGTGCAAGTATGTAGTAAAGAATGGATGCTGTTATAGTATGAACTGTACAAGGTGATTACTTTTGAGCATAAAAAGATGCTGTTAATACTGTTATAGTGAGTAACTGGTACACTGGTCATGCAAGTGAGTTAAGCTACTGGGATGCAAGTTTCCTGGCCTGACTGCCGCCTTCTGACCCAGGTCAATCCCCCACTGACTCCCACCAGACCACCACACTGGTATTAAACTCTGTGACACACTGCTGTGGTTTAATTCTCTGGGGCAGAGGCTGCTACAAGGTTTTTTCCCCATATTTCCTACAGCTGATCATCTCTACGCCAGTCACTTGTGTCCAAAGCCCATAAATCTTGAGGCCTTTCAGCAAAGTCCTTATTACAACACCCCTGTGAGACACGTATTCACTGTGCACAGCTTCAACATTTCCTCCTCTTGTCTTCAGTAAAATGACTCAACATCCACTTCAGCGCTTCCAGAAGAAGAAAATTTATTCCCTTTATTTTTGTTTTCACTTGACCGAGATTCCTAAGTGTCTGGGTTCACAGAGTTTCTTTTGCTTGTTATCCAGCTGCCTAATGCTCTGAGTCCCACAGTACCTCTCATCTTACTGGGCTTCAGTTCGTCTTTATCCAGTCTTTGATATTGCCCGGCTTGGTGCAACATCCAGAGAAAATAACCATTATTTCCTAACCTTGTTCCTTTTTTCCATCTCTGGCAGAGAATCAACAGTAAGTTGAAGCAGACATTATTTGTTCCACAATCTGAGCACTGAGCAATGAACCTATCTGCAGCTGACAACCAAAAAAAGGTATATATGTCTTAAAGGTGCTGACTTGACCAGAAAGCCAGTGGAATTTGTGGAAAAACCCAAATGGCTGGAAACACTCACAAGCCATTGTTTTAATCTACAAATAAACTCCAGAGAATTTTCCAAAGCTGTGAAGAGGTGAAAAGAGAAGGAATAAGATGAGGAGAAAGAAATGTTGACCTTTTATTTGTCCTCTCATGCTATGTATGTTTATGTGCAGGAAATACAAATTAAAGGTAAGAAGTGTGGGCGTGTGTGTAGCCAAAAGAAAACAAAAGCAAAAAACTCATCTTCTGTGTAGAGAATAAAAGGATATTTTGGGATAATTTTGGGCATTTGTGAAAAATTGAACAATAATAAAAAAAAAAAAAAACACTTCATAAAATCATGTCAAGTAAATGGCATGCATACCGGTTGCTAGCAACCCTGTCCCTGGTTTTATTTCCAGGAAAAAAAAAGAGCAAAAAACCGACAAACAAGATTAAAAACATTTTCATCTATTCAGGTTAAAACTATGAATCTAATTTCTGGTCAAACTTCTCATTGGCACCTTATTACTCTCATGTCCTCTAGCAAACAAAAACAAAACCCATCACAGCCCTCAGCAGTCTGCCACAACCCTTCTTAAAGGTACAGGCTCTCATTTTTGTCCACCTATTTGTAGTGCAAAATGACATATAAAGACATAAACAAATTTCAAATGTCTGAGGTGCCAAAATTTGTTAATTCACTAATAAATATAACTGAGAGGAACAGTTTACACTGAAGTCATGAAACTAAGATAAAATTTAAATATAATTAATCATGTATGGAAATTACCACAAATTATGCATGTGGCACCTACAGGGATTTCTAACCGGCAAGTTGCCCTTTAGTTTTCAACTTCACTGGTCACAGACCAAAATAGTTCTGGATGCAGGTGGATATAATAATCAGACCACGGATGTAGCACCCCTCTCTACAGACCTATATGAGCAAATTAACCAGGAGCTCTTAGACTCATCTGGTTTCCAGTCCATTCAGAGTACCTGATGCAACAGTTCAACCAGTTTACGGACCACAAAAAAATTGGGACTTTGCCCCGATATGCCATCAAAATCAATCACAACCGAAGCGTTTAATGTGTAAAATATGAAACTAATCATCATCATAAACTCGGAGCCATGCGCAGAGCTTATGGAAGGACAAAAATGTCTCAGTCTTTTTTTTCCAGTGTCTGCAGCCGTCACAAAAGTAGGCTCACACACACTACTACTCAACTATGTAATCAAGAAGATAAGAAAATGAATTTCTGGTTTGCTGTTTTTCCACTCTGAACATCAGTTTATGAATGAGCTTCAGGTCTCTTAAGCTTTCCAAACAGCGCTGCCCCAGCGCTAAACTCTTTGGCTGCAGTGAGGACTATTTTTACCTCAGTAGAGAGTTTGAAGTGGATCCAGGACTTTCTTGAAGGAGATTGTGGTTGAATTAGGGGCTAAATAGGCAAGCTGCAGTCATATCATTGAATTTCCACCTCATGCTAAGATCTGAACACTCACCCCTCAAAATACTGTCAATCTGATTGGAAACTTTGGAGCTGATGTTCCAAAAGGACACGGTTTGCCCAAGACCTCAAGACGACACTTGAAGCCTGTGATATTTTTAGTGCAGTTGGAATGAAACTGTTTCAACAAAAATATTTCCAAGAGATTCTGAGAAGTTGAATAATTTTGTGCAGGAAAGACAAACACTGAAGAGTTTGGCAGATGGACGAGTGGATGTTTTATTACTGACTGTGTTTCCTGAACATAAAAAGTTGCCTCTGGGTTCTTGGGGCCCTGGACCCTTCGCTCTGGCCGCCCTGGATGGCCAGTGCCTGGTGGGGTCAGCAGCTGCAGATCTTGGCCCGTCAGGGCCTGTGCCCCGTAATCGGGGGGCTCTAGCCGGGGCTCTCCTCTGCCACCCTCCGGGTGGGGCTGGAGTCGTCTTCGTGATGGGGTTGTTTGGGTTCATGCTCCGAGATTGCTGCTGATGGCCCAGGTCTCTGGGCTACCCTAGTCTGTGTCTAGCCTCCGTAGAGGCATGGTATTGCATGATGTCACTCACCACTCCTCATCCCTGATCACTCCTCATTCCTCGTCCTCTGCATGCTGACACAGTCACTGAGTTGTCCAGTGGGTTTATACACTAAGATACTTTTGTTTGTTTGTTTTCTGTGAGCATCTGGTACTTCGGTTGTTGTTATG
Organism: Melanotaenia parkinsoni; assembly: GCA_036919975.1. Classification (NCBI taxonomy): domain Eukaryota; kingdom Metazoa; phylum Chordata; class Actinopteri; order Atheriniformes; family Melanotaeniidae; genus Melanotaenia; species Melanotaenia parkinsoni. The sequence continues at coordinate 3,264,578 of JBAFTA010000024.1, read as the reverse complement.
ATATGTTTGTGATATGTTTTTGATTTAATGTTTGATTGATTTAAGAACTCTTGATCACTGGCAGCTCTGTTTTTCTGTAAAAGCCGGAGGAAATTTTCTGGTGTGTTTATGTACAAATGTGGCAGTTTGTTGTCTGGTGATAGTTTGGATTGAAGGGTCGTTGCCTTCTGTCTGTGGTGTTTTTTCTCCTCTTTCTTCTTTCTCTTTTGCTTCTCTTTGCTGTCTTCATCCTTTTTCTGTCCCCTCCAGTCAGAACCAGCAAAATTTCATAGATTCCATAATTCAAAGTAAATAAATAAGAGAAAATGAATGAATGAATTAATAATCTTATCCAGAGGAGCCATATACCCATGAAGTTCCCCTTGACTATCATTCAGCTTGCTTTGATGCTGGACAGGTCAAGACAAAAAGAAGAAGAAGAAGAAAAAAAAAAAAAAGAAAAACAGGTCACGTGACCCTATCTCACGTCTAGTAAATGCAAAAAAAGTGTTTCCGTTACACTTTTGTGATATGTTCTATATCAACACGTCTGGAAAAACCACCTTATGAGAGAGTAAAAACTTTTTTTTTAGCCATGTTGGAGAGCTTTTTTTAATGTAGGTGTTTCCAGTACCAGTTTTTTTTTATTGCGATATTTAAGTTTTTGCACAATTCTAGGGGTGATGGAAACACAGCTATGGTTTCCATGTCTGCATGTTTCTCTCAGTATTGAAGCTGCAGGTGCATGGAAACAATACTCACACTGAACAGATAATGAGCATTAAAAAATAAATAAATAAAAGTAGAAATAACATGTCTGTTGAAATCAACAGCACAGACATTAGAAATACAGCATTTTCAGGTAAATATTTGGTAAAAAAATAGGAATACGTTTCATTATTTCTGATGTTACACTGTCTTTAATCATTAAAATATTTAAAAATGATAGCAGCTGTTGGTTATTTTCTAGATGAGGGAAAGTGTTTCCTTCCTTCTTTGGCTGATTCTACAGACACCTGTTTGTTATATAAGTTCAGCAGACAAGAGTTATCAGCTTCCTTTTGTTGTTGAGGTCAAAATTAATGGTGATACAGGTGATAAAATCTACAAATAAAAGGCCTGCTATCAGCTCCAAATTAGCCGACCTTGCAGTCTGGGGAGTGCATGCAGGTTTCATTGGAATGACTGAGGAGGTCACAGATGGTTCGAACCCTGTGAATTTCTTGACATGACGCATTCTATTGTTTAATGAGGCGACAAGAAGGAGCTGCAAAACGTGAAGATGGAAATGTGTGATGTTTGCCAAACAGTCTGGCGTGCTTGAAAGCCAGTGCAAAGTAGCATTTTTCCCCGATGGTGCTGGTCTAGATTAGCATCACATTGCAGCCTCATGAGCCATGACATAAGAATGCTTATGAAACTCACATGCAACACATAACAGTTGCTTCTGAATGAAACAGGAGACACAATGAAATTACTGGAACGTCACGGATTCCTGGCCAGTGCACAGAGTCTGAAATTCTCTCCTGACTAGTTTAGCACTTTTGGTCTGTACATAAGTACATGTTATTTTCTTAAAAGGTTTTATATATATTGTGTGATAAAAGGTGACTTGACTTCTAACTAACTAACCCTAAACACATTCATAAACACAACGAACAGCTGTGAGGCCACATAAACCCTAAAATGAACTGCTTTCTTATCACTATTTGGTTTGACAACATCCATAGGGTCTGAAAAAGAATCAGGATTGTTTTGTCAGATGAATTCCACTGGATGGAGCGAGAAGGGAACGTCTGAGCATGCTCATTAGGAAACTAAAACTTTTAAAACGCATGTGGAAGCTCGCAAAATTTTGTTGGTGGATTTTATATACAGACAAACCACCATCTTTTCAGTCAGTGAAGATAAAGAAGTTGGATTTGGAGGCTAGCAAGGATGCTAGCCGATTTTAAAATAAGCTACAACATGAACTATTTTATATAGGATTATCCATCCATCCATCCATTTCCTGCCGCTTATCCGGAGTCGAGTTGCGGGGACCGCTGCAGGGAAACCCAGACTTCCCTCTCCCCGGCCACATTCACCAGCTCATCTGGGGGAATCCCGAGGTGGTCAAAGGGCCAGCCGAGAGATGTAGCCTGTCCAGCGTGTTCTGGGTCTTCCCCGGGGCCTCCTTTTGGTGAGACATGCCCGGAACACATCACCTACTCTACTCTAAGCCCCTCCCGGATCACCGAGCTTCTCACCCTATCTCTAAGGGAGAGCCCGGCCGCCCTGCAGAGAAAACTCATTTCTGCCACTTGTATTTGTGATCTCGTTCTCTTGGTCATTACCCACAGCTCATGACCATAGGTGAGGGTAGGCATGTAGATTGACCAGTAAATTAAGAGCTTTGCCTTTTGTCTCAGCTCCTTCTTCACCACGATAGACCGATGCAGAGTCCGCATCACTGCAGACGCAGCACCGATCCGCCTGTCGATCTCCCGCTCCATCCTTCCCTCACTCATGAACAAGATCCTGAGATACGTGAACTCCTCCACTTGGGCCAGGACCTTATTCCTGACCTGAAGAAAACACTCCACCCTATTTCAGACTGAGGATCATGGTCTTGGATTTGTAGGTGCTGATTCTCATCCCAGCCGCTTTACACTTGGCTGCAAATCGCTGCAGTGAGAGCTGAAGATCACGCCTGAAGATATAGGATTATATAAGAATAAAGAAAAAGTGAGATATCAGATTTTTTTGTAAAGAGGAAGGACACAGTTCAGGCCAAAAGGGATCTCAGCCCCACTATCAGCCATGAGTTAAGCTTGTTAGGTGCTCCATGAGAAGCGAGAACTGTGTTCTTTTTCTTGATGCTGCAAGAAAAAGAAAAAGGTTTGTTTTGGTCCAGTTAATTCACTCTCCACAAGAAGCTTTGTCTGTGACAGTTCATTGCAACTATTATTTTAATCTTTTATAAGCAGAAAAAGAAGTGACAACTTTCAGCTTCAAGCTTTTCCACTTTAACCACGCCCACCTCAGATGTCCAGCCAATCACACAATACTTCAGAAGAAAGTTCTGCTCAGCTGATGTTATAAGAACAAGCTGCAAGATGTCCCAAAGCAGGGCCACGAGAATAAAATCTCACCTTGTACAGAGTATGTCACAGGCTGTAGCCACACAGGTCACAAGACCAGTCCACCACCAGCACCAGACAGTAGGCCAGAACTGATTCCCCCACTACCACATCAAGCTCCACATACCAGGGCTGGGCAGATTTGTCCAAATATCGATAGTATTGATACCCAAGTCTATCAGTATCGTTCGATATTGATAAGATTGATATTTTTTTTGGCTTGGGGGCAAAAAGCCAAAGAATGTGAATAGGAGCCAGCTAATAGTAGATTTTGCGTTTGTTTAGCTAATTTGACTTTATTTTTCTCAGTGTGTGTGATAACAGGGAACAATTGAGTTATTTTATTATTTTGTTACACTGTTGATGTTATTTTATGTTTACAAACAAAAAGCCCTAAATTTAAATTTCTCAGTTCTGCCATTAAAGTTGTTAATAAAAAATGTTTAATTTGACAAAAGTCTTTGTACTGTGTTTGAATACGATCACAATTCTGATCAATAATTAAAGGCAAAATCATTAAAAGATTGTGAAACAGATAAATGTATCTGTATCTGCCCTGGATTTACTTGGTATTGGATCGACACCAGATCTGCAGCATCGCCCGGCCCCGCCACACATTCCATCCAAAACAACCATCTTACCTTTCTATGGAGCTTTTTGAACTTTGAACTAACTAGATTATTAATGGAAAGATGACTTATATATCTCTAATGTGATCACAGTTATTACAGCAGTGTATATGAGTGTGTGTTAGAAAGAGGAAAACAATCCTACCCTGATAAAGCCCCCCCACCATCTGGCCACCCCATGTATAAAGATCTACTTCTGCCACTGTTTCTATCCAACAAGTCAAGGCTGAGGAGTCAGACGCACATTAAAAGCAGGCTGGTGTAATCGGCGGCAGGATGTACAGCACAGCGATCCGTGCTCCAGGAATCATTATCAGGCAGCTGAACTGCAGTGAACGTCTGCAGCTGTTAAACAGCTGACCAACTTCCTACTGCAAAGCTGCTTGTTTGCTTGTTCTGGGTTTTAGCAGGACAAACACTGAATGATTTCATGCCAGCCTTGTTAATGCAGACATGCACGGCACTCACACACACACATGCACAGTACATAAACACACGCTATGCAGATGGTCAGGAGATATACATGCACGCATGTATAAACATGCACACACAGGAAACAAACCTGTGTTTGGGACATGGCCGGATTTACCGCCAGGACTTCCTGAGTGGACACCCAGGGGTCCCAGCATGGCGACATGTTGGCACATCCCAGATGGCAAAAATAGACAAAGTTAGAAAGATGAAAGGTTTAAACAGAGGTGAGCATGGATAGTTTCTGGAAGCTAAAAGATTTTCATTCACTGAGAAGCTAAAACAGATTTGGTGCTAGATTGGATCAGTTCTACTATTGGACAAATAAACTAAGTTATTAAGGGTGAGAAAATACGAACATGCTGCTCTAGTAGTAGCAGTGCAGTAACAGGACTGAGTGGTGAAATGCACCATTTTTTCTTCTAGAGTTGACTTGACATCTTTATCCCATCAGTAATGACTTCATAACCTCCGTTTCATCCTACAAGCCAGCAAAACTAACAACTCAGTCAAACTGGAAGAGTACTGAATATTTCTTGTCCATCTTCCTCTTCCAAGAATGATGATCGGGTGAAGAAGACAAATTGTAATTTAGTGAAAGTTGTGTAGATTCAGTCATTCAGAGGAAGGCGGAAATCCAGCCCATTCTGGGCTGCCTTATAATGTGTAACCTTCACAAACCTGACAATTCTGCCAACTAGACATGTTTTAGTAGCCTTTTTAATTTCAACACAGAATGCAAAACCATCAGCTCAGTGTGAGATAATATGTTTTATACCATCTTGTTATATTGGTGAGAATTAAGGGAACATTATTTGAGATATATATA
>JBAFTA010000024.1:3240695-3252740 GCA_036919975.1 Melanotaenia parkinsoni | reverse complement strand
CGAACGAACGAACGAACGAACGAACGAACGAACGAACGAACGAACGAACGAACGAACGAACGAACGAACGAATGAATTTGACAAGGACATGTAGAGCATTGACCTCAAAGGGAAACACGTTTAGTGCCAGGCTTCAGCAAAGCTGCTGATTCCCTGCAGTCTCTGGACACGTAGTTAAAATAACACAATAACGGTTGTGGCTTTAATTTTTTTTAAATGAGGTGACCTCTATTTGTTTTTAATGTTTGTTCTAAATCGTTTTTCGTCCACTGGAGCAGCAGAACAGAACGAGGCAAAGGTGTGTGTGTGTGTGTGTGTGTGTGTGTGTGTGCGGCATGCATGTCATGTGTGAGAATGCTGAGCTAAATTTAGGATCTGGTCATGAAGGCTAGAAAGGGTGTGAGCAACATGTCGTCACACCAGTTCACTTCGCTGAGCTACAGGAAAACATCACGGAGGCAAACGCCCCGTTTCCACCCTGGGGTCCGGTTGGGGACTCTGATCCCTGTTGTGTTTCCACGGCCAACCATATCCTTACTTAGGTGGGGTATAAGCCAGATGGTGATAGATGCATCAGCTACACAGTTGGGTGATGTTTTTATTTTATTTCTATTTTCATACTTACATTCAGTTAAGAGACAGTAACTAGGCATGGGAGTTCATGTTTGTGCAGAATGGGGTATGGGCGGGTGGGGGGAGTGTACATGTGCTTTGTTTGTAAGTGTGTGTGTGTGTGTGATTGTGTGTGAAAGAGACTACTATGAGGTGTGTTTTAATTTCCTGTGCAAACACAAAAAAATGTATGTAAAACCGCTTGGTGGAAATACGGCTTAAAACACACAATCGTGGATATCTTTAGAAACTGGCAGAGTTTCTGTAAGTTATGCATAGAGGAACAAATAAAGCGGTCGGATGGCTTTTGTTCTGCCATCGTTCACACAATTCTAGCTTTTATTGATCCATTTACCACCAACAGGGAAGGATGCAGGTAAAATGACAGGAAGGAGCATAACAGGTTGGTTCTGTAAGAAAAATGTTTGCTGAGGCAGATTTTAGGTCAGACATGCATCCTCCTCAACTCATAAGGCGGATTTATGCTCGCACGGCGTCTGCATGCAGTTGGTTATGGCGTAGCTGATGCTGGTGAGTTTGCTCTCACACTCGAGCATATGGGGGGTGTCGTGTTGCAGTTTCTCCTCCTAATCTGAAGGTGGCAGGTGGAGGTGGCATTGGCCGGTAAACTGACCAGGCTGAAGTTCTTTAGATGGTTCACTTTAGTTCGGTAGGTATTTTCTGTTTTAAAACAACAATGGCGTCCAGTATGGTTCAGAGTCTTTATTAGATTGTGGAAAAAAACGAAGAAATAATTCGATCAGCCTCTTGATCCACTGGTTACTGTTTTAAAGACGGTGGTAACCACACAAATTCAGCAAGAAGAGCCAGATATCTGGCAACACAAGATCCCAAACTGACCAATCACAAGGGAGTACCTCCGCTTAACCGTCTGCATAGCAGAGTTGCACCTCGAGCCTAAAAGGCAGATTTATACTTCGCACCACATAGGTCCCCACCTATGTGGTGCGAAGTATAAATCTGCCTTTGGACTCTGAGTTGTATTCCAGCATCTTCTTAAAATCCCTACTCTTACATCATTTAGAAAATACTGAAATTTGATTTTACACCTGGCAACCTCATGTCAGTGTTTGCCTGTAGCTATATTTTATTATTATGCTGTTCTAAGCAACTTCATGTTATTGAAAAAGGAGTGCTTAGCCCTTTACGCAACATTCTTACAATGAACATTGATGGAAAAGTCACACTGACCTGGCAACAGTCTTTCATTTCCGTTGTCCCCGATCTGTTTGTTGATCCATGAGAAAGACAGACCCTTGAGCCTCCTCTGCACAGTAAATACATTTTCAGGTTAGAAAATTTAGTTGCAGAGGAAGTATTTAATAAGCTGAGTTCTCTAATGAGTTTCAGGTTGGGAATAAGGAATTTTTTCAGAAGAAAGGTACAAAGGAGGGGTGGTGTTAATCAATTTGTAATCGGCCATTATGAATGCAGGTGTATGAGCAGAAGGTGTGAAGAAAAGAAGTGTTATTTTTTCATTCTCCTCAAAAAAGTGCAGCAGTTGTACTGTATGAGAGTAATCAGACATTTAAAGGATTCATCCAGACGTTCATTGTTTAGTTGACTGTACATTTGATTTATTAATTTGAAAGCAAGGACAAAGCCCTTTTAGTAACTGTGCACAATAACCCTGCATGAACGTACCTGCATGCTTTCACACCCACAACACACACTCCTGCACATACACATCCACGACACACTGAGAAATGCAGACGCTCGCCTACCTGTGGGACACCATGTGATGCTGAAGGGAGGTGTTAATCTTTACTTTTTGCAGTGACATGTGGGCCGGCTCATTCCAGCAGGTGTCTGCTCGGAGAGGTCCTCAGCCCAGGAACACACGTCCTGCAGCCGCTACAGCTTTTATCTGTACAAGGTAGGACATGATGTCAAGGAGCTGATGTTTCTGATGCAGTTTTACAAATCTGAATGTGCAGTTTTAGACTTTAGACTTCAATGTCACATAGATGACCTCAGAACGGAGATGAGGGGTAAATGTTCAGATGCTGTTCAGGGAAGTGAAAATTCAAACTTTAAGAGGCAAAGATAAAAATAATTAAACTAATATGAACATAAATCTATACACTGGGTTTGAAGGTGTCGAGCTGAGGTGAAAAAATCTGAGGCGACATGTAAGTAAAAGACCTGGTAATCTGAGCCATGGTAACACAATGTCTTCATGGTTAAACAAAACAACACAAGATGTGGTCACGCTGATAAGTTCTGCTTGTAACCATGTTTCCCTGTGAAATCTGATCTTATCTTGGGGAAGGGTTAGCTTTGGTTAATGTTACATGCACTTTAACTTGTTTTTCTTTTATAAAATAAAAAAAAGAAAAAAGGTGTGGGAGCAGCATCACTGTCGACATAACAGGACTGCTTTGCTTCATTAATGTGTCTCTGCTGATCTTTTCGAGCATGAAGGAGTGACGATTGTGAGCTCACTGACTGTCCTGAAGTAGTCCTGAAAAAAATATGATGTGAAACCAATAGCTATAATGGGTGCAGTTATGAGAAAAAGTAAGTTTACCCTCTTCTGATTGGAAGGTTTCACATTTCAGGACATAAAAATAATAAATTCAGGTCCTTAACAAGCCTCTGAGCATTGTCATTCTGACCATGAGCTGAACTTGCTGGGATGTCCACACCTGAGAAGATCAGGAGTCTTTCCTCCCTGTCATCTTGTTATACACCTGAATAATGTAGCAACAAAATGAAAACTGTTTTTATATAGAGGTGCTCACAATGATGATAATCAGTTAATCGAGTACAGCTTAATTCCTCTAGAAGAAGAAAAGGTTTTTTTTTTTTTTTTTCAAAATAACTCAGTATTTTGGCCAAGTTTTCATTAGGTGGATAATAACTCTAATGTCTCATGTGTTGCTAATCTTTGGTTGAGTTTATCTCATTTTGAAACCTTGTAAGGACAAGAAGATTCTTTATTTTTGCCTTCTGATATCTAAACCTGCCTATAGAGCAAGTTTGATTCAGTGATCTGTAATAAAAATGAGGACAGACAGAAACAAGTAAAGATGACAAAAACCTACAGAAAACATTTGAGCTGAATCCCATTTCTACACCTTAGCCCTTCCTCCTTTCGATTCTCTTTTGGATGAAGGGAAGATCTAAGGATGAGGGCCACACAACCCTCCAACACAAGACAGCCCAGTACCGCATTTCAAATGAGGGGCTACAAAAAAATTCCACAAAATATAACCAATACATGAGCAAAGATGGCAACAGAAGGAAGGCAGGACACCCATAAATGTATTCAGCGTCAATAAGGATGTAAAAATAATTTTAAAATTGTGTTATATCTTGTGGCCATTTAGTTACAGCCCGTTCAACATAGCGCTGTTGTCAAACGAATCCCTACCGCTAATCAATAACATTCATTAATGTAGGGCCGATAACTGATATTAACGGATATCAATATTTAAAAATAAAAAGTTTAAGATGATCAAATTCTGTACAAAATGAAAGTTAACGTTAGCGCTTAACTCCTGTCTTATCACAGTAATATCAGCAGCTGTATCCGTATCTCCTGATCAACGCTGATATATTATTATTACCTAACTGTAACATAATGTCGCCGTTAGTTTTTCAAACACAAAATATGCCCACCGCCCAGGCAACTGACACAATACACTGTAAATGGTGTGTGGTCAACAGTTTATCAGATACTTGTCCCTTTGTCTGATGTAGCAACTAGCGATGACTTCTGAGGACGTATAACAGTAAAGTAGGACTAACTCATTTCATGTGAATGTTTCCTGCCCCCTTACCATTTAATTTTAAGGGACAATGAGTAAGGAGAAGCGGGGGGGTATGGGAAGGGATAAAAAAGAGAAATAATTTGAGCCTTCTAAGAGTTTAAAGTCAGCATCCGTAAAAGCAATGTTAAACTTTTTCTGACAAAGTTCAAGTTTATTTGTAAAGTACATTTACTGCTGAACCGTAAAACACCTACACAGTACAACAAAGTCAGTAAATAACAAATGACATGGGACTGGAATAAAAAGCAAAATCAAGCAAACATCAAGTTCAGCTATGTTCAAACACTGCAAAGAAGTGGGTCAAGTGGGACAAAGCAAAACAACAGCAAACATGGTTCAACATGGTTTTGGTTCACTTGCTCTTTTAAAGCTCGGATAAACCATTAACTCTTAGAAGAAAATACCGAAACATAATAAAGTCAAAACATAGTGTCCCAGCCTTTAAACTGCATTTAAAAACTCGTACTGCTGAACACAAAGTACAGATCAATAAACAGATCTGACACTTTCCCAGAAAATCCTCACAAGTGGCACAATCTCAGCAGAGCATTTCATTTGACATGCGAGCAGAAGGTGAAATGAGCTGTTTAGGTTGAAATATTCTGCAGCGTGGAGGTTTTGAAGGTTATCAGAGGTGGCAGTCACCTCCGGGCGGAGCTGAGACCAGCCACCTGTGTACTTGGTTCTGTTCCACTGAACAGCTTATGGGTGGCACAGTGTCATTTGCAGTAAGTGAGCATGTAATGGGGTTGTAAGTGCCCCGAGCAGGACAGGAAACAAGCCAAAGTGTCCAAGTTCTTTCAAGTTCATTCTTTAATTCCTATTGTCAGCTATGGATGACAGAGCTTTGTTATAAATTTAGAAAACAAAAGAAGATGGAGGAAATGTTTTTGAGAAAAACAATATTGCAGACCTCAGAAATATAAAGTGCCACAGCTTGGAGTGCAGTGGAAACTTTATACCAAAGGTCAGGAAGTGTTTTGGTTGCAAGCGCTTGTTCTGTGTGATGTTTTGTACACAGAGCCGCTTGTTTGAGGTCTTGAGCTCCATAAATAAGACAAAGTGGATGTGAAGAAAACAGCTCAACCTAGTGGGTCACCACCACACAGGGAGCTGCACTGCAGTACACATGCAAAAAAAGAAAACTTTCCATTGTCCATGGATGCTCTGGAGACTGTGGAGGATCAGAGAGTTCTCATGTGTTGCAGTGGTGTACGGTATACTGAAGCAGACTGCATGTGGTGGAAATTCCTCCTCATGATCTTGAACAGATTAAAACACATTCAGTTCTGATTAAAGTCTCCTCACGGTCCTGTGCTTCACATTTATATACAGTTATGTTGAAATGTCAGTTTAATAGTGGGTTCGTTTAGTGACCACATAAAATGACGTGGAAGTGTTTTTATTTAACTTTTCGCTGTATTATGATATTTGAGTGGCTCATTCTGAAAATTCCTCATGAAATCTCTGCTGTGCAAGAATGCAAATTTACAGCCTTCATAGCTTGTCTGGTTAATCCTGCAACAATACACAGATTGATCACACCTGATTTACAGGAATGCAACAATAACTTTACTAAGAAGTTCTTTATAGGGCTGCAAGATTTAAGGAAAACATCCAATATAAGATACTGTTGTTGCTATGACAACATGACTTGCGAAACAGAATGACTGCAGAGGAAGAGCTTGAAGGCTGAGCTCAAGCAAAAGAACAAAGGTTTATTTAACAAAAGAGTATTGTAGACGAAGGCAAAGTATAAAAATACAGGTAACCGTAGTGGGATCAATACCACAGGGAGACCTGTTATAAGGGACTGGAGAGGAGTGACTGGAGAAACCGGGTTTTATGCTGCTGAGTTTGATGGGTTGAAGAGGGACAAGTGTGCAATAATCCTGTTAAGTGCAGCTGCAGGTTTAGAGGGAGAAAAAATTGAGTAAAACCAGGAAGCGCAGGGAAAGGACGCGAAAGAAGTCACTTTAACCAATCAGAGGGTTTCCAAAAAAAAAAAAAAGTACCAATGCACCGAAATGTTCCAGAAAATGGATTTGAAATTGGGCTGATACCACTTGTTGCTACGGCGCTTGGACCTGATTCAGCTGTTGTAATCCTTCAGCTTCATACAATAATGTTTTAGTTTTTGTAACTCTTCCTGAATGTGTTTCTGTCGTGCTCTACGTTCAGCTCGGCCAGCTTGTCGGCTATTCGTCCAGACACTCAAGTTACCAGCTCAAAGTTAAACCTTGTCCTCGATAGATATGTTCAAAAGAGCCTGAACCTTGTCATCCATCCACTTCTCATAGCTTCATCAGCTTTCAAACAATCAAAGGCAACTGACAGGAGGCAGCCATGATAAACACATGTATCCATGAAGCAGGTACTGAAAAAGTCTTCTTAAAGATGCGTTATGTACACTCCAACCTTTAAAAGCATCCTGAGGCTGAGAAACCACACTTCCTCTTGGACACCGTGTGACCTTGCAGCCGAGTTTTGCTTTATGCACCACGTCACACGCTAGGAAGCAAATAGAACACGCCGGTTTTGAACATACATCATGGCTTATTCAGCAAAGAAATGCGAGAAGACATTATCAGAGGAAAAGAGAGAAAGCAAGTGATAAGACAAGAGTCAAGATGAGACTGTCTTTTACTGGCTGGAGAGATCGCACAGTAAAGGTAGGATGCAAGATGGATGCTGGATTAGCCATTGATAGGAGGGAAGTCTGCAAAAGTTCTGTCGTGTGTCTTTAACAAGATCAGAGTGGCTATTATGTTGGTTATTTGTGCACATTGTGGTGCGAACCACAAAGATGATGGTGCATGATGCAATGTTGCAAATGAGGGTTTTTCTGAGCACACATAAATGGGACAAGTGGATTATAAGAGAGAGTCCCCTTTTAAAGTAATCCTACATAAGTCAAACATTAAAACCCCTCTTCTCTGGTTTGTTTTGGTGGCACACTGACATTTATTCTGCACATTCCTGGAGCCGTCATTGTCCATCATTCCAAATTCCGAATGCTAAGAAACCACGTTTCACAACTTGTTCTTCCAGCCTGTAATGCAGACATGAAAACGGGTCAGGGGTGCAAAAGGTGAGAAGATACAACCCCTCCAGAGGTACAGGCCAGTGTGAATGTAAAATAAAGTATCAAACACATCTAACAGATGAAATGACAGCTCTTTTCCTTTCACTCTGACATTGCCTTCTACTTTGAAAACCCATTTGCATGAAATTGATTTTTTTTTTACTTTTTTCCCCCAGAATTTCTTAAACACCCAAACAACAAATTTCCATTTCAGTTCTCACCTTGGTGGAAGAGCAACTCATTTTCTAATAACTAATTTTGTTGGTTTTTCAGTAGGATGCTGCACTTACAAGGAGATTACGGGAAGCTTATAGGAAGTTATTTTCTCTGACCTCATGGAGTGAGCTCCATATTCTGGCAGCAGGGATGTTCGTTGTGGCCAAGAGAAAGTGAAGTTTGTGACTGGAGCTCAGTTTACGCAGTCACTTAGCAATGATTTAAACCCATTTGTTTTGGGCGTAGAGGATGCTCTCAGTGGTTTGGCTGTGAGTGATCCTTCCTCTGCTCGTGATCACACCATGACACTATTCCAGTTTCCACGCTTGGTTTTCCTTGCTATCTTAGACCGATGCAGGCCTGTTGAACTTTCTGTATAAACTCTTCCTGACAGGTAAGTATTCCCAAATTGCCACCATAAATATAGATGTCAAGATAAATAGAATAATAAAACAATATATAAAATAAAATAAAATAAAAATAAAAATAAAATAAAATATGAAATAATATAATATAATTGCACTCTTAACTGTTTTCTCTATCTGGATGATAGATAACTGTTAGAAAAAAGGCAGGGCCAGTTGGGTGAATCACACAAATTATGTATAAAGAAAATTAATCACATAATTTGTCTAATTTCCATTTAAAGCACATTCATTTTTGCAAATATAAATATAAATATTTGTTTGACTATAAAAGCCTATTGAGTTACTAATTCCCTCTGAATGTGGAATCACGTGCACTCAAGCACTGGTAGTCTAGCCAATAAAGTATAATACATTAGCCTTAAAGTGTCAAACGATAGTGGTCTTTCAGATGTGGATTCCTGATTAAAGTCTAAACAAAACAACAAAACTGGATTTCTGTGCCAGGTTAGCTGATATGTGATGTGGGTCAGAGATCAGTAACTGCTCGTCCCGTCTGCAGAGTCGTCTGTCTGCTCCAGCTGTCATGACCTGCATTACTCTAATGACTTTCGCTCAGGCCAATTTTTGGGTCAGTTAAACCAGTGGTTCCCAACCTGGGGTCCTGGACCCCCCAAGGGGATCTCCCAAAGAGCACGGGGGGTTCCCAAGGCTTTGAACATTCAGAGCCATTGTGATTAATGTCCACATATTGTCTCTATTTGTTTTAAGAAAGAAAAAGCAAGGCTATATGTTGTTAATTTAACTTTGGCTTTATGGAAGGGCGGGACTCAGCCAAAATACATTATTTGTGGTGAAAATCTCACTTTTAAAAGCATAAAACAAAGCATGGTTTTAGCATGGGGTGGGGCAAGGGGGTCCATGGCTTTTTAGTGTTTGCATGAGGGGGTCCCAGAGGAAAAGCGGTTGGGAACCACTGAGCTAAACCATAAAACAACAAGCTGCTCTGCTGTAAAACAGAAAATACTGGTTCTCCTATCATCCTATGAGGGACCGATTTCCACTTTTATTGGAAGTGAATACAATCAGTTAAAGACTAAAGCCAAGATAACTGTTCCTACCAAGATTTATCTGTTTTTTTATATTTAATTTCTTTATTAACAGAGAATAGTGACACATGCTCTCCCTGAATCCAAGATGACATCTACAGATGTTTTTACATAGATCAACTAGAAGCCAACAAACGTAAATATGCCACTTCCAATAACAAAACCAAGGAAAACACGATTGTATTTTCTTGAAAATGAAACATGACTATGAAGAAATGACTTTGTGGATTACTCTAATATTACATTGCCGATTTTCTGTTAGTTAACTTTAATTAGCTAAATAGCTAAATGTTGCAGATGTGGTTACCAGTCAAAAGCTATCACACCCATCCTGGGATCCCACAGTGCACAGATCTATACTGTCTAGCCACTGACCCATTTTTTTCTTTTTTCTTACACATTCCCCTTACACATTCCCATGGCACAGTCACACATGATCAGTATAGTTGATCAAAGTCAAATTAAGACTTTTATAATTAATTGACACCCCTCATAGATGATGTCTTAATAAAAGCAGCTTGTGTTTTTCAGCTTATTGTCCATGGTTAAAACCTGTGACCCTTTCATTCCCGGCCCAGTGGCAGAAGTTACAATGATACAGTTATCACAAATTTTATTTATATAAAATGTGTGAGATGTTACTAGTGTAATGTGTGTGTTTCATACACAAGTGGTTTTTACGTGTGGGCTTTAGTGTCCTTTATTATTCACCATGTAAGAAAGTGGGTCAGGCAGACCAAACCTGCGCTTACGGGCCGGGTTCTTCGCCAAGTGAACTCAACACAGCGCCTGTAGCAACAGTTATTTTCCTTGTTTTTTTGTTGTGTCTTCCTGCTCCTGAAGCAACATTTCTTTGACGGCTCCATGCTCCTCTGGTCTGTTGCCTCCACTAATGGGGAAAACTTTGACAGAAACAGCTGTTAAGCTTTCCTGCTTCCACCTCCAAACCGAGCTCTCACTTATCCAGCAGTAGTGAAGCAAACACGAGACTGCTGGAACTAACAGAGCTGTGTGGTGTTTATTGCTAAAGCTGGTAGCAACACATTCACCACCAAACAGTCAGTTTCACACAGCTACTTTCTCTGCTCAGACATCCCCTCTTCCCTTCGTTCCATACCACTCTGATTCCTGTGCTATGCGTCTCTGCACTGTGAATGAGAATGTCTATTTTAACACTCAGTGATCTGCTATAATCTCACAGCATGTGAGGAGGAATCAGGTATGAATAAAAATAACTAAATATCCTTTTCTACTTTCTTACAGACTGAAAGATGCAGCGACGATATACATCTGTGCGTCCCATTGACGAAATCAATGCGCGGACTGAAGAAGGATCTAATCTGAAGAAACGCCGCTACGTACGAAAAGATGGCAACTGTAACGTTGTCTTCCGCCATGTTCCTGAGGAATGGTTGCTGTTTGTGACCGACATCTTTACCACCTTGGTGGAGATCAGGTGGAGAGTGATGTTCCTGATCTTTGCCTTGTCTTACATCCTTTCCTGGCTGTTCTTCGGTATCCTTTTCTGGGTCATAGCCATCGCTCACGGAGACGTCAGAGACCATAACAATGACCCTTGTATGTTTGAGGTGCGCAGCTTCACAGCTGCTTTCCTCTTTTCGCTTGAAACTCAAACCACCATCGGCTACGGATTCAGAGGAATGTCCGAGAACTGCATGATTGCCATCGTCATCGTCACCATACAAGATGTCATCAGCATCTTCATCGACACCTTCGTCATTGGGATTGCTGTTGCCAAAATGGCCTCGGCCAGAAAAAGGGCACAAACGGTGGGTTTCAGCAACTGTGCAGTCATCAACCTGCGAGATGGTTACCGGTGTCTCTGCTGGAGAGTTGGCGACTTCCGGAGAAATCACCTAGTGGAGGGGGTGGCTTGTGCTCAGATTTTCCGTTCCATGGTGCATGCTACAGGGAAAGTTGATGTGAGCTATGAAGACCTGGCAATCCAGCAGAGCAACATCGTCCTGGTAACACCTACCACCATCATCCACAGGTTTGAACCCAGCAGTCCGCTGTACAAGATGAGTTTGGAAGATTTGCGAAAAGCTGACTTTGAGCTGGTGGTTTCCTTCACCTATACAGATGATTCCACAGGCATACTGCATCAGACCCGGACATCATACACTCCAGATGAGATCCTCTGGGGCCATCTGTTCGAGGAGATGATCAGGGTCAACAGGAGGCACTACATGATGGATTATAACTTGTTCAATAACACGACAAAGGTACTGTTGCCAATTGTCAGTGCTGAGGAGTATGAGAACGGGAAGCAGCTGAAGCTCTCTTCTCATCCCTCGCCCCGACATTCTCCCAGGTGTTCTCCACGGCCCTTTCCACACTCTCAATCACAAAATCCTCCTGAAAATCGACTGAAACCTCTGGCTGTGATGGTGGAGCTAGTGAGTGAAAACCAACCTGAACCAACCATTTCCACATCTCAGGCAGAGAGTCAACGTCAAGACACTTTGGCTCTGCAAACTGAGCTCAAAGGAGCAGAACAGAAGAAGAGCCACGAAATTTGAGATTTTACAAACATACCGCGTCAACTGTCCTCAGAGACCCTTGTTTAAGCAAATCATTGAAGGCTTCCCTGCATCTCATCTACTGTAAGAATCCTGAGGGAATTGTGTTTTATAAGGTATTTAGTAACTGAACAAAAGACAGAACTACCTAAGAATAACCATGCCATTTAAGACACTGGTAGCTGTGGGTTTAAAAAAATTTCAAGCTACTTGTTTTTGTTGACAACTGGACAAAATATACTGTATATACAAAAATAAATAATAATAATGATGGTTTACCCGGTCTTGCAAAGATGCGGAAGATGTGAAGCAGAATGA
>JBAFTA010000024.1:3219921-3233025 GCA_036919975.1 Melanotaenia parkinsoni | reverse complement strand
TTGGAGAAACACCGCACCCTCCGGGTTGGCACAGTGTTCTCCACACAGAAGTTGATGTAGTCTGTGATGCAGTGGGTTATCATCTTCAACTAAAATTACAGAGTTGGGCATCCTCACATCTGCCTGGTGAAAATTAAGTGACAAAAAACAAGTGTTTAGTTTACATTAGCACACAAAGGGCTAACCCAGGGATCCTCAGTCCTGGTCCTCAAGTGCCGGTGTCCTGCAGATTCGACATCAAGTTCTGCACAAGTCTGAGTCTGATTCAGGTGTGTTGCAGCAGGTTAATTTCTAAAACCTGCAGGACACAGGCCTTCAGTGACCACAGATGATGCGTGGGCTAACCTGTCTCTCTGTCTGCTAGTCACTAAATCAGCAGAAACAGGTTGTTTGTTAATTTTCTACAAGACTGTAACAACATCAGTCCTGGACTGAAAACTTTCTGGCTCCAGTTCAACAATTGGGGCACCAACCACAGCTGCTAAAAGTTTCATACAAATCTGCTGATACATAAAAAAAAAAAAACTTTCCAGTCCTTCAAAGCCCCCTCCTTTGTCTCTTTTCCAACTTTCCACCAGGTTTCAGAAATTCTGCTTGGAGGTTTGTGCACAATCTTACAGACAAAAAGATGAATGGCAATGATAACTTTCCTCCGACTTGGCTCTTGTCTTGGCATAAGAAGAAACTCTGTTAACCCCAACAATTTACAGTTTTACAGGGGGCTAATGGGGGAGGGGGGCACAGTCATCTCCCTGTCTCCAAATTGTACAGACAGGACGTAACAAATTATAATGATTAACTGGAACTAAACCTGACCCCTAACCCTTTAAAACCTAGAAATTCCAGCACCTTCCAATTTAATCAGTTTAAAAACCTAGAAATACACCCCTGTTCTAAAAGATATATATAAAATTTACCTTGCAGTGTTACTGCCATCAATATTTTACAATGTTTACACCTTTCATCTTAAGCCTCTAGATGCTGCTGCTGCTAGCTGATCACTGGGTAATTTCAGCCTCCAGCCCTCCACCTTGTGGCCCACATGCAGAACTGACTCACTGCATGCATTGCTGGAAATTGGGCATGGAAAACAAATACACACACAACATGCACAGTTCACTGACACAGGTGGCTTGGGCTAAATATATGTTCTGCTATAAATAACTAGAGCTAAAAATAAGGCATGCAGGGAGAGGAAAAAAAAGCTTTAGTGAAAAACATGAAGCTGTGGGTTAATCTTTATGATGAATTAGTAAGCAGGAAGAATGATTTAGCTGATGGCTTTAAGACAACATGGTTAGAGCCTGACCTAAAATTATAGGCAACAGATGCATAGTCTAAACATCCAAAGCAACTTGATAGCTCAGTGGAGAAAGACAGTCATATCATAATACAGGCATGTGGGTCCTTATTGAGTGAGTCAGTCTTTCCGAAGAAACACATTTTCCATACCCAGTTTTAAAGATATGTGAAAACAATGGATGTCACTTAGGTCAGGATGATTGGTTTGCAGGTGCGGGGTAGGCAAGTCTATTTACTCTAAAATATAGTTTAATGCAGCTTATTATTATTATTATTATTCAGAAAAGAAATCAGCTTTAAATTCATGCCTAAAAACCTTTAAATAATGCAAACCCTTTAAAAAAAAAACAACGTCATGCATTTTTCTTAAATGTTTGCGTATTTTAAAAGTATTATGTGGTCATTTGAGTGTTAAAATAAAAAATCGTTGGTGCTTTGTTGACATTTATTTCGGTTTATGCTTCCTTGTTCCGTTCCCGTCCTCAGAATAATTTGAACCCCTGATTTAGATTTAATGTGTCGTCGCCTAATTTGAGTCAGACTACGCTCCTTAACTTCCACGTTGCGACCTGTTCGCATCACTCGCACCGGTCAAACACACACTTTTACACGAAAACACAACATTATTGCGCCTCTTTCTCGGCGAGCGCTCCCCTCCTTTCTCTTATTGGCTGGAAGCGGAGCAGGAGGGGCGGGTCTTGCCGGTGTGTCCTGTTTAAAACGCTTTGAGGGAACTCGGTGCGAGGCGCATTGTCAAGACCGGTCCTCCAGAGACACTAAGGAAGTTTCAGCGCATAGATGCCAAAGTAAAAAACAAGCGCGCGGAAACGACGCAGAACAAAATAAAGCGTCTGGATTATATTTCAACCAGCTGATCCCATCCGGTCCACAGATGAGCAACAGGTAGATGAAGCATGAGTTTTATCGCTGTTCATTAGCAAAAAATATAGTATAGTCCCAATGTTTCGGTTTGAACTGTGATGCCGGAGCCGCTCCAACTTTGACGCGCTTTGGCTTTTACGCACAGCCGCTCCAGAAGCATCTGTCAGGTGGCTCGAGTCAAGTTCCCCTCCATCCGTTTCATCATCGCGTTTCATATTTTTAGGTCTGATTTCTGGTGGCTACAGTTGAAAACGAAACGTGCTTTTGCATCAGTCTGAGGGGGTGTGTGAGTGATTGCATCAGAAGTCAGCTCCATTTTTTCCCTTCGCACCTGTTGACATTTGTTAGACATTTAGTGCACGATGGGGGCAGCTGTCTACTGTTTAAATGCAATAATACCATTCACTTTTATTGGTAAAATGATTACTTTGCTTATATTTAAGGAGGTTTGATAACTTTTCAAAACATACATTTCCCAAATTTAGCTAAATATGTCATTATGACAGATGTTCAGACATGTTGCATGTAGGAACCTGTTTTTAGGATTAAATTAAATTTTATGAAAACTGATAAAGGTACAGCCTGCTTTCTATTTAGGGTAATCAGTGCAACATATTGGATGTTGTTTAAATGATTAATTATGGCTTTATTTAGCTGCAGATGAACTGCCTCAGCTGGGTGTGAAACTAAAGTGTGAATCAGCAGTAGTTGTATCACACACATTCAAGCTCTTAGTGAAACAGAGTCCAGCTCTAAAATTTCTATTTTTTTCTATCAGCGTATTTCCCATCATCAAGTCTCATGCAGCAGACAGACTCCTGCCTGACACTCAGAAGAAATAACACAGTGAGAGGGCAACCGTTGATAATGACTTTGTTGCTAGGACAGTCAAAGCTAATGAGAAGTGTTTGAGCCGTGTTGGGATATGTGCTGTAGAGAGATCAAACCCCTGAGGGGCTTTTTAAGAGTCAACAAGCTCTTCATCTCGCCTGCACGAAATATGATGTATGATGGCTTAAAGATTCTTTGAAGTGTCAGAGCAAGCGCAAAAAACCCCAAAAATGACCTGTCATTCATAAACTACTAAAGATTTAGGGTAGCAGCCTCTGTTAGATAATACTGACCACACTTAAACTGTTCATACAAAACATCTTCCAAATTTCTTCATTTAAAAATTCAATCTTGGTTTTATGATTTAGCTTCAATTAATCTTATTTAATTTTTCCCTGTAAATTAATCAGAGAATAATCTGCATGTTTAAGCTTTATCAGTGTAAACTGTTTATATAATCCATCAGTGGTGCAAAACCAGTGGAGCATGAGATCCCATAGAAATGCTATAACCCACAATCCAGCTAGAAATGACTGGGTCAGTGCAAAGCAGCCAAGAAAAATAAGTCCA
The DNA here is from genome assembly GCA_036919975.1 of Melanotaenia parkinsoni. Taxonomy (NCBI): domain Eukaryota; kingdom Metazoa; phylum Chordata; class Actinopteri; order Atheriniformes; family Melanotaeniidae; genus Melanotaenia; species Melanotaenia parkinsoni. The sequence goes on along the minus strand of JBAFTA010000024.1, from coordinate 3,229,440 downwards.
CTTTGTAAATGACCGATAACTGGAGCAAAATGAAATTACTGTGCGGCCTCTCTCGCTGACGGCTAAAATGTTAAATATCTCTGCTGTTGTTTGTCATAACTGGGTGAAATATTGTTGGCACAGGGAGACAAGTCTCCCTGACCCAGAGTATAAAGCCTTTAATGGTTTATTCTCAGACTTAACATCTGACTTTACAGAGAAAACATTATTATTACTTTTAATATTCCAATAATTAATGCTAATTCAATAATATCTGCTTCCTCATCAAGCTGATTTTTCTAATGGACATGTTCTGTTTCTGTTTTCTTCATGCAGATGACATTGATGAGGTCCAGTCCCCCGATGAAAGAGGAGTGACCACTTCATCCTCCTCCATCTGCAGGCCACTGAGGCGGAAGAGGCATCGCCTCATTTTGTCACCATTTCCTCCCTGAGTTGGTTTCCCAAAGCGTTTCAAAACTGTTTCTCCAACGCTTTTTCCAGAAACTCAGACTGTTTTCCAAAGCAGAAGCAGCACAGCCCTCCCAGACTGAGGTGATGGGAAGTGTGCGAGCCAGCCGCTACAGCACTGTGTCATCAGAGGAGGACGGCATGAAGCTTGCCACTACGGCAGTGCCCAACGGCTACGGCAAGGGCAAGGTTCACACCAGGCACCAGCCGCAGAGCAGATTCGTTAAGAAAGACGGTCACTGCAACGTTCAGTTCATCAACGTGAGTGAGAAAAGTCAGCGGTACTTGGCTGACCTCTTCACTACATGCGTGGACATCCGCTGGAGGTGGATGTTCATCATCTTCTGCCTCGCCTTCCTTCTTTCATGGCTGTTCTTTGGCTGTGTGTTCTGGCTGGTGGCCATCTTTCATGGGGACTTGGAAAACGGTACCCAGAAGTGCGTTTCCAACGTGAGCAGCTTCACTGCTGCCTTCCTCTTCTCCATTGAGACTCAGACTACTATTGGTTACGGTTACAGATACGTGACAGACGAGTGCCCTCTTGCTGTCTTCATGGTGGTTTTCCAAAGCATTGTGGGCTGCATTATCGATGCCTTTATCATTGGAGCTGTCATGGCTAAAATGGCAAAGCCCAAGAAGAGGAATGAAACTCTGGTGTTTAGCCACAATGCCACGGTGGCTATGAGGGACAACAAACTTTGCCTGATGTGGCGTGTGGGCAATTTACGGAAAAGCCACCTTGTTGAGGCACATGTCCGAGCTCAGCTTCTCAAATCCAGAACGACAGCAGAGGGGGAGTACATCCCGCTCGACCAGATGGACATAGACGTGGGCTTCGATAGCGGAGTTGACCGCATCTTCCTGGTCTCCCCAATCACCATTGTCCATGAGATTGACGAGGAAAGCCCATTCTACGACATGAGCAAACAGGACATGGAGAACTCAGAGTTTGAAATCGTGGTCATCCTGGAGGGTATGGTAGAAGCGACAGCGATGACCACGCAGTGCCGCAGCTCCTACGTTACTAATGAGATCCTCTGGGGCCACCGATTCGAGCCGGTGCTCTTTGAGGAGAAAAACTACTACAAGGTGGACTATGCCCGCTTCCACAAGACATACGAGGTGCCGAGCACCCCTCTGTGCAGCGCCAGAGACCTCGCAGAGAAAAAATATATCCTCTCCAACTCCAACTCCTTCTGCTACGAAAATGAGACGGTGCTAGAGAACAAAGAGGACACGGACGAGGGCAACGGGGGCAGCGTCGGCCCCGACGGCACCCAGACAGACAACATCTCAGAGACGGAGCACAGCCAGGCCATGGTGCCGCTGGAGCCCCGGCCTCTGAGACGGGAGTCAGAAATATGACACTTCCGACCTCATCCAAGAGATTTCCTGAAATCATCTCTTTGCTCTGAAATGCACAACGAGCCGAGCTGCGCCTTGAGGACAAGTCCAACGGTACTGCTGTGGGAAGCGGCAAAGGTTTAAGACTTTGTAAGAGTATGTCTGAACTTTGACTACACACAGTATGACAAAACACAGCACTATGAAGCATGTGCCTATTGCAGAATGAAGTCCCCATGAATGTTCGCTCAGTGTCTACAAAGAGGAAGAAGGTTGTTGCTGTGACTTTAAAACTAAAAATGTCTCAGTTGCTCTGTCCAGCAAGAACAAGATGTTTCCGTTTTTTCTTCACTATTGTTGTTAGATCTCTAGTGCTGCTAGAAAATAGTAGAAGTTACATAATAAAGCATTGAACTGCTTTCATTTTCAGATAGAACCAAAGAGTCACTAAAGCAGATGTCTGGAACAGAGAAGGTACAAAGCAGAGTATTTGTTCGTGAGCTGGTCTCAGAGCAAGCTGACATCACTGAATGCAATCTGTTCGCAATAAAAGACAAACAACCTGTGGAGAACTTCCCTTTGATATGACAGCACTGATTCTCTGAGCTTTATCCTTCGCAGTGGTTGGTCTAGACGACTGTTCAAAGCTGGTCAGACTACCCGTGTTAACAGATCACAGCAGAGTTTGTATTACAGACATCAAACTGACAGAAATCATTAATTTAAGAGAAAACTGGGGTAATATGAGAGTCTGAATGTTCTTAAAAGTGCTGCTATGATGTTGCTTCGTTTTTTTTAACAGTTGATAAAAATGCCAAAGAGTGTTATTATCATAGTTACATGTTTCTTAAAAACAACACCTAAGTAGACTTGGTACAGAGACGTAGGACTTATAGGGAGCTTTAATAAGGTTTGTTTCTGAAGAACATGTGTACAGTTTCTTTTTCTTTTATACGCTGATCATCCTTATCTTGAGCCACTTCATCAAGCCTTAATCTGGATGGTCAAAAAGGGTTGAAGTGAAGATATAGAAATTAATTGAGTTCTGTGGAGTTTGCTGAACTGAAACAATAATGTTCAATTATTTTTTTAGGCATCAACTTGAACCAACCAGTTGATTTCAAATGACTAACCTTCTTTAAAGGTTTTTAAATAAAAGCAAAGAAATCTGATATTGTCTCATTAAATGAATGTCAGTCTCTAATTGAAGCCACTTTCCCTTCGTGCTACAGATCGGCCTGCTCCATCGTCAACATTACAAACATACTGTAACCCTTTGCACATGAAGGTGTTCTGCACAAGAGTTGATTCAATTTTATATCCTGAAAAACAGACAGAAAGCCACTTGGCTCCTCCACATGTACATACCTTCCCTTTTGTTGCAGTTATTTTATCAGTCTTCCAAATGTACTGCAAAACCACAGAATGTACAGATTTTTGTATTAATGTTATTATAATTATTATTGTACATGATATTATATTGCTCTTTTTCAATAAAATGTCAGTGGACAAAAGGAATCAGGATGCGTTTCTTTGTTATAAATCATTTCCGCTCACAGAAGGAGGGTTTTCTAACTGATCCCGTCACTATTGTTTACATGAAGTTCCACAAAAGCGATTTAACAATGAGGTCATGGTTATATGAAACCTTACTGTACCATGAATAATAAACAAATATTTTTTAATCTAAATTCTGCAGAGATGGTCACCATTTATTTTGTTATAGACTATTTTCATAGTATGGAAGATTAATTAAATCAATGACTAAAGCGTAAAAAAAGAAATCTTATATTTATTGTAATGTTCTTGAAAAGAGGAGCCTTAAAGCTTTTACATCCCTTCCAAGTGTATTTAACACATTAATTATTAGAAGAGCAACTAAACTATGACATAAAGTTGTCAGATAAGTAGAAAAAAAAGCCAAATGCTTTCCTTTAACATGCATGTCTCATAGCCCCCACCTCATATGAACACACTTTTCTGCAGCAGGATGAAGATGTGACACTAACCAGCTGCCTCAGGCTGCATCCTCCACTCAGGAGAGATGAACAACTTCTCTTTCTCTCAGATACACTGAACTCCTCCATCTCTCATCCGTCTTCGGTCTTTACATAACTGAATCCACTTCGTGAGGAGACTGGCCGGAAGTGTGTAGAAGTATGTAGGTCACTAATGCTTTGTTCACTCTGCAGGTCTGAATGCTCATTTCTAACTTCTTTAAACTGAGACTTGATGTTTTCCTGCAAAAGAAAGTTGGATGAAATGTGATGCGACTGTTCTGTTCAGGCCACTTTGAAAAACGTTGGATATATATTCGCTTTAATTCCACATAAGAAAATGGCCTTGGTCAGACAGGATTTAATGTTCAGACTGTCATAAACAATCAGATATGGATCACATCTGGGCAACAAAGTTGGATTTCGGCCACTTTTTTCTGAAGTAATGAAGCCACAGCACTACAATAATAACAATAAATCCTATTTATAGAAGCCTTTCAAGACTCTCAAGGTCACTTTACAATAACTACAACACAAACAATGACACAATAATAAAACAGACAAAATACAGAAAAAATGGGTTCACGAGGGGTGACTGGTCTGAACAGGTGTTATTGTTTGGATGTCCTGAGGGAATGTGTTCCAGAGTCGGGGGGGAGGGGGGGGTCAGCTAAGTCCCATTGTGAATAGGAGGGCAGGGGGAGTAGTAAAGAGATGTGTAGAGATCTGAAGTTTCTGCTTTATTTAGTATCACATAATTCCATTTTTATTCATGCAAGTCTCTTTAATATTTCAGATCAACTTAATTTCAGTTTCATTTTAAAAAGCAGGGAATCTTAATGTTTACTTTGAGTTATAACTTGGTTGATAGGTTCTCTATATATGAACACAATTTCTAACATTTGTAATAGAGAGTGGGGTGAAAGTGGAAAGTAAGGTCTGTCTTTCTCAGATCCATAGTAGTTCACCTTCGTTGCTAGTTCAGAGACTTGAACCAGGGTCCACTTCTCTAACCTCCAGGTCCTGATCTCAACTTTTCTTTTTCTGATATTTATTATTATGTACATGGAGCCATTATTGCCCTACAGCGGGCGGCTGTAGCTCAGGAGGAAGAGCAGTCGTCTTTTGGCCGGAAGGTAGGTGGATCGATTCCAGGCATCCACTGGCTACATGCCGAAGTGTCCTTGGGCAAGACGCTTAACCCCACGTTGCCTCCCGATGTGCCTATCGGGGTGTGAATGGGTGAATGCGATAAGTAGTGTAAAGCGCTTTGAGTGATCAAACTGGCTGGAAAAGTGCTATATAAGTCCATTTACCATTTACAGCGTCCCAAGGATGAGAAAGCACACAACACACCTTTTTCTTTTTGGGACTGCATCACATTAAAGCTGCGTTATGCTTTACGGCACCACATCACACTGCAGCAACTGGCTGCTTTGAATGGGCACCGTGGCTGATTCAGCAAAGAAATGCACAAGGCAATCAATAGGGGACCAGAGGAAAAGAGACAGAGCAAAAAATAATAACCTTAGACTGACTTTTACTGGCTAGACAGAGCTCAGAGAAGAGACAGAATGAAAGATGCTGAATTAGCCATCAGCGCCTCAGTGAGAAAATCTACCAAAGTTAAGTAGTGTTGCTTTAAATTAACATATTGTTCAATTGTTTTTTCAAACTTCAATCATTCAATCCAGTAAATGACACCAACTTAGGCTCAATCGTAGAATATATCTTTTGGGGATTGGCAGAGAAAACTAGGCAACTTTCTCATGACAGCTCTTATACAGTATATTCAGCTCTGCTGCTCATTTTCCTTACAAATGTGGCTCCATTTAAAATTAAAACAGTAACCGTAAAAGATTTATTGCCAGGAAACATTGTTAAAAATAACCTACCAAAACCTAATGTCCTTTTTTGTGCTAAATTTAATTAAATTAAATTGATTTATGCATTAAAAGGAGAAGAATCAGCAACTGAAGCAAGCCTGTCTGTCCTCATTACACCATCTGCTGATGTCCAAAAACATGTTCATTTTTGTGTAAAAGTTGTAGACACCATCTGCTGAAGCCATGGTGTTGACATAAAGGCTGCTGGAAAGCAATTACATGATCTGCTGCAGGACTTCTTCTTTTGGTTGAAGATGATTTGTTATGACTGTAGTCGCTTTTTGTCCTGTTTCAGAATGAATTAAAAGTCATCAGAAGCCTAAATGGTATTAAAATGCAAACATTTTAAACATCTGAGTTTCCAGGCGTTTTTCCACCGTGTTGTACATTACAACCATTTTTTTTAACTGGAAATTTCATTTAAAGGCAGTAAAAACATCCAAGTTCACTAAAAACTTAAACTCTAATACCTCAAAGTATTAGAAATCAGAGAAAGAATAAACATTCGTCCACATATTTTCTACAACTCCACCAGCTTTCTTTCAATTCCACAGGAAAAAAAATAAATAAAAAGAAGTGGATGTCAATCCAACTTAATGGAAAATTTTGGGGTTTTCTGTTGAGGAACATTTGGACCGAAGTCAATTTGCAGAGTCAGAGCTCCTGTCAGTTGTGTGTGTGTGTGTGTGTGTGTATGATCTCAGATGAAACCCTTACAGTACCTCATTCATCTTCATCTTGAAAGGGGAAGAGGGAGAAAATGGTTCAGTTATTTTCATTTCTTCTATTCAGATTCTGTTTCTCTTCTACTCAAAGGCAAACTTGCAAATCCCATTTCACACTTTGATCCACATGCAATGCAGAATTAAATGAAATAGTACAAATCAAACTTTTAGAAAAACACAAACAGAAAATATATTCATTTTTTTTTTTTTAATAAACAAAATAATTTTTTTTCCAAACACAGAACTTGGCATCAGTTTGCCAATGAAGGGTGGGAAAGCAAGGAGCCACTTTCCGGTCACACCATTTAATATTGCATTTATTTATTAGATTATTAATACAGAGTTGTGACCAGGAAAGGCACATCCTGTCGGAAAGGAAAACTAGTGCCACATTGTTAAGTGTGGCAGCTCTTTCTGCTGTAGGTGAGCGTTTGTTTCTATTGTACAGCTCTGCTCGCTCCTTGTTTAGAAAACAATAACTCTGTGTATCGGTGGAGTAAACATTCAAAGGTAAATGTTAGGCCAGCTTCCATTATTTCTGAGTAAACGCCTGAGATATCAAGTATCCAAACTGTTTACCTTTCACCCTTATTTATTTGTGTTTTCTACATCATGCTCCACAGCTCACTGACCCTTGTTCAGGCTGTAATCTGAAAATAACAATGCGGGAGTGAAAGGCTTGGACCTGCAACACAAACACAATCTGTGCTCCTTAACTATAACCGGAACGCCTGGCTTTTATTGAGGCTTCTGGGAACCTGACGTTCAAACAGACTCAGATCTCCAGCCGACCTGCGATCGTCTGTGTTTTGTCTTTGGCTGAAGGAAAGTCTTCCTGCTTCACACGGACCCCTGCCTGGCCAGACAAAACTATCGTCACACAAGGTGGGCGCTTCGAAGAAGCTGGGAGTAATGCATGAAGACGAAAGTTGACCAGCTTGATTATGACCTGTCTAGAAAATGTGACTTCCCTTAGCAGGTTGTTATTGCTCATGATGACATATTCAGAGCCTGCTTTGTTCCTTCATCTTAATCACTTTCCTTTTTGATGCAATATCACAATCAGAAACGAGTTGGAGAAATAATGCCAGCACAGATCCGATCATCTGAAGGGTGGAAATCAGAGCTCGTGCTTGGGCAACACTCACAAATACAGACTAGCTGCTGAAGAGGAACTCAAAGGCCAAATCCTTCATTTGACCCTCTGTTTGTCAGTCCTGCAGACAGGATAGGTGACACCTGTCTTTTGGAGATCACTGGATGCCCCCTAACAGCTAGATGTCTGCTGCCCCTAAATCTATCAGATAAAGAGGGAACCTAACCTATGCAACATGGAGATGTGAGGCCATCGTGAGAAGGGTACGTCTGGCTGTGGAAACTGCTGAAACACAATCAGTCTAACAGTTGGATGCATCGCACTGAGGGAAGACCTTGCAAGGTTGCAATAACCATTAGTATTAGAAGAGCTAAATCATCACTCCAACCCCTTCCTTAAATCAAATTTAAGTTATTCTTTTTTGCCTCAAGCCAAGGTTTGCAAACAGAGTCTGCACACTCACAACACACCCTGATTTATGTAAATAAAGGTTGTTCAAAATGACTTTTTTAAAATTAGAAATCAGGTTTAATATCGAAATTGAATTCCAAATGCTGTTCCTTTAGTTTTCTAAAACTGAAAATAATAATAGTAGAGCCAGTTTTAAAGATGAGGGGCAACAGGCAGTCTCTTCATAGAGACCCCCACAAAGCCCAAATGGCTGCAAGCTTCAGGAGGAAAAGCAATTAAATCTCTGTGGTGAAAATGGTTAAACATTGCTCGTCATTTGCAACCAACCATGAAATTTAGAGGTTTATCCACCTGCTGTAACTCACACTACAAATATCTGGTAATTTCCTAATCCTGGAAAATGACTCTTAGTTATTGGAATTGTATTACCAACAACACAGCAGATGACAGTGAATCTCCAGGAGAGCAGAGAGACAGTGGAATTTTCAATCCAGTGGACTTGAAATGCTTCGCTGCCTCAGACTGCAGCTTTACTTTGAGACTCTGCCAGCTGAAGTTGACACATCTTTGATGCAATGCAATGACCATCAGATACCCCCTCCACCATCCAGCACATAATCATTTTTTTCCAAACCACAACCTCCTCCACATTCATTCCATTTTTCTTTTTCTTGGTGAGAAACATAGACTGTATTAAAAGAACTCTAGCTGCAAACTAGTCACTCTTTAGTCACTCTGCCTGGTTTCCTGGGGGAACTCACATACTTTTGATGTCAGCCAGCATTGGTGTCATTATTTGGCTAAATTCAAAGTGCTTGGTTGCTAATGTCTACAGACAAGTATATATCCTGCAGTAGTGCCGGTTCTAACATTTCATCCTGCCCATCAGGACATGCTACCTATGCCTTCTGCACATGCGCACAACATAAAAAGTTCATTCCAATATGCAGAAAGGACACTCCCATAAATCCATGCTACCCTCAAGTCCATGTCTTAACAGCTGTTCCTCTGTGTTGTGAGGCTTTCCTCAGCTGTACTTAGTGACATAAACCAATAACTTTCATTTATTATTTGTATTTTCATATAAATTTTAGGTGTATATCAGGTGTATATTTAAAGTATTTTGAGTTTGTCATTATTATAAAAGCCTAATAATAGAAACTTTTACTAATTTATGTATTGTTGAGGTTTCCCACCTTAATACTTGGATGGGGTAATTTACACTGTCATGGCATCCTACCTGCACAAATATAGGCTGCAGTACAAGGTAGCACATTTACACTGTCGGATCATCCTACCTTCATAAATATATTAGGTAACATATTTTGATGGGTTATAGTCAAGGCATCACAACTGGGCCTCTGTGCTGTGAGACCTTTGTGTTGTGAAATAAACTTTATTTATTTATATATATGTTCACAGAAATTGCACATTATAAATTCTCTAAACTGTTTTGAGTGTTTTTTATTATATAATATGTGAAGATCTAGGCTACATTCACTAGTCTACATTACAAACATCGTATGTCAAAGTCTATGGAGCTAGAATAGGGACATCTGATTTGTAACTTGTATTTCTGATTTGTAACTTGTATTTCCATATTTGTAACT
>JBAFTA010000024.1:3201447-3217511 GCA_036919975.1 Melanotaenia parkinsoni | reverse complement strand
GCGGCGTGCCAAGGATATCCAACCGACAGGGTGATGACCACCGGCCCAGGCCAGCCGGTTGAAGTGGATATCCTCCATTAAGGAGCATTAGGAGCACGCTGGAACATTTTCTGGACACTTGCGAGTCTCAGATCAAGGACAGGTTTTTTATATACTTTGGTTCCCTGCCTCCACTTCTTAGGAGTGGGTTTTCTTTTTAAAAGAGAAGTTACTTTTATTGTTAATAAAAGTTGTAAACCGTGCTCTGTGTACTCCTTCTTCAACAGTGGAAATCCTTTTAGCTGGTTTTTAGAAGAACCCTCACACTATTGTGTGACAAGAACAGCTGGATATAACAGAAAGCTGGACATCGAGGACTTGATAAGTGCTCTTGCCAGGGAGAAAGCGCCACGTTGGGCTCTTGGTGAAAAAGGCTGAGCAAGGAACAGTGATTGTGAATGAGACTGCAAGAGCTTGGCTCAGCAACAGCGTACCTTTACCACTCAAAGTTCTACCTTTTAAAATGTGATTATTGAATTTCAAAGACGGCTCCCAGCCGTTGTTTGACTGTAAATCTCCACAGTGGTTTGCTTGTGACTGTATTACATTCAGTTCATATCATACTATAAACCATGTGAGGTCCTGCTATGTTTTGTTTCTGAGCCTACCTAATTTATTTTACTATTTGCATCTGATTTAATGATGATAATGCTCGCAATACAATAAATCATAAAAGACGAGTGGCCATTTTGTTTTTGATGGTGTTTTAGCTGAGATTTGAATTGTTTCTCCACAGATTATAAATTTTCATTTTTATGGAAGAGGGTATTTTGTATTTAAGTTTTGTATTTGTAATTTATTTTGTAATTATCATGAGATAATTAATTGTTTAAGTATTTAAAAAAAGACAGATGGGTTTTTAAATATGAAGTATCCATCTTGCAGCAAATAACTGAATCTAAATGAACTTCATTGTATTTTAGTGCTTCCCCTGTCAAGTTGCCTGTCATGTTTTTCTTTTAATTTCTTTTTATTTAATTTCTTTTAATGCTATTTTGATGGTCAAAATATCATGACATGCAATATCTTTTCATGGGACCCAAAGCGTGGGTTCATGGGTTACCGCCACAACAAGCACCGACAGCCTTGCGGCTACAGCTGTGGCTGGCCGCCTCGACAATAGAGGCACAGAACACAGCTCACTCGGACTCAATGTCCCCCGCCTCACCCGGAACATGGTTGAAGCTCTGCCCGAGATGGGAGTTGAAACTCTTTCTGACAGGGGACTCTACCAGACGTTCCCAGCAGACCCACACAACACGCTTGGGTCTGCCAGTCCTGACCGGCACCCTCTCCCACCATCTGAGCTAACTCACCACCAGGTGGTGATCAGTTGACAGCTCCGCCCCTCTCGTCACCCGAGTGTCCAAAACATGCAGCCGCAAGTCCGACGACATGACTACGAAGTCGATTGTCGAACTGTGGCCTAGAGTGTCCTGATGCCAAGTGCACATGTCTGAACAAGGTGTTCATTATGGACAGTTCATGGCAAACACAGAAGTCCAACAACAAAACACCACTCAGATTTAAATCAGTTCCTCCCAATCATGCCCCTCCAGGTCTCGTTGTCATTGCCCACGTGGGCATTGAAATCCTCCAGCAGAACGAGGGAGTCCCCGGAAGGAGTGCTTTCCAACACCCCCTCGAAGGACTCCAAAAAGGATGGGTACTCTGAACTGTTGTTTGGTGCATAAGCACAAACAATAGTCCCCGCACCTAAAGGAGAAGGGAGGCTATCCTTTTATCCACCGGGTTAAACCCCAACACACAGGCACCAAGTCGGGGGGCAATGACCATGCCCACACCTGCTTGGCACCTCTCATCAACTCCAGAATGGAAGAGGGTACAGCCCCTCTCAAAGACAGTGGTTCCAGAGCCCAAGCTGTGTGTTGAGGTGAGTCCAACTATATCTAGCCAGAACAGCTCAACCTTGCGCACCAGCTTAGGTTCCTTCCCCACCAGACATGTGACATTCCACGTGCCTAGAGCTAGCTTCTGCAGCCGAGGATCAGACCTCCAGGGTCCCCACCTCTGGCAGCTGCCCAGCTCACACTGCACTTGCCCCATATGGTCCTTCCTGCAGGTGGTGAGCCCACGGGAGGGGGAGCCCATGTCACCCCTTTGGGCTGAGCCCAACCGAGCCCCATGGGCAAAGGCCTGGCCACCAAGCGCTCGCCTCCGTGCCCCACCACCTCCAGGCCTGGCTCCAGAGGGGGGCCTCGGTGACCCCCGTCTGGGCAAGGGAAACCTGGGTCCATGATTTGTCATCATCATAGGGGTGTTTTGAGCCGTGCTTCATCTGGTCTGTCCCGTAGACACCTGTTTGCCATGGGTGACCCTACCAGGGGCATAAAGCCCCCAACACCAAAGCCACTAGGATCATCAGGACACACAAACTCCTCCACAATGGTAAGGTGGCGGCTCAGGGAGGAGCCAATTATAAAAGTGATTTGTGAAAGTGGCTGTGTGATTGTTTCTGACGGCGTCAAAATAGCGCTGATGGGGGGTGTCAGAATCCGACGTGTGCGAAAGGGGGGCAGAGCAGGGAGAGAGTTCAGCGTCCTGACAGCCTGGTGGATGAAGCTGTCCCCCAGTCTGGTCCTGGTCCGCAGTCTCCTTCCTGATGGCAGCAGGCTGAAGAAGCTGTGTGATGGGAGCATGGGGGAGAGAGGCACTGAGCTCAGCTGCTCTTCCTGCAGGACATGTAGCAGACACCGTACCACACAGTGATGCCGCTGGTCAAAATAATCTCAGTGGTGCATCTGTATAAGGTGCACATGATGGGGGCTCTAGCTTTCCTCAGTTTTTGGAGGATGTAGAAGCACTGGTTGGCTTTCTTGCCTGTGTGGCAGTGGAGATGGCATCATCAGTCAAGCGGTTGGACCGATATGCAAACTGGAAGGGGTCCAGCGAGGGTGTGGGGACAGATTTTATGTGTTTCAACACTAGCTGTTTAAAGCTCTTCATAAGAATGGGAGTGAGTGCTACATTGAAAAAGAAGGGCGACGACTTCTCCGAGACAGGGATGATGGTGGTGGTTTTGAGGCATGTGGGGACAACAGCCTGGCTCAACAACGTGTTTACGATGTCTGTGAAGACATCCGTGAGCTCCAAGCACAGTCTCTCAGAACATGACCAGGAATGTTATCAAAACTAGAAGCTAGGGCTCCACGCTATCTTCAACAGGCACTGACCTGAGGCAAAAATTAAAATATGTACTTCTACTTTTCAATGGGTTAAACAGAAGGCTGGTAAACAATATGTTGTTGTTATGTCACATCCTGAATAATTTATCAGCCTTCCTCATACCTCTGCTTCATGTACTGTCCTCTTTGAAGGCTAAATTAGTTCTCACTATGCTGCTGAGCAGATGATTCATATCCCCAAAAGAGGTGTTTCCATTTCCTGCATCTGTTCGCTGGCAGCTACCCTGCAGAGAAGCAGCTTCCAAAGAGTTTACGCTCAGAGAAAACATTACAGGTACAACGGTGTCTGGAGGACGGCTACACCTGTGTTTCTCTGCTGCTGCTATGACGAGCAGGCCCGCAACTAATTATTAGTTTCATTATATTTCCTGCAAATTGTTGAGATATTTGTGAAAATTGCTCCTTGTTGTAATCCTAAAATAAGGTTTTGAGATGTGTTTCATTTGACTGAAGGTTCAAAACAATATGATCCCTTAATGAAATCTTTAATGTTCCATGTCTCACGTCTGTAGTTGGTGCATATTCTTTAAGAAACAAAAAAACCTTTCATATGTCACAGGTTCGTGATGTACTGAATTCAGAACTGTGTGCACAAATTCCTTAAATAAAATCTCAAAGTTTCAATTTCTCAGCACACACAAATTTAAATGAAAGTAAGGAGAAAAAAGCTCACAGCACAATGTTTTTTTGGTCTTGTTTGCTCTTTATTCACAGCAAAGTAAAACTATTTGCACTTTCAGCCACAAATTAAACAAAAGAAAACTAAACCCTGTGATGTGATGCTGCAACAATTAAAAACTGGGATTAATTGAACAATTTTCTGGAATTACTCTTGATTAGTTGCATTTTATGTACAAAAGTTAATGATGAATTTAAAAATGGTGCATTGTACATATTATTTTAGACAATTATTGGTACATGATTAGTTTAGTAATGTTTGGTTTTTTAAACCTTTTAAACAAATCAACTCCTTTTTAGTAACATTAACTTTACAAATATGTCAATGAAATCTCAGTTTAATCATTAATCTAATAAAAATCACATCTCTGTGACAAAGAAAGATAAAAAAAATCAGGATTTATTTGTTAAAAATAATGAACTTGTTTTCCTGGTTTATCTGTATAAGTATACTGTATACGCATATGTTCAGAACCAGTTTGAAATTGACAAGAAAACAGGCAAAAAAAAAAAAGAAGAAAAGTTAATATGTGATAAAATAATTGTTGGCTTTAATTAATTAATGAAGAATGTTTTTTTAGATTTTTTTTTTCCTTATAGGGTAGAACTACCAAAAGTACACAGCAAAATTAATTTCCTCTCCCATAAAAACACCAAGTGTTACCAAAGCTATCAATTTATTTATTTATTTTTATCATTTCTCTCCCCGTCTTTATACTTGTGGTTCTTCCTGCTTTTGGCACCCTAACCCTTGTAAACATTGATCTTATTGTATGCTTTTTGTAAATAATTCAAATATTTTTAATTCAGTTCTGTTTTGTCTGTTTTTCGTTCTGGACGTCTCACCAGGGGCCAGGTTGTAAATGAGCCTCAGATAGAAACCTGGATGAATTCATTCAATGTTATTTTATGTATTTGTCCCTGTTAAATAAACAAACAAATAAAAGCTCTGTCAGTGAATTTATTTAGTTTGTTTAAGCCATTTTCCCTTTACTTAACGAAACCGCTGTGAAAAATATTTGCACAATACCCCTCAACACCGATGCCCATAAAGTTGGAAGTAAAGAGTTTTTATCTCTTCCCATGAAATAATTATGGCAATGTGATTTATTCTTGGCAGATAAAGAAAATATTTCCTCAATGCATTCTCATATTTTAGCTTTATTGGCACACCCCAAACAGTGAATGGGTGATTTGGGATAAATTGGGAGGCCAATCAGAGCAAATTGGATCTTTCAGAGGAGGCAGGGCTAAAATATTGTGGCAGTGATTTACTGAACAGAAAAAATGTTTACTGAACCACCTCAGTAGACCCAACCAACCCTAAAAGAGTTGATGGGAAAAAATTCTAAATGAGTTTAAATGAACTTGCATATCCAGAGTACTGCTATGAATCGCTGCCACAAATCAAACCATAAAAAGACCTGCCTGGTGGAGAGCTGATGAGCTGCAGAATTCTTAATAAAAAATACAGCCGGAACGCATGCCAAGCGTAGTTTGGGGTAATTTTGTTCAGAGGCAATTCCCCTAGAGAGGGGGGTGTGCCTGTGTTTGCTAACTGGAACCGGATTAGACATACCTTCAACCTGGCACATGCAGTCTAACCTTGACTTTTACCATGGCAGTGGTATCTGGGGAAAACAGAACACTGGAGGGTGGAGGGTGGGTGGCTGTTGTTAAGCTTGGCCACTTTCAGCAACCTGATGCTGGTGGGGCTTTACTGTTTGACAAAGTTGTCATCATATTTAGCTCAGAGAGAGATTAGCCTCTTCGCATACGCTGACAGAAGCAAAAATAAGGAAAATTTCATAACACCGTTTAGTCTGATCTGACTGGTGTGCAGCAGAGGTGAATAATCCGGTAGCACATTTGACATGTCTGTGTTACATAAGCCTGTTAGCGATGCTATCTGAACATGAAAGTTGAAGACTTTGCCATAGCTTGTTGAAAGCAAAAGTCATTGGTGGGCGTAGTTACCGTGACCGATGCAAGAGGAGATCAGGTGACAGAGTCCATGCTGACATGCTAAATCTGGAAGCAGGCTTCAGGGTGGAAGAGATGGGACATCTTGTAAAATAAAATCAATAGCACAAAATAAAGGGACATTTTAGAATATTAACAAAAGTCAGATTTCAGATAAAATTACAGCCTCTTTTGATCTAAAAACCACTAATATCAATACTTCCAAAAGAAGAAAACCAAATAAAGAGCAGACTCCATCTGCACTCCTCCGGATTCTGATCCTGTATTGACTCTTTTTCACTGAGAAGCTACAAAATCGCATCTGAAGATCCAGAGCAACTCTTCGTTCGATGTGTACTATTGTTTTACTCTCTAGCTGTGGTTAAAATTCCAGGAGAATTTTAATTGGACCAAACCTCTGGGTCACCAGAATAACCTGGAGCTCTGTCAGCCTTCCAGTGACAGCTGCTAACGATAAAACGTGAATCCAAGGAAACCAAACCGATATGACATCTCTGAAATTTATTCATTTTTTTCTAGGTTAGTGGTAATTTCAGGGAACGCCACCCCAAACTAGCAGAATGAAACATGTCTGTGCACTCCCTGCACGCCTGAACCGAGTCCGCAGACTTTCCAGATGTGAACGTACGAACTCCACTTCTAGACTGACTGGACCTTTTTCTAAGAGTCAAATCAGGTTCATCAACCACATTAAAAAAGGTGACCTTGATTTGTTTCTCACTACAGAAAAATAATCTTTCAAGACCCTCCATTTGTATGTGCTAAAGTATGACTCGCTGCTTTTCAAGTTTACACATTACAATCTGGTTTAGGAAATTAAGGCCTGAAGGATAGAGTTGAAGCTTTTTTTTTATACTACTATGAAGTCTGGTGGTCAGATAATACTGCTGGCTTTTATGAGCTAATGTTGGTTCAAGACTAATATAATTTCTGTATAAATGTATACTGCCATGAAAAGTTTTTAATAGTTCTTTAATAGAATTTAATGCAGAGAAAGTCCGTTCTTGTCATGTATTTCAGCAATGGTAACAGGTACTTTCAGAATACACTGCTGGAAAGTATAATAATCCCATTATTGTACAGTTTTATAATACAGTTTTATTATGGATGTATATAGATAGATCTAGATATTTAGGTAATGTGTTTTTGTCCTTTTAGGTAATTCGTCACTCAACCTTTGGTCACCATTTTGACCATTATGGCCTGAAAGGGTAGAAAAAAATAATCTGACTCTGTCTAAAAACTAATGCAGCAAAATCACTTTTGTTACTAATTTTTAATTTATCTAAGATTGATCTTTACATAAAATTCCCAACCACCCAAAACCTGGTACATATTTTTTAATAAAAATAGGGCTTTGTGTGAGAAAACTGGCATTTGAGGGGTTAAAGTGATTTGAATGATTACATATTTGGAATTTTCGATTAGGACTGAAGACGGTTGAAAGATCTGAGTAAGAAAAAAGTGGAAAAAATATTATTCTGTTTTTTTTTATTTTTTACTGTGGTTTTTGGGAGGGGCTTTTTTTTGTCCTCCGACAACCTGAAAGGAAAGTAAATTATAGTTATCTACCAGAGATATCATCATCAGAACCTTTAACCCCCTAAAAAAAGCAAGTTCATGTTGTAAGTTAAACAGAACATTGGGGTCAGGAGTAGTGGTGTCCTACTAGCATTGATACTAAAAATTACTAGAAGTTCCACCCGAGCCAGCTGTGTGCAGTTTTATTACAACACTGAGATGTTCATCCTCTTATTTTATAAATGAGGAAAATCCAGCAGGTTGCAAGGTCCCTTCACCAGATGACTTAATAGTCAGCTAATTCAACATAGCTCATTTTTTAAAATCATACACACCATATTTAAAAAAAAAAATCAATTTTCTTTATTTAAAAAAAAACATTAAATAAGTTATGAACATGATCCCATTGTTTCACCTGAATGAAGAATGCAGTATTTTCAACCCACAATAAAGGTTTCCGAGTCAAAGCATGACAGTTGGTTTAACAAATTCCAACCCTGATCCTCCCATTATACGCCTATCAAATCCCTACGAGGATGTCAGGTTGACAAAAAAGCCAAAGAATGTGAGGGATGTGAGAGGCAGTGTTCTGTAGCTGCATAATGCCAAGGTCACTGGACCTTTTGTGCCATATCACAACAGGGTGAAAATGCTTAACGAAGGTTAGTACACCTTGTATGATCCATTCTTCCACCTCATCCCACCGACAACCACACAAACATAAACATGCTGTAGGAGCCCATTATGAAGCATTCCCGTCATCATCATCATCATCATTACAAGACAGAATCGTTTTGTTAATTCAATCTGGCCTCACTTGTTCTTTTTATAGCACATGACACAGAGCGTGCAAACATCAGTGAGCAAGCAACAAAAGGAAATCAGATCAGAGAGCTGACTTTCCACAAGGCTGATCACAACAACAACAACATGTGTGCAGGTACAAATCCAAACAGTCAACAACGACTTTGACTCTGTAGCTCCATTTACAAATCTTATAGTTAATAACAGAAACCATGATGCTGCATGTGTTTCCAATTTACACTCATAAACAGGACTGAAAGTAAGAGATGGAACTTGAACTAGACTAAATAATATTTTATTAATCCCCAAAGGAAAATTAGATAGTTGGAGCATTTACTATAAAAAAAATCCCTCCTATATGTGTCCTAACTGAAGTTGACCTGAAGAAACCTCTGACTGAATACACTCCATTATTTAGTCAGTATGCTAGGGGAGGGTGTCCAGGGTTCTCCATCATGTGGTAAAGCTTCTGCAACGTTATTCTTTCCACAATCGGCTTCAGGGCTTCCAGAGCAGCTCCCAGTGCAGAAGCAGCCTTCTTCACCAGTTTGGGTCACTGGATTTGATGCTGCTGTCCCAACAGATAGTTAGAAATGCAATCTTCGTCAGACTTGTAAAACACGTCAATGGCTTCTGCTTCGCAGGAAAAAGTCAGCTCTGTCCATCCTTGTAAAAACTTAGAATACCTTCTGTTATCTTCAACCCCAACCCCAGAATGATAAGTCAACTGCAGTGGGTCCTGAAAGGTGCTTAAAATGGGGCAATAACCATCTCTCAATCATTTTCATGACATGAGATGTTAGGGCATCTGGTCTGTGATCATTAAGAGGAGGTGGATGAGAAAGAAGAAGTATGAGGTCATCCACAGACTAGAACTGACACCATCTGGACCTGGACTGGTCTCTCAAGCTGTTTCTTTTTTTCTAGTGTCCAGGGTCCAACTGGTTGTAGGCAAAGATGTACAAGTTCAGTCACAGCATCGGTGTCATGTCAGAGTTTATTACAGTTTACCCTTTAAGAGCATCTTCAGCTTCTTCTAACTCCTCACCAGTTTTTTGACTACAGGTTTCTGAATGATGGATAAAGGTAAAAATTTGAACTATCAAGTTCTGGTCTGCTTTAGTAACCACCACTCCTTTACATTGCTGCTCTGTCTGCAGTCTTTATCTGACAATATAGCCTAAAAGCCATGCAAAGAAGATTGTCTTCCAGCAGCCATGTCTCAGTTAAATGCATATCACATTCCCAATAATACCACTCTATCCTAATCAACCCTCCAAGGTTTTCATTTCCTGGCCATCTCACATGATTCGTAATAATTTAGGAAAGACTTCTTCCTGTTTGCTCCTCTGCTTTATCCACAATGTCTCCACCAAACTTGTCAGGGTTTTAAAACGTTAGCTTGGTATTAGTTAATCTTTGGGAAGCATCAGTCAGATGCTCCCAAATGTAAACAATTTTCCTTTTGGTATGGTAAATCAGCTGGTGCTGAAAAAGTGCTACAAGTACCACCTGAAATAACTTGAATGGCACAAATTCCACAGCAGAAACGGTTGAGAAATCAGTGTTTAAACAAGGACAAAAAAACGCCTCATTAGAAAATCTCAAGATGCAGCAAAGTAAAATCAGAAATGGCTGTAGCTAGTATAACCAGCTGCCATTTGCGGTGGTATTCTAGAAAAATAAACAATTAATCCAATAGTTAAATCAAATAATGGATAACTATAATAACCATGTGATGAGATGACTGGCTATGTTTCTTTGCCAAGCCATATACTAAAACATTTGGGAGGTTTTGAACTTTTGGTTGGGTAAGTCAAAATATCTGACTAGCTAAAAACAACATCTGCTTAATTTTGAAGTGTTAAAAATTTCCCTTTGACTTGTAAAATTAACAATGCTCTTTAATTTACGCCAATATTTACTAAATCAGGCTTTTTCAAATAGTATATCCAAGGTTATCTACTGACTACTGGGAAGGTTTTCAGGTGAAAGAGTGTTCATTGTCTCTGCTCTTTGCTTCTCCTAAACGTGGACATTAGCCACATCCTGTGTGGCAGCTGCTGGGCAACTAAGTCATATTGTGTAATGTTTCATGGTTGCAGATCAACTGCAGTCCAGGTTTAGAAAAGGCCTTGGCACTGATGCAGCTTGTCATAACTGCACTGCCCGTGGCACCCAATAGAACGCAACCCTTGATCACATTTTGGCAGCTGGCTGTTTGATTTTTGGGCTCAGGCCACTGGTTTTTATTTAGATTTTTTGGCTTATACTTAAAAGGAGCAGTTTGTATGATTCATCACCATCTAGTATGTAGGGTTTATTAACATTTTAAACCTAAAAATATTTTAAGGTCTGATAATTGTGGAGGACTATTTTGTACTGGAATCAATCACCATCATATTAATGTTAAGTTAAACCATCTTAAAGTCTTGTGCACCATTTGATCACAATACAAAACTAAACACATATTAGGGTGTAAATATAGTGTTTAACACAAGCGGACAGCACTGGGTGAAATTACAGTTGACCTTGAGTAAATTTTAAACAGAAACAAGTTGAGCACAGCATGTTGCCACCATGGTGATCTCACGATGCCAAAAATTTACAAGATCATCCATCTTGAATGGCTCCAAACTTTAGTTTTGTAAAAGTCGGTGTTCACAAGTCCTTTTTTTGCAAGTCCAAGTCAAGTCTCAAGTCTTTGAGTGGCAAGTCCAAGTAAAGTCAGTTTTGGCAATCTGCCATGCAACACCTGTTGTCTGGTCTGCTTAGATGACTGCACTATAACATCCAATGATTTCAAATCTTTACTCACCCTTTATCTACCAGCATTTCACTAATCTGTAGCTTAAACTGATAAATACTCTGTCCCTCACCTCTGGAGACCTCTGAACATGGGAACTTATTCAGATTATATGTTCTTAACATAACTTATCCAAGAGTTTTTAATGTAACCCAAAGTCCATATGGACCCACTGAAAAATTTAAAATACTAATACTCCAGTTCAAAGCATTTTCTTTTCCCCCTGAGTGTAGAGAGGAGGACTAATATGCTGCACCACCTGTCCTGCTGGTTTTAGATGTTTCCCTGCTGCAACACACCTGATAGAAATGACAGCTTGTTGTCAAGTTATGCATAAACCTCTTAATGAGCCATTAATAATTTCATTGCAGCAGGTAAAATCTGCAGGACAGTGTTCAACAGGTACAAAGCTGATCCCTGCATTAGTTTTATTTTATGTATTGTTTTTTTAAGGGCTTGAAATAACGATGAGATGAGTACAGATAATATTATTTTTAACTTTTTAAAATGAAATATTTTTTAATTAATTTAAATTAATTAATATTTTAATTAATTGAGATTTAATACTTTCAGGTCTAATGTTCCTTACATTCCTAAATCAGCAACAGCTGTACTTCTCTAATAAACAGACTCAGTCTACACACTTCAAAGTCTGCTGAACGGTCGTGAAATGGGACAGCCTACCCAGTAAACAAGAATTTCCCAACAACACAGGACGCTGAATCACTTAATCCTCTGAAATTACTCATAGAACACTTCAGTGGATGTTAAAACATCATTAACCCCTTAGAAATATATGATTATCATATATTACAGAATTTTAATGTCACCATTTAACAAACATGCCTTTAATGTACTTGGTTTTGTAACGTTTCTACTAAAGTGTAGTTAAAAAAATATATATATATACTTTTTTTTTTTTTTTTTTTTAACAAGACTGAAACCTAAAACGTACTCTTCTGAGCTCGGCTACTGATTCCCCACCGTCTTGTGCACAATGAAAGAGAAAAGAGGCCGTGAAGGATACATCACCAGCATCCTTCGTTTGGGGCCAAACAAAGTGCGGATTTGAAGGGTGGAATCGGAATCTGTGACTTGAGGCAGTTCTTCACGCACTGCGATGACGTATGTGGCTGACGAATCCGCACTTCGAAGTGTACACATCCTGAATTGGAACACACCTTTAGGTTACAGTTACTAACCTGTCCAGGTGTGTTTTAAGGAAGATGAAGGTGGATGTGGAATTGCGACTTAAGTGAGACTCAAATCAGTCTCAAACTCAAGTCTCCATCTTTGGTAAATGAGACCAATTGGCCCAGCTCAGCTGCAACGAGCACCATCTCCACCTGGAGAGCATTCTAACACTTTTAACAAGGCACAGATTAATGCCTTATTACTGACATATCAACAAAGTCCCATTTGTATTTAGGTTACAATCCTGCAGTGTATAAGCGCAGCCTATCAGACATGCTTACATGCTTTTTTCAGAGCCCCCAATAGAACAGCAAAATTGTCTTCCAATCTTTTATCTCACTTTTAATCAGTGTTTAAGATGCTGCATAAGCAGTGAAAAACTGTTTATTTTAACTGAACGATGAGCTACAGAACTTCTGCAGATTTTCTCAGTGATGTGCCCCCGATCAACGGTTAATCCAGCATCCATCTTGCATCCTGCCTGTACTGAGATCTTGTCAGTCAGTAAAAGACAGTCTTATCTTGACTCTTGTCTTGTCTCTACTTCTGTCCCTTTCTCCTTGTCTTTCCCTTGCTTTCTCCAATAATGTCTTCTTGAGTTTCTTTGCTGAATTAGCCACTGTGCGCGTTCAAAAAACGGCAGTGTGTTTATAACTGCTTGCTAGCATGTGACATAGTGCATGAGGTGAAACTCAGCTGCACCGTCACACAGCGTCCCGTAAGTAAAGGTTGTAAAGTGCAGTTTGTCAGCCTCTGGACGTGCTAGGCAGTGACGGCTCCAGAAATGCATAGTAGATGTCACTGTGCAATCTAAAGAGTTTGGAAAGTTACATAGTGCCTATTTAAGTATCTAACATTAGAGTTCAATAAAAAAAAAGTGATGTATTTCAAACCTGACCATGATCTAACCAAGTAGACTGACTGGTTAAACCTAGCTAAAAAAAATTGTGTTGCCTAAACTTAACCAAACACTAATAGAAAAAATGCTCCCCAAATTTGGTTCAGTTTTAACTCGTTTGTGGGTTCTATGACTCCCTCCCACAGTCAGACCCTTGGTAAATTATCTTTGGGTGTTGTCACCAACAAATATGTCTGTAACATGTGAGTCAGCGCACCTTGACACCATGTTTGTATCTCAATAATACTGGTGGTTTTTACAGAACACAGGATATGATGTCCTGGAAAAAACAAAGGTGGTGTTAATTCACAAAAAATATTCAAAAACGTCAAAGCAATGTTCCTCTCTATTATTCGTATAATCTGCCAGTTTTCTTTTGTGATATGAATTTATGTGCATTTTGTTTTCTTATGAGCGCCATAGCCTTGAGGCCTGCAATCAATGAAGGACTGGTACTGCAACACCTCCAGAATGTGCATCAGACCAGCATATCAGACCATGAGAGAGAACCTTCAACATGACAGACTTTCATTGAGCCTCCTAGTTGTTGCACATTCTCACATGTCAACCTGCAGCTATCATCCTGCTTGACATTTTTACATTGGCTCCTTCTCCATGGATTTATGAGCGAGTCAGGCTTCAGTAGTGAGAGGGATTGTTGTCGTGTCCTCCGATAATCTATTCTTGTTTGTTTAAGGTTTTACAGCTGATATTTGACTTTTCCTCTTCTGTGTGGTCAAGTGCAGGGCAAGTGGTTTCACTTTGTCACTGAGGATCTTTTCTGGAAGGATGTGCATGTACAAGCACTTCTTGGAATGTAGTTTTAGTTTTATTCTTTTTTCTTTCTTTTGTTCCCGAATCTGGGTCACGATGATCTTTAAGTTCCCCCCATAAGATTTAAAGCCTTCCTGTTATGAGGATGTTTTACTTAAAAGGCCTGTATTTGTTATATCAAAGTAAACTGAGTTAGAAAATGTTTTAACATTAAGTATATGTCAAGTTTTTACCCTCATTGGCCTCTCTTTTCTAAGCCATTCTGTTAATTTAAACAACAATAGTTACAGTTATGCGTTCATATTCTGGTTGTTGGTGTCATTGGCCATATTTTCTCAGCTTGTCTTCTTATTGGGTCTGCTTTGCTCTCTTACAGGTCAAACGAACTTTATTGATACCCACATGCCGATTTGTTTTGCGGTAAGAAGTTTTTTGTTTTGTAAGAAAAACAAAACAAAAAACACATTAAAACAAAAAAAAAAAAACAGAAGCCATGAGATGTTTTCTGTTTAGCTTCTTTATAGGTGCAGCAGGTGGTTGTCTGGTTTTCCTTTTTCAGTTCTACAGTTGTTGGTGTTGCTCTGCATCTTTGTCTCCTTGTTTTTTCTTTTTGGTTTCCACCCTCTCTTGTTCCCCCGTCAGGTCCAGCATTAACATGTAACTCAGCAAAAGACAAATTAAAGAGCAATACTCATTCAAGCTTGATTTGAGTCCATCTGATGATAAACAGGAGAAAGTTACAAAAGGAAAATGAAAAATAGGAGATGAGAACTTAAGAGTTTTGCTAAGCTCAGGATTAATAGGAAATGTAAACAATGCTTTAAACTTCTTAAATATGTAGATTTGCAGATTAATAAATCTGCTTTGAGTAAATCCTTCTGAAATTTAAATTGGTGTCAGACAAATACAACATTTAAAGATTTTACTTGGATTTAATCACTTTTTTTTTTTTTTTTTTTACAATTTACCGTTTAAATCATGAGTTTAATAGTTCTGTTTACACTAATAAAGAAATAGGTTGTAAAAATCACTGCCTGCTAGCAGGCTTTACTGTGACAACACATCATGCATGGCATGTTAGGAGTACATTCGCTCCTACAGCGGGCACACTAAGTCAACACGTAACATGGAAAACGGTAACTCCAGAGCTGTGCCATTCATTTTCATTTTATCAGGGGGGTGATGGCTTTGTTAGCATGGTGATTTTATTGCACAGGATACAAGATACACAAAGACATTGTCAATGATTAAATGGGCATCACAGAAGCTCGGGATAAGGCTGCATTGCTGTGTGCGCCAGATATCTACAGACAAACAGAGAGAGGGATTAACTATTCAAAGTGAGGGAGGAGTGGGTGGGGAGTGGGGAGGGTTATTCACTGGTCAGTATGGTTAATCTGTGGGGGACAGGGCCAGAGAGAAGGGAAATCAACAGCTGTGAGGAGGGCAGGATTGTTACAGAGAGTGAGATTTGCACTGTCAGAAGCCTGCTGAGCGCTTTATTTACCTTTTTTGGGAAGCAGTCTCATCCTGGATATTTTAGACCAATGCATGCTTGACCTCAAACAAAACAGGATAAATGGTCCCACCAAAAAGTTAATTTAATGCTTTAAAGGCTTACATACCTAATCCAAATTACAAAATTCAAAGGCATCTCCAATCTCACATCTTACTGAAGTGGTTTACATCACACCTCTCTGGCCGCATTCAGTTTATTCAGCTCAAATCCTTCTCTTCCCAACTTCTCCTCTCACTTATTTTAATAACCTATATACTCCCCCTTGGTAATGTCTTCTGGGAACACAACATTAATTTACACTGCTATGTGGATGACACCCAGCTCTACATCTCTAGCAAACCAAACTTCTCCTTCCTCTCTTTCCAATTGTTTAGACGACTCAGACTTGGTCATCCTCCAATGTGTAGCTTATTTGTTTTTTTATTAGCAGAAATCAAGTATTTCATATTTTCACTTTCATAAATACGTGTTTTACCAAAGTCTAATGAACTTTCACAACTGAAACTTTCACATTCAGCCTAAAGGCAGCCAAGATAGCCTTTTATCAGAACAAGATCCTCAATGTTCCCAACACACGACAACTGTTCATGGCGTTTAACTCTCTTCTATCTCCACCACCTGCTCAGCCTCCCACTGTGCTGA
>JBAFTA010000024.1:3136767-3178418 GCA_036919975.1 Melanotaenia parkinsoni | reverse complement strand
TACGAGCAGGGCTGCTTTTTGTTTTTTCCAGTTAGGGTGAGTAAATGTCAACATTAAACTTTCAAAAAAGGAAAAGGTGTTTTTAAATTTTGGACTAAGCGATAAGCTAGACTGAGAAATCACTGCATGAACAATAACATGAACTCCACTGATGCAGCAATATTATAAGTACATGATGGTGAGCTGTTCTCATCAACTGGACCATTTAAACATCTTAATGACTCAGAGCAGAAATGATTAAAAAACTACGGTGGCTGACAGGTGCAAACGCGCCGCAAATACAGAAACATGCTGCATAAATGAAAACTACAAGAAGAAAACGCAGCAAATTCACTGACTCAACGGAAGTGCTCCGGGTTTCTAGGGCCTGCGGTGTGTTTTCACCCGAGAGACAGACAACAGTGGGAAGAACAGAACTGGTGGGAAGTTTGAGCAGAGCACAGGGAGAGAAACATTACCAAAAGTTTTTACTATGCTCACGTCAGTAACTTAAAACAGCTGATCTTTTTATAATATTGTGCAAGACTGAGGCCAAATGTAAAATAAATAGATAAAATTACGTACGTTGATGTAGTTTCTTCTTGCAGTTGTTTTTGTTTATGCAGTGCAATTCTGTATTTGCAGCGCGTTTGCACCTGTCGGCCATCTTTAAAAAAAAACGGCGCTGAAGCAAAAAATGATCACAAAGATACTAAATACCTTAACTAAAGACACATAATAACTAGTCCAAAGAGAGAAACAAAAAATAGGTCCCTGAACATGAACCACTGATTTAGTTTCTTTTTCAGAAAACTATTTTAATTACTAAACCAAAACAGTGAATGCATTTAAGTGCATATCCCAGTTTTAGAGTTTTTTTTTTCTTTGAAGCAAAATATTTAAATAAAAATATACAGTAAAACAATATAATAAATTAATGAAATAAAAATAAAGGCTTAAATCAAAAATACCTTCACTGTTCATATTCATAAAACAGTAAATTCCTAATAATTAAATTATTTACCAGCCTTTACATATAGTCAGAATTAGAACTAGTGATATGAGCATGTTTCTGTCAATGTTTACTATTATATTTGCAGCCTCTGCTCTGGATCTGTGGATTTGGGGGGTTTCCTTCTTGTTACTGGCCTCTACAGGTGTGGCCGATTATTCATGCAACTCACCTGATTGTCTCCTGTTCCTCAGCGTGGGTCTGTTCCACTTGGTGCCAGTTTGTCTTCGCTCCTGATGCGTAGTTTGGCCAAACTGGCTTGTCTTGTAAACCTGCACTCTTTGGTTTTTTTTGGCAAAGGACAGAAAATATTTCTCTGGCTTGGATTCTTTTTCATTGAGAGCGTTTCTCTTCTAGATTAGAGCCAGCAACCTAGAGCCTGCATGAGAAGCATTTCTCGGTTTTCTTCCAGTCATGTATGAGGTACCCAAGTCCAGTCCTGAAGAGCTACTATACTGCTACTTTTAGATGTGTTCCTTCTCCAACACACCTGAATCAAATGAATAGCTCGTTACCAGGTCTCTGCAGAGCTGAAAGACATGCAGATGAGGGAATTCAGCTATTTAATTCAGGCATAAAGGGATGCATCTACAAGCTCTCCAGGACTGGATTTGGACACCCCTTATGTCTTCAAGCCACTTTGCACTCCCAACTTGGGAGGGTAACAGACTCAGGAGGGGTCAAGGTTACAAAGGAAATCCAGCCCAGACAGTAAACATTTTGACCCTCACCTCACCCTCACCTGTTAATGCAACTGAAATCCTAATAATCATTTTAGACCTGATCTAGGAATCTCGAGTATAAAATCAATAAGGATCAGTTTAAAAGTCCGATACCAAAGTACAGGACCGTTACTCATGGTCCTTTTAGCATCTATCACCATACAACATGTTTCAATGAACATTTCTGAATTTACTTTACTTGGCCTTTAAAAATCAGGAAGGTGTACTTGTTTTTTCCACTACTGTATTTAGAAATACTTAACGTAACGTTTGGACAGGAGATGGCAGACCACTAACTGCACTGCTGGACATGAATATGCTTCCTCTGTGGTAATTTTCCTTCAGAGAAGTTACAGTAAGCCATTTTGAAATATTTCTCTTACTCAATCTCGGTAAAGCCAAAGTAAACTTGATTGCAACAACAGCGGTCTTTATCTGCAGCTTCCCAGAAGAAGATCACTGCGCAGAGCTACACTAGCTGCCTGTTCACCCCACGGTTCATAACCATCCTTCTGACCTCTGCTCAATGTGTCTGTGGAAACACAGCTGTCCTGTTTAGTTGCAGGTAAATATTATTTCTTTGCCTTTCTCTAAAGGGGTCAACTCAAAAATAGCTTCCTTTAAAAGCTCAACCGCACGTACTCGAGATACCCAGCTTCAGTTACTGGCTGGTGTGTCCCACCTTGTCTATTAAAAGACTGATTCCGATTAACAACCTCAGATGGGAATAATGAAATATCTGCACATCCCCTTGCACAGTTTTCCACGTCTAAAATAGCAGCCACAAGGATAGTTTAATATATTTCCACTTCTTACTCTGACATTGGTGAATATGAAGACAAGGTCATGTTCATCTGCAGGTGATAAATGACGGTGAGAATGTCATGTCATGATTATGACTCAGAGATTAAAGTGGTGAGAAGATCCAGACACAAAGTATGATGAGTTTTTATTGGGCAGGAGCATCACACGGTGATGGAGGAGCTGGGGCTGTAAATGATGATTTTCTTTAACCCGTGAATCAAAACAACACAACACAATGCAAATCATTTGCTTGTTTCAGCGGATCTGTCTTAATTTAGGTTATATACATGTGTTTGGACAGAGACCTTCAGTCCCGTCCTTCAGTATGAACATCTTTCGGTGCTTTCAAACAGCAGTTCTGACTATTGTATTTAAAATAGAAGCTACATATTTTCAGTACCAGTGTAGGAGTGATGCACCTGTAGAGTGCAGGTTCAGCTGTTTGCTCAACCAGACCAGAAATCATGTTTTATCCAGACAGGCCCTTTTTGAGAGCTAAAAATAAGCTTGAAACTCTGTGGTCTCTAACAACAGGTAAAACCAAGAGTTTTCTTACTAAGCCACGTGTGTTGCCACGTGTCAGCCTAATCAGTGTTACCATACTACAGTCTACATACACTAAATATGTCTTATCCAAGGAATTCAACCTACAATAAACAATGACTGCTGAAATCACTGTAGACACTACATTTATCCTCATGCTCTTTTTAATTATTATTAAACCCATCATATTTGCAGGGAGGCAAATAAATAAATGTCTCAGACAGAGTGACCTTTCAGAGCAAATATTCAGTCACTCTAAATTTAACTTCTTCTGTTTCCTCTTTAACAAGAGGAAACAAACCTCAATTAGAGAACATGATCAGCCTGAGCTTTACAGATGGAAAAAATGTGATGAGTCAAAGTGGTACAAGGGGGATGAAAAAAATCACAATCTCCAGACTCTTTTTATCCACTCAGCAACTCCACGTTAAGGTTTCAATTTTACCCCGAGCCACAGCCAGTTGTGTTGTGTGGTCTGAATTACACAGAGGAAGCATGAGTGGAGGGAAAGCACGGCAGGAGACATATGATACAATGGAAGCACAAGGAGAGCAACAATGTGGGGTGGCCAAGGTCTCCACTTTTCCGTCTTCATTTACTTTAAAAACAACTGCCCACACACTCTAGTGTGGAATTTTCATTACACAAATCAAATCTTGTCCTTGTTGTAGGAAGAACTGTTGGACAACTGCAAATAATAATAACATCAAACAATGCAACGAGTTGTTGGAAGGAAAGGTCACACCAGTTATACAGAAAATACTACTGGTGGGGAAACTTCTCAATTCAGAGATAAATCCAGATGTAAATGTGTGGATTTTGTAGCAATGCAGAGAAGGAACAAAACCAAAAGTTTGAAGCTACAACATAATGATGTATACAATCAGCAAAAGCAGATTTTCTGGCCATAGCATTGCAACAAAATTGAAGAAAAAGAATAAGTAGCTTCATTAGGTTGGTCTAAAACACTGAAGTAGTAGTAACGTTTAGCAGCTTCAACGTTATGCTAAAGTTAGCGATGACAGAAGAACACAGCAGGAAGTCAAAGAAAGTTCTGAAAGCAGACAGTTCAGAATCTTGTCATTCAATTGGAAAGCACAAATAAGATTTTAAAAATATGCCCCATGAAAATGAAAAACACTGGAAAAATAACAAATATGTGGGACCAAGTCAGCTGTTTCTATCCTGAGCTAACGTCCACAACCCCAAGGAACACAACCAACCTGACTTGTGAGCCTCAAATTAACGGGACATGGTCAACTTTGCATTTCAATCTGAGGGAAGAGAAAGACGGATTCTTTCAGAGCTGATTAGATATTGGACTTGTTTGGCTGTAGAAAACCCTGAGTTACAGCAGTTGTCAACAACCTTAGAGCCAAACTTTATAATAACCTCAACTGAACTCTGCAGTGATTTTCATATGGACATGTGCTATATAAATAAAATTTTACTTACTTTAATAATATTGTTGTGTACTAAAATTTGGTGACCCCCATTACTTCACTTTGGGATCTTGTCATATTAGTTTTAAGTCCCCCTCCCCCCCAAAAAAAGAAACTCCAAATGATAACCCACGCAAAGGAATACAACTAAACTTTTCTCTGTGTGGACATGGTCTTCGTTTCAACAGCCACACAGGTTCTGGACAGTCAAAAACTTGCAGACCCCCTGTATTCTTTGGGGGATCCTTTGGTCTCCTCTTGTACTGCAAAAGTCACAAATCAAATGGCACTGTCAGGCAGCAGGAAATTACAGAAATATTCATGTTGTGTTTCACTCAACTGATTCTTTGATGGTGAATAAAAATGAATTCATGATAATGAAGAAAAATAATTGTGATCATCTCAAATGATCTTAACCAGATTACGTAATAATTGTGACAACCTTATGAACCATAACTGAATCAAATCAAGATGGCAGCAAAGACTTAAGGTGAAACATAACAGTAGCTGGTGATCCCCAGTGTGTTGCAGGACTCCCATGACGTCATGCTTCTATACTGAGACGCTGCATATAGGTTACCCCCCTCAGGGATGTCAACGTACCTCTATAAGTTGTTTACATTCTGAAGGCAAGCATTACTTGAGGTCGTTGACCTGGAGTGACACTGCTGGTCGAAGCAACCTCTGCACTGCTACTTTAAACATGGAGATGCCTTGTTGTTTCGGGGTAGAGTTTCCTGTTAAAAGCATGGCTCAGCTCCACAGCGTTGAAGTGTTGGACAGTGGAGTTAATCCTCGGGTCCTGCAGGGGCGGCCTGAACCTTTCCAACCTCAGAGGGAGGTTGTAGGCCAGCTCAGCGGACGGATCAGGTTGGTAACACTTGCTGGTGCGTAAATCATCCATCTGAAGGTCAGTAGTGACAGAGAGTGTTTACAAGCTGTAGTATCAAAGGATCAATAACAGATAGGATATTTTGGTATCAATGTATCAACCTTGACTTTGTCATAGTATTATGAGATTTGAAATATCTTCAAAATGCAAATGAAATCCTCTGAACAAATGAGGCTTAGTTAAATTAAACTGCTTAATCGTTGTTTATGCAACAGATTATTGGGGTTTACAGGTTAAATTATAAAAAAGAAATACAGATTCAGGGTGGTAGTAACAATAGAAACGGAAAGGGTTTAAATTATGTGATAATTAAAATACTAAATAATAATTTATGAAAAAAGTTTCAGATTTAAAATGTTTCTGCAAACGTTTTTGTCATTATCCCAGATGACTAAATATTTGTGAATCTGGGCCACATTTGGCACTCATAGCTTAATTATGGCGTTTACCGTTTACTGTTCTTGTCCACCCATTTTCCAGCCTTTAGTTTCTAGTCTCACATTTGGTTGTTTTGTGACTTTCAGATGATTTTATTTTTTTATTTATTGTGTCTTTTTCTTGTTATTTTGTCTTGCGTTAGTCCCTTTAGGTTTAGTTCATTTTATCATTGACCATCACTTTGTCATTTTCATCCCTTTGTGTCTAATTTTAGCATTTTTTAAAGCTTATTTCTTGTCTTTTCTATGTGACGTCACTTTTCTCTGCATTCATTTTGCATCTCATTATTGAACTTTTTTTTTTTTTCACAACTTTCATCTTGTTTAATTTTAGGATCTTTTGAAGACTACAGTAGTGGCCACCTTCTTACTGTAACTCTCAAGACTGAAACACACTTTAACCCCATATGTGCCAAAGTAGCAATAATGCACCAAGCAGAAAGTTCTGAGTCAACAGACACATGGATCTACAATTCTAACACTTTTTTGACTGACAAAGTTTATAACACCCTACTGAGCTGATAAGAATGGATTTATTATCAGTGGCAGAGAGCAGATTATATAGAAAGTACAAAAAATTACTTTTCCACTGTTGATGAAGTAATTTCTCAGCTATTTGCAGATTCTTGTTCAATATGCAGAATAGATGAATAAATTCATTCCCATCATTCCCTAAACTCTGGTTCAAATCCAACTTTTTTCTCATTCACTGTATGTTTTTATCTGTAAATACTTCCAGTCTACAGCCTTTTGAATCCTTGATATCTGAATTTTACATTATCTTGGAGACACTCTAGTATCGGCTCGATATAATAAAGTTTGCTGATGTAAATGAATGTAGCAAATTTCAGAGTTTGTATTTGTAAATCAAGTTTTGCCACCCTGTAAAAAATTTGTGAATGTGTAGAAAAAGGATTTGCATGGTTGTAAAAGATTTGTAAAGGAAAACCGAAGCTCTTATGCAAACATCTGTTCAAGCAAGACTCTGTCAGTCATTTGCTGACTTTCAATTAATATGCAAATTAGATAAGTTCATTTACTCCCACCATAGTCTGTTTATATATATATATATATATATCTGAAGTTCATGTCACCCTCACAGTGATTTCAGTCAGCTGCAGCATCGAGATACACACCGATTGTTATTTACATCTGTGAACAAGTGAGCGGTGAGAGGAAGGGGAATTATGCAGGGAGTGGACCCGGCATGTGTTGACTATCCCCTTTTTTTATTTTAAGTAGTGTGAGGTGAGACTGCTGCAAGATGGTTGATAACAGCTGAAACTGTCAGGCCCAACAGCACAAACAGAAGTCAGGAGGGTGGATTTAAGGGAGTGGGTAAGGGTGGTGCACATGTTTTGGCAATGAGGGACATCACGTAGACACAGCAGGGACACCCACCTTGGACTGAACAGTCAGACATGGATCCATCTGAGAGGCTGCGCACCGATAGTACCCCAGACGTGCATGAAGATTTACAATATTAGAGGATTGCTTCGTCTAATGTAAAAGCCCAAATCTCCCTTTCTTCTTTCTAATCAATGATGCAACTGGAGAAAGCAGCAGATAATTCTTAATCTTTAAAAGCTTGACAAAGCTGTCTCGATTTAATCTGCAGCACCAAACATTTTACACAGAGGTGCGTTTGTTCAGATCCAGAGATTAAAACATTGAGTTCTCATTAACTTGATTCTGATGAGCCTCTTCAGATCCCTGTCGAGTTCAGGTACGGGGCTGCAGAGCCTGCGGCCGCTGAGGACAGGCAATTGGCCAGGAACACGGCTTTGTCAACGCTCCCACTGTTGCATCACACATTTCAGAATAACCTGATGTTCTCTGAAGCTTAAGAAGCTACTCACATTGTGGATCAGGAGGGGCCCCCATTATGTGTGTGTGCAGGAATGCGCCTGCTAAAATGAAAAACATCATTTTTTCCATTCAGGAGTTTCAGGACTTCTATAGGAGCTCACGGTATTTTCCTGCGGGCACTGTATTGTTTCCACTTGTGTGCAGTTGTTGGCAGGTTCACATGTAAGGCAGCTTCAGCTCTCAGTTTTCCTCCATACTCCACGCCACTCCGCTCGCCCTGCCCCTGCCTTCATGGTTGTTTTGAGGTGTTGGAGCAGGAAGCATTTGTTGTGCACAGGATGCCCCCTAAACGCAGCACTCCCACTCGCCTCGTAACTTTAACACTTCTTGTTCCGCTTGGCCGCACACACAAGCGGGACATGTTCACTTCCTCTTTGGTAGTCACTTCCTTTGTGGTCGGCAGACACAAGGTACCTTCTGAGTATGAACCCCGACTGGTTTTTCACCGACTAGAATTAAGTGTGCGTGCGTTAAAATACAGTCCAGGAATTTTATCTCATTATTTTTTTCTGTGAATGGAAAGAATTTCTCCCTAAGAGATTTTATTAAATCTTTTCTTTGCAAGATACAAACTGTACCATACTGTGCAAAAGCCTCAAGTCATTTAACATTGATTATTATATCAGAATATGGACCAGTGATTATTGATACATGCAAATTTAAATGAACTTACAATACATGAGGCAAAAATAGACTAACAACATTTGGTCTGAGCAGCTTAATTCTTCAACACAGTCTGAACCCTCTTCAGGCCCATTTATGCTCGACGCAGAAGACGGAGACGCAGACGGACGGACAGTTTCGTCCATCTTCTGCATCAGTTACATGTGTAATTTTTGTGTTTTCATGGAGCTTAGCTATCAGTCGCTTGACGCAGAAGATGGAGCAATACCACCAGAAATCGCGGGGGCAGTGCTGAGCAGAATATCTGACATCCGGCCAGTGAAAGACACAAACCAGAGAAGAAAAAAGGATCAGGAAGTAAACAAAGAAGCAGAAGAAGAATGAAGATGAGCACAACAACTGTAAAAGTTGTGTGAGCTTTGGAAGAAGGACTAAATATGCGAGTGTTTAAGGCTTTTTGGGCGGTTGGAAAGAATTTTATAGCGACGTATTACTGCCACCAGACAGCGTCTGAAACTGACATCAGCTAGTGGAAGTGAACCCTGACCTCAGCACTGCCTGCTAGTGTAGGAACTGACTTAATTACCATGGTAACCCAAAAGATGCATGGAAGTATGAGGACGGCGACGTATGACAACGTTTGAAACGGACGTCGCTGTTTACATACGTACAAGAGCATAAATGGGTCTTTAGACAAGCTTTCTTGTAATTTCTGTAAGTGGATTTCACAAATAGTTCTCCAGACATTTTGTTAAGTTCTCTGTTCAGACGATCCCACACTGCTCTGGGGAGGATCCGTCCCTCCTTCAGACTTGTTGCCACTGAATTTCAGTCCAGTTCTTGTGTCATGTGACCTTTTCTCCCTTTTTCCCTGAATGGCTTCATGACAGCCACCCTTCCATGGGTGGAAAAGAAAGAGAGAAAGAGACAAGAGCAACAGATAAGACAAAAGTCAAGACAACACTGTCTTTTACTGGCGGGAGACATCAGGTAGGATGAAGATGAATGCTGAATCACTGAGAAAATCTGCACAAGTTCTGTAAAGCGTCTTTTAACATTGTTAGAAGATAACCAAAGTATAATTAAGTATTGACGGTTATCCTAAATAGGTTGCCAGTAATCTATAATATTCTAAAAAGAAACAGGAAATGAAAATAAAGAAAAGAAAAGAAGATCTCAACACAGAAAGATGCAGCAGAACCAACGGAAAACAAAATGACAGAAAAACACATTAATGGACCTGAAAAAAATATAAAATAACTCAAATTAGAGCAAAAATCTCCATAAAAATCACTCAGATGTCACACACTGAGTGTGATTGTTTTCTATCTGTTTATCATCTTGACTGATATAATCTTAGCCGTGAAGAAGTAGAGATTAACATGAAGAAAAAAAGTTGCTTCAGTAAACATGAGATAAATCAGAACATTTCCACATGGTCTCCCACTGTCTCCTCTCTTTTTGTTAATTGTGAAAACTCGCAGCATTAATCTCTCAGCTGCAAGGGTGCTGGTTTGATTCCTCCGTCAGATGACAAACGCTCAGTGTGATGAATCTGACGTAAAGCCTGACTGTGAGCACGTATCCGAGCAGCAGCTTTCCTCACTGTTAAACGAGACTTCCGCTTAATCATTGCTTTTACTTTTCCTCCTCCCTCCATCAGCACAACAATAACGCACAAAGGAAGTAATAGGATGACACGTGAATGCACCAGGAAGCATGTGAGCGACTACTATAAATTACCAGAATATTTGGGGATTTTTTTTTTTCGGGAATTTCCTGTATTTCCAGAGTTCCCAACAGGAAGCAGGATTACTGTACAAGAAGAGGCATCACAGCCTGCAGATATAATTGAAGATGAAAGGAAGCTGATGAGTTGCCACGTTTTCATTCAACACAACAGGATCTGATAAACTCTTGATTCCAGTAAGTTGAATTGAAGAAAAAAAAATTGATGAATGAGTGTTTGTATGCAAATGAGCAGGAAGTGCCCTCCGCTTGCCTTTGACCGATTTATCTCCATCCTTTTTTTTTTTAGACATGAGCAGGAAAAACTACATAAACACTTCTGGGATGAGGTGAGGAGCAATAGGAGGGGAGGAGGGCGGAGCGGCAGGATGTTGTTTGAGTTTAAGATCCTGTTTGTTTCCCTTTTCCCAAGAAGCTGTGCTAATGCAGGTGCTTAAACTTCTCCACCTCCAGAGCCGCCCTCCCTCCCTTATCCTTCTCCCAAATAAGTCCACCATTTCCTCTCTCTGCCTTGGATTGTTGTACGGACATCTTGGCATGGCTGAGCTTTCTGCTGCCTGAGGAGATTCGGGAGGACAGGGCAGATGAGGGATTTTCGTGAGGACTTTTGTGTCTTATGTAACACATTTATGAAGAGTGAAAGTATCCATCTGTCAGTCAGGCTGCAGAGCCTGAGGCCCGAGCCGACTGCTGCTTGTTCCAGAGGTGAAAGAAAGGGTCATGTGAGACTTTGTAGAGGTAGATTCTCTGTAAGAAGCTGTGGGGCCCCTCATGTCTGCAGGCTGATCATGACAGGAAGTCATGGCTGCTGTTGGTTACACACAGGCAAAAACTCTTAATCTGAAGTCCAGCTCCAAATCCAAACCTCACATTCTCTATAAAAATAAAAACCAAAAAGTGTGTATGTGTGTGTGTGTGTGTGAGGAAAAGGGGGGGGGGGGGGCTTTCATTATAAATCATTCTCCAGTTTTTAAGCGCGCTGCTCAGAAGAGTTTCCATGACATCATCAGCTGTCGGTATGGGAAGCCAGTCGCTTATATTCAGAAATTCAAAGCAGGGCAGCAGCAGCAGGGCAGTGGGAATCTGCTGCTGGTGGACGGCCGGAGGCTCAAATCGGCGCTGCTTATGAGGGCCAGTGTTTATCACTGAGGGAACAGCTTCTTGTCATCATAAGTTGTTAATTCAGGTGTGTTTGAGTTTGGTCCAGCTGAGGGGCTTATTATGATTACATGTGGCAGATGATTGTGTCAGCCTTGTTTTAATGCTAGTTTAGGAGCTATCATCTGGCTGAGAGGGCCCATCACTCGTGGACCAGGTGGACATCATCAATAAAAAGACACACCAAAAAGCTTCTCGGCCGAGTCGACGCAGCTCAGCAGTCAGGATTTATTTTAAAAGATCCTAAAGAAGTCACCTCTCTGGGACCCTGAGACTGTAGATGCCTCAGCACATTTACCTCGGATTCATCAGACATTGTATATGAAATAAATAAATAAATAAAATAATTAATTAAAACTTCTTTAAGTTTGAGAAAAAAATCAAGCTATGAAACTAAATGTTTTTTTTTTTTACTTTTCTGAAATACTTGGTGGTTTATTTAGTATTTATATCAGTTGTAACAAACAGAAATGTAGCTGTTTGTTTGTTAAATTAAGATAATGGATAAATACTGTGAAGCACCATGTTGTTGCCCCAGCTTATTTCCAGGAATATAAAAGTTCTTTACAATTTTGTTTTTCTCATTTTTACTTTCATCTCCATGAATATTTACCCACCACTAGTCCTGATTGTCCTACTTTAACCAGTTCTGTAGAGGTTTTTAAACAAAAGCTGCATCAGTTTAGTTAAAGGTCCTTGTGAAACACAGCTTTTCTTGTCTGACTGTAATCAGTTATCAGCTCAACCAGGTTTTGTTATGTTCCTCCACCAACCTGTGAATTTACCTCTCACACCCTGCCCTCCTGTTTCTGAGGTCTAAATAACAGACAGAAGAATTACAGGGATCTTTAAGTCCAGTCCTCGAGGGCGACTGTCCTGCAGGTTTTAGGTGTTTCCCTGCTCTAACACACCTGATTAAAATGAAATGTATCCACCAGCTTGTTGTTGAGTTCTGCACAATGACCCATTAGCTTGAGTCAGGTATGTTAAAGTAGAGAAACGTCTAAAACCTGCAGGACCATGACCCTTAAGGGCTGGAGTTAGTGATCCTAGACCTATGAGATACTGATAAGAAACATTTGAAAATTCAAAGCTACGTGGAAAGTTGGGGAGATAAAAACAAATGCTGTCAGAGCTGAAACTGAGAAAACCTGAGTTATTTTGTCCCGTTTGAAAGCAAAACTAATATAAATAATTATAAAGATTTGTGTCCTCTGCATAGACCAAACCAAAGTGGAAATGTTTGGTCAAAATGCACAGCAGCATGTTTGGAGAAAACCAAACACAGAATGTCACCTCTGAAGCATGGTGGTGGAGGGATTATGATTTGGGTTGGTTTTACAGACATAGAATGCTGCAATGGTCCAGACAACGCCCAGACTTTAATCTGATTTAAATGTGGTGGTGGGACCTGAAGAGAGCCATGAATATACAAATGTTGTGATAATTAATGAACTAAAGCAACACAGAAAAGAAGAATGAAACACAATTTCTCCCCAACCATGTAGGATATAAATATACATCTGGTTTGAAGACCTGCAAAGGACAAGATTATTTTTATGTCCTGGGCTTTCTTTTAGAAAAGGAAATCAGCCAATAAAATATGGGTTTATGAGATTTATATTTTGCACAGCAGCACGTTGTAAATTGTGAGTTTTTTCCAAACATAATTCATGATTTTATGATTTAGTTTGAACATTTATGTCTGTAATCAGTATGAAGACCTGGGGGAGCTGGACTCTGTAAAACACGAGTGTTTCAAGCTTCATAGATCAAAGAATTGTGTAACTCTGAGAAACTGCAGCCTAAAGAGTAAGCTCAGAGGATGAAGGGTCGAGGAAAAAACACATCAAACCAACAGAAAACACCAGTTATCTGTGAATGTGACCTCCGTCTTTAGATGGTAGTTACAGACGGCGTCCAGAGTGACAAACAATCCTCCAGTTCAGTAAACAACAACCAACAAAGTGTCTGATTTTTATGTTTTACTTTCTATGAATGCAGGATTAAGTTTTTTAAACTGCAGACTGAACTTTGCTCGCCAGCGTCTGAGAGATGGTCGTTAGAGGAAGGAAGAAGTTGCGGTGCGACGTGGAGCCAAAAATACCTCCTAACTTTAAAATTTAGGCGGGAGGATGTGCGTCAAAACGCGGTGGAAGCTGGAGCAGGTGGTGTGTGCAGGTACTCTGCTTTGTTGTCGCTTTGCGCTCACTGTTTCACTTCTGCTGGCTTTGTTTTGCATCCTCAGCTCTCATTTCGCTCCTGTTTGTCAGGGTGTGCAGGAGATTCTGTGTTGTTATTTTTTTCCCCTTTTAACACACCATATCCTCATACTGTACGAGCCAGGAAGTTCAACGGGTCCAGTTCCCAGCTCTGAAGCTCGCTGCTGCACTACGTGACTCAGAAAAGACGAGGCCTCGAAGGCAGCGAAGGATCGGCAGACGAGGGAATCTGGAGTCAGAAAATGTTTACACACTTCAGATTATATCAGCATCAAGACTTGGTTTTATATGTCAAAGGAAGAAAAAAAAACAGACGTTCTATGAGATTCAATAGAAAGAAAAAAATGAAAACAGAAAAAATAGAGACATACACTGTAAAAAGAAAAAAACAACTAAACTGATTAAAAAGATTGATGAGAATAAAGACAAAGGAAAAAAAAGTAAGAAAAACAGAAAAAAGAGGCAAAATGAAAAAAATGACAGAATAAAGAAAAATAAAAAAACATGGAAAAAGTGTCAGAAAAGAAAAGAAATGTGAAGGAGGTACGAATGGCAGAAATGAAAAAGAGATTAAAGAAAAATAAAAGAGCAAAGAAAAAAAATGGTGAAAAAAATAAGGACTAAAAAAGACATGAAGCAAAAAGAAAGTAAAGAAAATCAGAAACCATGTAGAACGCATTAGAGGAATAAAGAAAGACACAAATGAAAAGATGGAAAAACAAAAAATAAAAAAAAACGTAAAAATTAAAAGTGAGAAAAAGACCGAAAAATAAAGAAAAACAAAGTAGTAAAAAATATAGTAAATGCAGAATGAAAGAAAAGTTAATCTTTTTTCATTTTCATTGCATTTCTGTGCTTCTTATCAGGCCTTTAAAATCAAGCCAACTTTATTTATAAGCTCTTTACAACAGCAGCTACTGAACAAAGTGCTGAACATAAAATACCTAAAACATTAAAAGACATAAAGACATGTTTCATATGAACTGTAAAGTGACCTTGGGTTAACTGAAAGGTGCTTTAAGTAAATGCATTTTTATTATAAAACCAAACAGAAATAAAGCAGAAATAAAAGTAGTAAGAAATAAATAAAAGGAGAAAAGCCTCTTTTTTTTTACCGTTTACATGCAGGTAAAAGGCAAACAATGAAAATGTTTGTCTAGAGGAGAAGAAATGACCCTGCCTGCACACATGAACCTTTCTCTCCAGCTCTCCTTTTATTCTTCCTACAACTATTTCCATCACTTTCTGCGTGCAGAGCGACTCCACCGACGTCTGAGGAGAGCTCGTCTGGCTACACAAACATTTTCAACTTTTCTTAACTACATGATATTATTTTTCTCCCTCTGGCTTCCCACAATAAAAACACACGGAAACAGAGCAGACACAGAGCTTATTGTGTAAAAATACCTCTTTTTTTTATTGAATTTCCATCATTACAATTGCACACAATCAGTTTGAGCAATCTAAAATATTTATAGAAATTCATTGAGCTCTAAGTGAACAGTCATCAGTCTTTAGCAGAGGCATAAGAGACGTGTAAATATACTGAGAACTTCACTTCCCATGGGGCACAGACCTGTAGCCATGGTAACCCTCCCCAAACCCATCCATCAGCAACATAAAGACCTTCTGCCGTCCGTACAGTAGCATCTCTAGACTATTACCCTCCCCGCCAAGAATTAAAGAACACGACACTGCAACATCAGAAGTCACATACCGCTGTGTACCAGCAGTTTACCAACAGAAAGCTCCACGGGTCACAGGATTTACAAATGACAAAACTACACCTGAAATAATCTGGAAAAGTCTGGCCGAACACATCCCTCACACGAGCTTTCTGATATTTTCCATCTGTCCGCCGACACACTTGAGAGAACAAAATGTCCTCCGATTCTCTCAGAAAGCCACTTCTCTGCCTCACTTATAAAATAAAAATAAATAAATCTGCCTTGTTCCAGTCAAAGCTGCATCATCCACAAATACGTGCTTGTTTTTGGTGGTCAGGTGAAGAGGGGGATCATCATGGATGTTTCCACTCGGATGTCCTGCTCCCCAGCGAGCGGCGTTTACTCAGCAGGACAGCAGGACACAAAGGGATGTGATTTTCCAACATGCAGGCAGACGGATATGGACGCTGACAGAGAAGACACAAAGACGCAAAACAGAAAAAGCTTTCTGGACGCAGGCTCTGAGGAGGGTGACACTGACTGATTTTATCCGGAACAGCAGGGTGAAGATAGAGCTGACCTCTGCCCAGCAGGCGGCGGGAACAGAATCACACACACATATAGAGGAAGGTGCCATGTGGTGCACAATTACACTCCACTCTCATCTCATTTCAGCCCCTTGAAAACCGACTGTGAGTCATCTGTGACCAGAAGTGTCAAAAGAAACGAGAGCGTGGAGTCGTGAGGCTCTGAGACCACAAATCATGGCAAAGTCTGACATTTTTTAGTCTGGTATATCCTTCATGTTGAAAGTGTTGATCCAGAACTAATTTCTTAAGTTTTCCATCCAAGCTGCCAGTCTATCCTGTAATCTCTTACAGGAGCAAGAGTTCTCCAGCTTTCTGAAGCTCCTTTAAAGTTTTTCATTTTTTACTTTTTTTCAGTCCAGTTCTTGAGGAATTTAATTTAAAAGAAAGCTTTAAAAGGCACCAAACTCAGGGGATGAACCACTGTTGTGTCGACACATTACAGATAAATTAACAAAGAGTTTAGTTTATGTTTGAAAAATGCCAAAATAACACATCTGTCAAACAGAAAAAAAGTTTTTTTTTTAGCTGAAGACAGGACCTGAGAGATGTATCTGTACCTTCAGCTGATCCATCTAGAAATGGTCTCCATGGAAACGTGACTGTCAAGAAGCCATTCTTAAGGAAGGGAAACAGGGAGAAAGGCTGAGGTATGTCACATGACACAAGAACTGGACTGAAGACCAGTGGAAACAGGTCTGGTGGATGGATCCTCCCCAGAACCTGGACCTCAACACCACTGAAGCAGTGTGGGATCATCTGGACAGAGAACAGAACAAGAGCTTCAAGAAGTCCGGGGAATTATTCCTGATGAACACTTCCAGCTTCTTTAAAAGGGTTCAGACTCTTGAAGAATAAAACTGCTTGGAGAAAATATTCATTTTGAAGGTTGA
This sequence comes from Melanotaenia parkinsoni, assembly GCA_036919975.1. Taxonomy (NCBI): domain Eukaryota; kingdom Metazoa; phylum Chordata; class Actinopteri; order Atheriniformes; family Melanotaeniidae; genus Melanotaenia; species Melanotaenia parkinsoni. The sequence goes on along the minus strand of JBAFTA010000024.1, from coordinate 3,161,818 downwards.
AGTTGTACAGTGTCTGATTTTGCCGTAAATACTGTATTTCCCTTTATTTCTGCTGTGCGAGGCAGCTCAAGTTGACCTTGCCGGACCCTCAGTCAGAAGCCGTCTCGCTTGCTTTCCGCTGTTTATACTGCAGATTTGACCCAATACATGTATTACTAATATCACCCCTCTGGAAAAGTCAGCAGCCTTGTCCACCAACCTCAATGTGCTGTAAACACAACTGTGATTTCCTCAGCATGTCTTATTTTCTGTCTTCTGTCTACATTGAAGAGTCCACTCCAGAGTGTTTGTGGTAATGTGTCGTGTCTTGTGTGTGAAAAAAGCCTCAGATACAGATTAATGGAGACTGCTGAATGCTTAAATAGAAGACAATTAAAATCTAAATCCGTTCTCACACACGGACACCAGAGACGTCTGGAGGGATTTCACCACTGTTGCAGAGCAGAGGTGGCAGAGGTTCTTCAACCCCTCCTGGATGGAACCCACATGAAGGTCATGCTTTGTTTACATCACGTCATGAACCGTGGATGATGCGTTAATTTTGGGTTGTTATTATGACAATATGCATTTGCATGAATCCACAATACTGACAAGCGAGAGGAAAACAACAAACAGGTCAGCAAAAAAGAGACTCGGGCCCAGTTTACCCCACAATGCTGAGGCAGGAAAACACAAACCGCCACAATGAGCAGACAGCAACTTTTCATCCACTAAATGAGCTTTTTTTTTTTTTTTTTTTTTACACAGAAACGCTCTTATATAGTGACTAAGTGATATGGCTCCGCAGTACAGTGAAAACATCACAGCAACATGCAGTGTCAGTGGGTCCAGGAGAGGAACTGAAGGACCACAACAGTGTTTCAGCATCATTCACCAACACAGAGAAGTGTTTAAATGTAAATATACAGCCACAGAAATTAATTGTTAGGCACTTTAAAACATACACTACACACACCTAATCCACTGCTGAGATGAAACAAAGGGTCTGTTCCTCTTTGGCCACACTTGCTAAATTAGTGAAATAGTTGATGATGTAAAGACAAAACCAGTACGTGAGGAGTTAGACCCGTCATAGTGAAGTAAGAGTAAATAGAGTAAAGAGTTTCTCAGGAGCACATTTCCATTTTTGGCACAGAAATGTCTTAATGAGAAAGCCCTTTATGTTCTTAATGTGATGACTCATGTCTGTCACAAGCCCTCTGACTCACCTTCTCTGTAAAGAGAGGTGCTAATGGGATCTAGGAGTAAAAACACAATAAGATCCACCATGTTTTATCTGCCCCTCAGAAGAATCTGCCATGGTGAAGCGCAGCCATGGCGGCAGGAAGTAGCAGAGGAGGGGTCATGGTTCGATACAGAACATACAAGGAGAAGGAAGCTGTAAGCAACACTTCCAGCAGTTATTTAAGCGAAGGCTGTGGGACCTGAGTCTAGCTGGGAGCAGGTTAAAAGGGTGAGAGGAAGGTTGTTAATCCGCAGCAAAACAGGAAACCTTCAGATAACATGACAGACTGAGGGCAAAAGACTTTGTTCTGAAGGGAGAAACAGCAAAGTCAGATTTTTCTTTACAGAAATGTGAAGGAGAAGTGATGATAGATGCAGCCTGAGCAGTTTATTGAAGGCCCAGCAACTAAAGCCTGATGACCCAGGTTGTAATTCAGAGCCTGACTGGGTCAAAGCTCAGTTTAAAACAATCATGTTTTAAACCGAAAAAATTAGCCTGTGCAGTCTAATCTCTTACTGACGTGCAAAAGATAGATTTAAAATCGAAATGTATGGGCAATAAGATACCTAATAAATACTCAACCACCTGGCAAAGAAAGCCTCCAGAAATTCCAGTTGCACAAAACACCCGAAGTTTTTACATCTGTCCTTAGTTAAAAGGTTTTTCTTATGGTTGTTGCACAGAATCTCCTTAAAAGTGTCTTGAGTTAAAGACAACTTCAGGCATTAACTGAAATAAATATCTCTAGCTTCTGTGGAGACTTCATCCTGCATACTTTGTGTTAATGAATTGATCTTCATATTGTATGACGGGAAAACTTTGTGTGCTGTCAGTCATTATAGACGCTGTTAGCAAGCCAGGTTTGCTCTTATTACTACCTCGTGTATTTAGGACTGAACTTCTCTGCAGTGTTCAGCAGATCATGCGACTGAAACTCATCGCATGACGTGGTACACGGTCATCAACCGTGAAGAGAAAAAGAGCACAACTGAGGAGTGATCTGACTCCTCAGTTGTGGTTGGGCGATACCTTTAATACCCCCTATTAAATATATCCAATAGGATTTCTAGTAAAAAAAAAAAAAAAAATCTATTCTGAATCTATTGATTTTCTTTATTTACTGCATAACACGCTAATGTGATAGAGTTAGAGGAACCTTATGGATCTTTCCTCAACGTGGTTGGCTGGTTGCCATAGTTTAAGGGATTCCTTAAGTATAATATAACTTTGTCACTATAAGAAGTAAAAACTGAGATCTGAAGGAAACCACCCCGTAACTTGTTCCATCAGGAATAGTTCCGGGTGCTTTGTACAACTGGCCACATGCGTTTCCTTCAGGAGTTGGCTGAGAATGAAACGGAGACTAAAATGAATAAAAAATTGATCGAGCTAGTCTCCTTTCCTGCTTGTTGATAAAATAAGAAAAGTGTTTTAATAGGAAGTCACAAACTGACTTTAAAGCTTGCTCTGCTGCCCCCTAGTGGCCAAAAGTAAAAATCATTAAATACAGCTTCGCACAAAGCTGATGTCAAGTGTTTTGGCTCCCATTTTGAAACATTTACCTTTATGATGGATTTAAATTAGCAGTTTTAAAGGATTTCTAAAGCTGTTGCACAGCTGCGGACTATAATTTGCTGTTACCGGAAGGAAGAAATGGTAAAAATCCTGTTAATTTTAAAATGATCGGACTCATGTTTAGATCACAGACTGAGTCTTTAAGCAAATTGAACTCAAAACATGACTGAAGACAGGATTAAATAATGACAAATATAATTGAGCAAGTAAATATCAAAAAGGCAGGAGGACACCTGAAATTGTCCAACTGCGACGACACCCAGCAACATGCAGCATTCCGCGTTTCCAGTTTTGATATTAAAGAAGTAATTGTATCAACAACTGGAGCATCAGCTGGGTCTCGCCAGTTTCCACCCTCAGAAAACACTGTGAGAAAAAGCTAAAAACCAAGGCAACGACAGACGAGCGCAGACGAGACAGCCTCGAGCTCCAGCAACAGTACAACACAAAATAATCAAAGCAAATAGGAAGTGATGCCATGCAGTGTGTGAAGAGGGAGGGACCTCATACCTGCATCATCTTTAACACAACATATTCATTTCTTAGTCTTTTTTGTGTATCTAGAGGCACATAGAAGGCTTGCAAGTTACAGTTTAAAAGCATTTACGGGTTTGAGCCAAGAACATGACAAAAACAAACACAGCCCACACAAACGCACAAGAAAAGTCTCTAATGGATCGGTCAAGTTTTCAGAGGGAGACAGCAGTTGTAATAAATAAGAGAAGCTGCAGTAAATATGTCTGGAGAAGAAAACTGGACTGAAATAACAATAATTAATATAATATTAATAACAATAATAGCAATAATGTCCAGTTCCTTTCATGAGCATGGAGTGGAAAGGGTTGTGATTGGCTCAGTACAGACAACAAAAAGGACAATCTTCTCCCACAACACACACACACTGCCTAAAAACACCCCTGTGGTGCTTTGCAGGGCTGCAAGGCTGCATCCAGCTTCTGCTGCAACATTTGCATCATCAAGACGATGAGCTGCAACAAATTTCCAGAAAAATTAGAATCATCTGCATCCATCAACTAGTTTCTAGATCGTTGAGCAGCGTCTGAATCGCACCATTCACCACTCGTGGTTAGGATCTGTAACGGATGATCCGAGGTTGGGATTGGGAAGAAGGCACGAGAAGGCGAAAGCTGCCATGATGGTGAAAGTATTCATCAAGATTTCCCTTTTCATTCCTCATTAATACAGCAGCACTAACAATGTCTTGAAGGAAACTGAAGGTGTCGAAAACTTTAGCCTTCAAAAAGTCGCGGGACGACGTCATATTTGTGTAAAAGTAAAATGATCTTTTGGTCTCATTTAGCTGAAACTGTGAGGGAAAAATATTCTGAGCTGCAGACACCCAAACAAACATATTAGCTTGTTTTCATCCAGACTGCACAAATTTTATACATTTGGAGAATATTGGCAAAGGAGTTTTTCAGGTTGTTCAACACCAGGTGGGATGTATTCTTCAATGAATAGCATCAAACCAGAGGAATAAAGTGAAACAAGTCAGTAAAATGGCTAACAGATTGCTGTGGTGTTCAGGAGCAGCCCAGTCTCTCCTCATTGGTCAGTTTCACTGGCCTGATCAGACTCCGCCCACCTTTTCCATATCAGCTTTGTTGGCATTAGGCTATGTCCACACGGAGAAGGAAAAGCTTTCCACCGAGATGGAATCATTTTAAGTAATTAGCGTGTCTATGCAAAACCGCTAAAAACACTGTAGTATATATACCAGGCCTGTAGGTGGCGCTGTAACACTGCCACAGAAATAAAACAAAAACAGGACTGAATAGGAGCATGCACATAAAGGTGTGTGAAGTTAACATGCATACAAAGAAGATGGTGGCGAAGAATGGCGTAAAAAAGGAGAAATTTATGTGGACTGACGACGATGAGAGGATTTAGCTGTAAAGCATCACATCCCGCTCAGCAGCTTCTGACTAAGAATAAAAATATTTTTTTTCTTTTTTTAACTGAAAATAACCGTTTTCACCGACATGGCAACTTTTCCACCTCAACCAAACAATGCAAAGATTTTATTACCGTCTAATTAAAAACCTGCATACAAGCATATGGATGGAAAAACAACTAACCAATGACAGTAGTTTTTCCTTGGAGAAACACTCCACCTGGACAAATTTAAAGGCATTTCTTGCTTCAAATTAATTTGTACGAATTGTACCGGCAGGGGGAGGAGGATCTGGTGGAAGGTGCAGGGAAAATAATCTTTGCATAAATGTGGGGAAAATAAAAGAGCTGGTCATGGATTTTAGGAGGAGGAGCCACGCCCCCTCTTCATTAATGGAACAACTGTGGAAATGACCCAAAGCTTTGAGTATCTTGGAGTTCACATTTCCAGGGACCTTAAGTGGACCATAAACACCTCCAACATCTTAAAGAAGGGCCACCAGCGCCTTTATTTCCTCTGGAAGCTGAAGCAAGCCGGCCTCAATACCTCGATGCTGGCAGCTTTCTACAGGTGCGTGGTGGAGCGCACCCCCTCTCTCTGTTCCACCATCGACAGGAAGGTGTAGCATAGGGTGGTGAAAGCCGCCCAGAAGATCACCCGCAGCAGTTTTCCTTCCATTGTGGATTCCTACATCAGCAGCTGCAGGAGCAGGACTTGGGCAAGAACATAAAGGCCAGAACTACCAGGCTCAAACGCAGCTTCTTCCCAGAGGCTGTCAGATAGGAGAACTCCATGCCACACTAATGCACTGCTATGCTACCTATTGTCTCTAAATTACTATAGAATATTTTTAAGATGCTGTACACTGCTGGTCCTGAGTACAAATTTTGTTTCATGGACGCATGCAAAGGACAATAAACTGAACCTGAACCTAAAGAGTGATTGTCGTATATATTCCCCCCTGACTTCAGAGGTTTGGTCACGCAAAGAGCAGCTAATCACAACTCAGTTTCATGGTGAAATGCAATTATTTGCCATGGAATAGCTTGTTTTGTTCAGTTTCTTTCTGTACTGCTTATTTCCATTGCATACAAAGCTTTTCTAAACATTAAAGCTGCAAGAGGCTTTTTTCTCTAATATAGATGAATACTTAGTCTGATTGTCACAAGGCGGCTAAAATTTGTGCTTTACACACCTTCATTTTTGGTTTGTGAACAAAACTGAGTCAGGGTCCCTGAAATAAAAAAGTATGATGCCCAGTTTAAAAGAATTTTTTTTTAAATGTATTTGTTTTTATGTTTTAGAGAATTGAGCAAAGAAAACAGATGCATGTTTAATTTGTTGCAGCACAACAGCCTGAAAAACGGAACTGAAGTTAAATGAGAGCATGAGAATACCTGACGAGCTCTCACAGGCACAATGAGACAAAAGTAATCAGAAAATCTATTTTCTCAACTCCAAATGGAAAATTTAAACTATATTTGCATCCAGAGCCATGCAGCCCTACGAACACACACATAAATCATAAACCAACTCACATTCCCACTCCTCAGAGGCAGCCAAGAGCCCAAAACATGTAGTTAGGTTTCTGATGTAATCAGGGAAAGAAAAAAAAAAAAAAACGCTGTTGAAGTGCAGTACCTATTAAGAACCACTAGGGGACCCCTGAAGTCAACAGCTGACTACAACTGTTCCTGACCGGCCGTCTGAGCCGGCCACAGATATATTCTGTACATGCAGTCAGTTAAAAATCTGATGCAACACTCGCTTTGAGCAGGCAAACATATAGATTATACACGGATAGCATTATATCATTCATCTTTTCATATACTCTGCACCTCTTCCACCTTCATTTTTCAGCAACAACAGAAAAAAACTTGAGTTTGACCCCCACAGCAGACCACGCAGTCAACTCTAATAATGTTTGAGTAGGTGGTGCACAGTGGAGGTGCTAATCGGATCGATGAGGGAGGTTTGGTATACGGAGACCTTGAATTATTCCAGATTATGTGAGAGGCACCCGTTTCCCCCACCCCTCCTGCCACGTCACAGAGGACAATGGAGGCCAGGTGGGAGGCAGGGGGATGAACTCCTCGCTCCGCTTCGTCCTGTGGGCTCCGGAGGGAGTGGTGAGAGGGAGTCCAGCAGGTAATGGGGGGCTGCCATCGGTACTTCTCTTTTTTTTTTTTTTTTTTTCCTCCTCTTCCCATCAGATCGTCACTCCCTCCCCATGCGAATGTGGAGATCAGTCCCCGAGGATGACTTTCACAAAGCTAGCCACATCGGTCTTTTTGGCCTCGTGGGAGGTGAAGAAGGGATGTTGCTGAGGAGGAGATAGAAATGGGATTAGAAATAATGTGATGGATGATGAGACCAAAGGCCCGTGGATAAAAACATGCAAACAAAGCCACTAATACATCAACAAAAGTTACGTCAGTTTGTGTTAAAAACTCTAGTTTTGCTCTGATTTTGCTGCCTCTTGTGTTCACATTCAGCCTCTCAGTTATCATTCTGCACCAAGAGTTCATTTTCTGTTTGTCATAAGTTTGCACCGTTTTCTGTTAGCTTTGCATCTCATAGTGATGTTTTTTTGCTTTGTATTTGTCGTGTTATGTCTTGCCACGGTTGTGCAGCTTTTACAATTCACTGCTGTTTGTTTCATATTCCCATTTTTTTCCCTTGTTCCCTGGTGTCACCCTATGTGATTATTTTATGTCTCTGCAAAGATTTTGCATCATCTTGTGTTCATTTTGGTTAGTTTTCATCCTTTTCTGGCCATGCTGGCCATTTTTAAAGACAAAAAACAAAGAGCCATCGTGTTTTAGTGACGTTTTGCATTGACAGGACGTGTGCATCATTTCCTTTGGTCACTGTCTCATTTAAGTCGGTTCATTCTGTCTGTAGTTTATCTGCTTCTTTTACTGATAACTTTTTGTCCCTTTTTAATGATTTTATATTTATTTGCGTTATATTCCATGTTGTTTGGTTTTATGTCTGCATGCTTATCTTTTTAAACACTTCAGACACCTTTTAGTGTTGTTGCACCTTCTAAAAATCCTTATTGTGTGTGTTGCGTGTCCTTGGTAGAGATTTTGCATTTGTGTGTGTTCATGTCCTGGAAACACAACAGGCGCTGGAATGAAGTTTTGCACCTTTAGGTGCTTTATTTTATTATTTTACACCTCTCGGCACTCTAATTTAACCTCACAGCTGCTTTTGAGGTGCTGTGTTTTGTAAAGTGTGTGTTTTGTTTGTGATCTGTTTTTTGTCTTAGTGGCGTACAGTTTGCTCTTTTTGTACTCTGCATCCTTTACAGTATAGTTTGTCTCTTTATAATGCTTATGCACATATTTGTGCTCATGTTAACATAATTTAGCAGTTGTTTTTAAACTTAATTTGTCTTTCTGTGTAGATTTTGCTTCTTGCAGTGGTCACTGCGCCTGGTTTTAGTTCATTTAGATTTTTTTCATCTGTTTGCAATTCACAGTGATAGTGTATTTTTTTCATAGTTTTGCATCTTTTTCTGCTTTCTTTTGCATCCAAAAAACTGTGTTGACCATCTCTCATTTATCACTTCTCTTCTTCTTCTGGAATATTTGCATCATTTTGTCCCTGTGCTCTTTACATCTTGTTTTTTGTTTGATTTTTGTGTCTTTCTGAGGTTATTTTGCTGCTCTTCTTGTGTGGTTTTGACTTTTTCATGCAAGGTTTGCAAAGACACAGTGAATAAGCGCTGCAATGTGCAAAACAAACACTGTTTTAAATTTATTTTTATTTGGTTTTTTGAAGTTTTCTGTTGTGTCTGTGTGATAACTGTGTGTTTATTTTCTTAGCTCAGTCACTGTGCTTTGTTTAAATCTCTTTCTTGTGGTTTTGCATCAGTTTCTTTGTGTATTGTGTTTATGGACATCCTTCCATGAATGTGACTTTTAAGTAACTTGACATTTGTTGTCAGATGTGAGGGGAAAAGATTTGAAAACTACAGTTTAAGGCCGCCCCCTAGTGGTAAATTATCAGTATTATAAAGACAAGACAACAGGAAAAAAAAGTCATGAAAAGACAAGGAGGAGGAGAGGAAGAGCGAAACTCACCATGAGTTCTGTGTAAGTCGGCCGCTCTGTGGAAACCTTCTTTAAGCTGCAGGAGAAATAACAGCAACAAAAACATTACTTGGCAACAAATGCAGCACACGACACTAAAGTGACTCAATTTCACAATTAACAGGAATCAAGCGCATCTACGAGCACGAAAACATCATGAGATCACTGACAAAGCACCGATGTCTGTGTGTTTCTGATAAAAACTGTGAGCTGGTTCCTATTTCCCAGAAATCATTTTTCATTTTAAGTTAAGGATATGAAGAGATATTTAACTTTAGACAACACTGCTGAACATTTTATTGTAATTTGGATGCACAGACTGCATCCTCATCTAAAAGCACAACCTGCACCAGACGGTCTGGATCTCCTCCTGGTTTCAGGAAAAACTAAGCCAGCTTAAATCCACTGAAGACAATGAACAACCTTAAATTAGGAAGGAGAGCTATCACAGTCCTAACTCCACACCCCAGTGTCTTGCATGTTTTAGAAGTTTTCCTGCTGCAACATGTCAGACTCAAAATAATGGCTCATGTGCAGAGCATGACAACAAGCTGTTGGAGAACCTTTTAATTTAAATCAGGTGTGTTGCAGCAGGAAAACATCTAAAACCTGCAGGACACTGGCCCAACAAGTCTGAAGTTGGTAATTCCTGCTGTTGCTTAAGCATTCTCATAAGAAGTATCTGATTTTATAAACAATCTGTGCCCAATTTCAGAAAGCGGGTTCAACAAACTCTGAGCTGTCAAACTCATCAATGGAACACAGACAACATGAGTCACCATGGCAACAGGTGAAAAAAGGCCTCACATTTTGCTCCAATGGAGTTAGAAATATTAATGAATGCATATACAGAATATGACCATATATTTCGAAGAAAAAAAAAAAAAAAGAAGAAGAAGAAGCAATATAGCGTGAGCTAGCAGAAAATAGCTGACTGAGTCAACACGTAAGTAGTATTTTTTTTTATCTCGGTTGATTCACTTCAGTGTATCTTGGTATTAATATCCTCAAAAGATATTTCTTAATTAGGTGTTTTGCAATTGTTTATGCGCTGCAACCCTGCTAGAATGTCCCTAACTGTAGGCAGATTGTTCTCGTTGACAGTCTGATCACATCCTACAGTAACAGTTATAAGGAAGAGTTGCTCTTTTTTCCCCTTGCATATCACACTACTGCACAAGCATCACGGGCATCAAATGTGCTGTAGACCATAATGTCTGACCCTATTTACAGATGTTTCCTCATATATCTAAATGCAGATGTCACTTCAGTCACAGTTCCTATTGAAACATCAGCTAGTTGAGCATCTTTGTGACTGAAGCTGCCACCTGTGCCCTGACAATCAACCCTTTTTGAAAGTCACTTGTCATGCTGATACAAAATCAGCATCAACTCAGCATTTTTACATGCCACAGGTTGGAAGTTAAGTGCATCATTTTACCATGCAGTCGACTTGTTGGAAGTATTTGCATTTGTTGTTTCATCACTCATTTATTCAGGTTTATTTGATGCGTCACCCATGTGTGAGCATTTTTTATATGCAGGTGCAACCCAACAGCACAATGGCTTATGTCGTATTTATTTATTTGACAGTGGCGAGGCGATGGGTCACTCAAAATGATGGTGGCATATTGTGTCTCTGACTGCTCTTCCATCTTGTGCATCAGCGAGGTGGTCAGGATGTTCATAATCAGGTGCATTCAGTGGCTGAGTTGCCATTGCTCGCTTCTCATTGTGGCAATGTTGTGGAGAAGGACACATGCCACAATAATTTCACATGTCCTATCTGGGGCGACTCCGAGCCTACGAAGGCACTAGAAGCGGGCCTTAAGTATAGTCATCTCTACCCTGGCTCGAGTCCTGCAGTGAGCCAAGCCAGTCTGAGGATCAGGGTAAGAGGTCAGCAAACTCTCCTATAATACAGGATACAATATTACATTTTTTAGTTGTGATAGGTCAAACAAAATACAGGCACCTCTAGCGCTCAGTGTACACTCAGGAAGACTGGAGAGTCGGGCACAGACCGATGACGTGGGCTGCATCACATATGATCTTCAAAGTACAGAACAGTAATTAGCTGCAGTAGCTGTAATGTGAAGTATCTGGAATTCTAAAGGCTAATATTTACCTGCACAGTAATGCTGTGGAAAGACTTCCTATTCACATAATCACCTTCATCTACTGAAGGAGCTGTGATGGGAATTTGAGTCCCATCTATGCAGCCAATCACACCGGGAAACCCTAAAATATATCAGACTAACTGATGTGTTCCACATTTTAAAATAAGTTCTTTATTGCTTAAACAAATACCTGCAATTCTGTGGAATTCTTCTTCGATGTCTCTTGTGACTTGGGAACACCACAAAAGTGTAGAGCAAACGTTTCAGTGCAAGAATGACAGTTCTCACAGCCCGACAGACTTTGAAATGTGCTCAGCGTCACTGATGTTATAAAGAAAACTCGAGCCCAGCCTGGAGAGCTCATGTCGAGGTGTCCCTAAGCAAGACACCGAACCCCTAATTGCTCCTGATGGGTCATGGTTTATCGCCTTGCATGGTAGCATCCGCCATCAGTGTGTGAATGTGTGTGTGAATGGGTGAATGTGACGTACATGTAAAGCGCTTTGGATAAAAGCGCCATATAGGTACAGACCATTTACCATTTATATATGTACCATAAATATTTACACCCACAGTCATCTGAAGCCAATCAGACAGCAACATTTTACTTTCTCTACCAGGAAAAAACTTGTAGATATTTGGGTTTTATGCAGAATAAAATAAACACGCTTTACGACAGTGACATTACAAATTTTGAAGTCAGAAAATGGAGGTCGTCAACAAACAGATTTGAGGAAAATCTGTGCTACATGTAGACGTGACTTGTGGCGCTTGCTGAGATGTCTTGGTCTCCAGATAAACATGTAGATGTTGGATATTTCTTTGAGAGGAGCTAACTGATTCATAAAGAAGAGTCAGATGAGTGGAGGGCCGTCTGGTGAACAGTCTTGAACCATGTGACCTCTGGCTGCTGATCAGCCATGTCATGTGTTGCATGAACAAGGGCATGATCTAACATCACTTCCAGGACACAAAATTTCATTCCTCTCCACCTCATATCTCCATTGTAGATTTCTGTTCAGGGTAGTGCATCCCTGGAGTTTCTCCCCGCTGATGTGACCATCTATTACAGGACTAACGCAGATAGAATAGTCATAGAAGGACCTTCTATCATCTTTCATAAGCTCTTTAACCAGACTGTGTTACAAGATTTCACGAGATTAAGAAAATATGAAGGAGGAAACCATAAGGATAGTGATAAGAACCTGACCACACTGACACTTCACGTTGGGCTGCAGCTCGGAAAATAAAGATGTTAAGAAAGATTTTACAGAAAAAGGCACAAAAATTAGTCATGTTGTTTCAGACTGCTCACGTTCGCCCTCACGGTCTCATGTTTATCTACACAAATGCTGCAAGAAATTTTTAGTGTAATTTAGTCCTTCTTTTCCCCAAAAGGATCCCCCAGTGTTTCCTATGCTGAAGAGGATAATAAAAGGAAGCACTGAAGTTCCTTTACCTCGCATTTAGAGGATTCAAACAGCTTTTTTCATGGCTGTTATCTGACCAGACCTCAGGAGAAGGAGGTTAAAAACCAGGAACTTGTCTGTTGTGACTGTAACATCACCATTATGGTTTACAGCAGTGGCTCCCAAACAGGACACCATAAATAAAATCCAGGAGTGGATTTTATAACAATTATACATTATATTTGAAAAACACAAGCATTTGTTTTTTGTGAATACTTACACATTATAAAACGAAAGCAAGAAGAAGAAAACTGGTAAGCAGCTTTTCTCCTGAAGCCTTCAGAGCTTCAAAATGCCACTTAGCACTTTAAATGTTAATGTGTAATTTCATTCATATTCTATACTTTTACATATATACAAGCATTTTCTGACCTTCGCATATCTTTTTTTCTTTTTAGCAGGAAGACACACAAGTTCGCTGCACTTGTTGCTACAATGATAAAGATGTTCTGATTCTGGTATTTTTACTGACATATTCTGGCATATTTACAAAAATTTGCACACACTAATTTCCCAGAAAAAAGGTTAATTTTGAACCTATTAAAGCAGGATTATTTACTGTGTGACTGATTGACAGCCTAGCTGAAGCAGAATCAATGAGGGGACATGAATTTCTTCACACAGTGGAAAACAAAACTAACCGCCGAAGGAAGAGCTGCGAGAGAAAAAAGAAACCATTAGCTGACTGTTTCATTAGTTACCTATTATGTCTTCATATAAACAGCTGAAGTCAACAGCTCTCAGTCTGATTGCTTCACCTCTCTGCAGAGGTTGGCTAATGTTAACGTGCTGCCAAATGAAGCCACACATCCGTCCATCCTGAGTGAAACTAAGACTTTATCAAAAGGTTAAGACAGCTTAAACAAAGATACTCAGCGAAGAGCAACTTCAACTTTCATTTTTAGGAAGTTGCAAAGTTTATTTTCCGTTTTCTACTCTGCCACATACTCTGAGGAGGAAGGAGGGAAGAAAGGTGCGATAATCAGGGAGTCTAACAATAATTTAATGAAGAAGAAGCAACATTTAGTGTCATTAAAATCAGTGTTGAGCATAAAGTTTTCAATGCAGCTCTCTGACGACACTCGTCACAAGTGCAGTTCAGGGAATTTTAAAGCCATTCCTGCAAAAATCTACAATATAAATAGTAAAGTTTTTCCAGAAGCTAGAACAAAATGATACTGAAAGAATATATTAAACGCATTTGATGAAGCAAACATTAAATATTAAGTATTTTCAGTCTGCTGCCCGCCTTCGTTGACCACAGTAATGATCAGAAGTTCCTGTGTCCAGCAGAAAAAGGCAAAAGCCTCCTAAATCAAGAGAGTCCTCCACTGCTGTACCAGCATAACAGTATAAGGCTGCATCTTCCCACCACATTAATACCTGCATCTGTAACTAAGCAACCGAGAAAGGAGAAAACAAAACCAGCAGCAGGAAATGTCCAGAGGCTAATATTCACAATCCAGATAATGAAGACATCTCACAAGGAAATGGATAAACACTCGCTATCCCTGCACACACCTCTAATGTAGGTGAAAAATGTAAGAAATCAGTGTGTGTGTTCAGGTGCAGGCAGGTGAACAAACTGAATTCAAATATTATTCAAATGTATTCCTAACTGGATATTCATTTAAACAATGCTTGGACAAATTCACGTCACAAATCTGATTCCAGCTATTTCATTTTCTTCTTGTTTGTCGGAGTTAAAGTCAGCTGCGGTCCAACAGGAAAACAGCTGATCTGAAATTAACTTGATGTTTAACTGCTTCTGTAAGAGCTGCTTTTGTCCAGAGAAAAAACATTTAGATGCTCACGCTACCCAGCCGTTTCACTACATCCAAACAAGAGCTTCACTCCTGAGATCTACTAATATACTCGCATGGAAATAAAATATACTTAAACACTGGTTTTCCATTAATGGCTATGTTTGAATTTTCCACTCATTCACCATATAGTGAGTCAGCTATTTTGTCACTAATTTAACGCACTGCATTTTATCACGTGGTACACAAACATCAGTTAACAGATAATGTACTCTATGGGTGTGTCTCAAGCAGTGCACTTAAATACTTAAATACTATGAAGTGCGCTGATTGCGACACAAGTAAATGAAATGGTAACCATTTGGAGAAATATGCGTGGTACAGTATGTCTTAAATGACTTGCAACAGGATGTTCAGATTATCTTTTTCTTTCTGAAAACTAAAGATTATAAAACAATTTGTGAGCATTTGTCTGTACGCCACAACGGAACATTGTGGTATGTCCTCCTTCAGATTCAGCACGTACGTACCCTCTCAGCATTTGCAACACTTCACTAAATGCATATTGCATAATTATGGAGTAATGCTGCATTGAAGTCGTCTGAAATACATCAGCAGCTTTCTAGCCCTCTGCTAGAGTCCACTATACAGCGGATGATCGTTTCAGTAAAATGTTGCACCTATTTCCTGTTTTCCAAATATAAAGAATGAGGGTTTAGTGAAGACTTTGAACAGTATCTCTAATATACATTTTTCCTTAAAGCAAGATTTCTCTCTCACACACACATGATAGAGGGAATTAAGTTTCCTGGGAATGATGAAGCACCATGATGTTATGTTGCAAAAACAACTTTACAGCAGCAAAAACAACCAATCCATCCTCTGTCTGTCTGTCTGGCTGCTTCTTAGACTCTTAAAAGACAAATATGTACCACTGAGAGGTGAAGTCCACAAAATCTGGGGAGAACTTTTCGGCAGGAAGCTGGGGCGAAGGTTCTTCCACCACCTGCTTCAGCTGTTGAAAGGGCGTCCCCCATGAGTCATACGGGAAACGCAGGATGGCGAGCTCGATCTGAGGACACAGAAAGAAGGCCATTTAAAGACAATAAAACCACAGAACAGCACATGATCTAAAACTGAGCATGACACAGACTCACCAATATGTACTTGATAGTCAAAATAACAGGATGAATTCTCATCAATTTGTTTTTTCCTGCTAAATTTAAGTCACAATATACCATTTTACGTATGTGCAGTAAACTTTAAAATGTCACATTGTGACGAGAGGAAAATCTTCATTAAACATCAGGAAATAATTTGTGCAACACACTAGATCAGTAATGTGTTGCTGCGCAAACTACATAAGTAAATGTACAACAGTAATTTGTGCTGTAATAAAAGAGAGAAATATCAGGAGTTTGTTAAGGAATAAAGTAAATTAAACATCTAATGCCAAAGATTATTTCAGTTATTTACAATTAATAAAAACTTATGACTGAAAAGGACAGTAGAGGCATAATTAAAGGAGAAGGTAACAGGTGGCATTTTAACAGGAGTCGACATGCAGAATAACATCTTCATTATACTGTATCAGGGGCTAATTTAGATAACAGAAAAAAATATAAAATTACACATCGAATTTATGAATAACAAAGTCAGTCTAGTCATTTCAACCAATAATCAGACTTTAGAATTAAATGACAGTCTGAGGTCGAGATCAGTTCATCAAAAAAAACCTAAACAGCAACGTTATGTGGGAGACGTTTGGATCAGATTTTACACAAAACAACACAAACACTCAGCACAACACAGATGTTTCCATCAGGCTCAGGCCGCTCAACACACTTCCACATCCCGGCCACAGAGGAACCGTGGTGGAACATGCAGTTAGCTACACTTTTACATAGGTTCGTCATAGAGAACGACAACTAGAGCTCAACCAAACTGGTCCTGGTTCATTTAGCGCAGCTTCAACTCAGTAAAACATCAGGAAACATCTGCAGCAGACAGAAACCGGACATGCTAAACATGTAATTGCGACTTACTACACTTAGTAAGGACGAGTCGGACTGAGTTTTATCCAGCTGCAGATGATGCGCCAGAGAAAGAGGAGAAGACGGGACAGCTGTGGTTGCTATGGTTACTATCTCGCTAGGTCTCTCACAGTGCTGGAATCATCTAAACCTTGGAAGTGGTTTATTCCTGCTGTGTGACACCTGATACATGTTCCTTTCTTCATGTTAACATTGGACCGCTTTCTCATGTTCGTTGTCTAAAAGTATCAGCTGCTACTTCGCTGAAACTTAAAGAACATAATACGTTTCCTTAAGGTATCATGGGATTTAGTGGCGTACTTTAGATCTATAAAGGATAATATCATGCAGATAGAGGACAGATTCATCCATCTATAAATTTCTCAATCCCACTTGTTCCAGTGCAACGTTGTGGGGGAGCTGTAGCCTGTCAGCGGCCACTAGGCGCGACCGTGAGGCAGGTACACCCTGAACAGGTTGCTGGTCCATCCGAGGGCCAACACAGAGCAGCGATAGTCACTCACACTCACACACTGTGAGAGGAAGCCGGAGTAGAAAGCAGAAAAATATACAAAAAAAAATGTCATTCAGAATTTAAACAGCTGATAAATTAAAAGTTACCTTAAAAAAGCCAATACTTCAAACTGTGCTTTTATTCCATTTTCACGTGTGAATTAGTTGATATGAACACAGTTAATATAAACTAGACTAACCTCAGCTGAAGTGGATCTTATAATGGATTTGTTTTAATTAGTGGACAACAAGGAATTAGACTGGACTGTATCTGTAAAAGTACCATGAGATGACAGGCCGAAAAATGGCTTTGTCATACAAATAAAGCAGCATCTGTTTATCATGTTTACCATGTTTATCATGTTTATCATGTTTATCAGTCACATTAAACAGATGATGTGGGGAACAACTAACACTGCAGATACAGGTGGATATGACTCCTCCAAAAGCAGACGTAGGCTCACCATTCCAGATGTTTCTGAGGGTCGAGGTGAAGCTGTTACATGACTGTATGACTGCTCATTAAGATGCAATTTTAATATTTATGGATATAGTTTGTTCTTGATACGTTTGAATTTGCAGCATAAAACATGTAAACATAGCTGCTTCATTTAAAACTACAAAACCACAGATGAAATGAAAAAATATTTTATTAATCTGCAAAAGGAAGCTAAAAGATTTGTTACAAATTATTACAAAATGTTTATTATCTAATATTATCCCTTTTTATATCTTATTATGTTCTGTAATTCTACGCTATTATCTAATTATTTACTGTAATAACTTTACAAAAAAGTAATGAATTTCATTTAAAATGTCTCCAGAAATCAGATTCATACCCCAAAAAGAAACGATTGTTGTAGAGTTGAGAAATTTTGTGTGGACATCGTAGCAGCCGTAATGTTCCGGTTTGTCGGAAGCTGGTGTTGAAATAATTTCCTGTAGGTGTCCGACTGGAATCTCCCTTCCTGCCGCTGAAGAAGCTTAAAGTGTTTTCTCGCCTGTTTAAGCTCCTGATCTGGTTTTTAATTAAAGTCTTTCATAACCCTGCCTTTCTTCTGCTTGATCATTCCTCGGTGTATTTATTATCCTCTTCAACCGCTCTCTTCTCAAGCTCTTTGATACGATGCAAAATCCAAGCTGCTCAGTTCTGATGGCAGCAAAGAAACCGTAAGACAGAAATCTGATTCTAATTTTGTGCATTTTAATGTTTCATCTGTGTAACTGATTTATCTGTTTCATCAGTTATTATGCAATATTGTCAGCTTTTCTACAGATGTGGGAAGATACATCAGCGATCATCCCTCCTGGAATCCAAGACATTTCACGGTCTTATACTGTAACTTTATGTTAGAGAATTTACTTTAGAATGACCATTCACTGTGATATTTAATCATTTTTAAAAAGCCAAACATTAACATGGAGCTTATCAATAGTTGTATCACTCAGACTGACTTTCCAGTGACATCAGGACGAGGAGCTGCTCGCTGCATCAGTCGGAGTTCAATAACTAGTTTCCAGCTTAATATTTTAATTACTGTAAAACTTTTCCACTGGGAGACTCTCTCTCATTTCCTCAGTTAAATCCAGGGTGTTTTTCTTTTTCACCAGACAATTTATATTTTAATTAAATAAATTTAATTTTAATTAAATTCTAAGAAAAAAAAAAACAAACATTAAATCCCATGAACATTACAGCTCTATGCTTTGGGAAGTTTAATATGAAAGTTGTGCTCATTCTTTTTTTGCTTTCTTTCTTGCCATATTTCATTCACACCTTTTTTTCCAATCCAATGTGTTTAACCCTTTAACCCTTTAAAGCCTGACCCAATAAAATAATAGGGAGAATTTTTTTAAATTAATTTAAAATGTAAAACTAATAATAAAATGTTTATAAATAACTATTTATTTTCTTATATTTACTGCTTATTACCATGTGAGATCACAATAGTTGTAGCGTATTATTATTTTATTATTGCACCCACCGTTTAGGTGGAAGTACCTGATTGTGTACAACAGGGTTTTGAGCAAACGTTTTACCATAAAATGATGCAAACGGTCTCAGAAACGGTTTCAGTATGATACATCTGGCATTAAAGGGTTAATGATGACAAGATGAGCAAGAGACAAACACTTCATGATAATTCTCTCTGATCTTAGTTGGAAACTTGTGAATTTTTAACATCTCAACACTGTGTTGTCAGGAGCTGACCTTTGTTACTGTCCTGCAAACAGACCTTTAATTAAACTGGATTCAGTTCAGGCCTTCAGTGAAGGTGAACAGATTAGGTTGGACTGGATGAGGGTGTGTGATTGACAGGCTGCCTCACCATTGTGATTCCTAAACTCCAGATGTCAGACTTCACGTTGTAGCCTTTCTGATTCGTCTCTGGGTTGATCCTCTCTGGCTGTGGAACACAAGGACACATGATGATGATCGTGGCAGCAGTTGTCAAGGACAACCAAAACGCTCCCCATCGATGCTAAAACTGAGTGTTCCCGGCTGCTAACCTGGCCCTAAAAGTCAACCAGCTAATCAGCAGCTCAGTGGTTAAAATGTAACCAGCTCATTAGGTGTGTGGGAGATAATAATGAGAGGCTGGAGTTATAAAAAGGCTTTCAGCCTCAAAACTAAGAGGTTTGCTGCAGTTCCAGTTAAAATCTAGCGGTTTGTATCCAGAGAAATTATCACGTATACAATCCTGGTGTTATTAATTAACCTTTGAAACACCTGAAGTCAGAAGAAAGTGACAATCCTGCTGCATTTTAATGCTGTCAACCTGACTGGAAATCATTTGCAAACATGATGCTTGTGGAATGACGTCCAAACATGTTCTTTAATTTCCCTCCAGCCTCTTTCAGACATCATCTCATCTCATTTTAATGAAGCGTCTGCACGAGCATCCTGGACACCAGACAGGTGCAGGATGTGGTGGGCGTGTAATCTGCTGTCTGAATGTTTCTGCATCTTTACTTTTTCTCTCACAAACTTCACTTTGGTGCAAAAACTTGTAAATGATCATGACATAAATCATCAGTGAGAAAACAGCTGCTTCTGTTCACCAAATAAAACACAAGCAGCAGTGGAAGGTACCTGATTCTACAGAGACTTTTAACCATGTAACCCTCCTTTTATAACAAAAAGAGAAATATGAGTAAAGTTGAAAAGGGTTCCATCCATCTATCCATTTTCTATCCTGCTTATTCCAGTTCAGGGTCACAGGGAAGCTGGAGCCTGAACTAGTTCCTAGATGAGAGGCAGCGTGCACCCTGGACAGGTCGCCGATCTATCACAGGGCTCTTTAAAAGGGCTGTATAAGGTAAAGGAAAACTAATAGAGCAGTGCTCATTCTCTTCATTTCTAACTTTTCTTACACTGAACAAATTACTTTCTTCAGTTAAAAAGTTCCACTCAAAGAGAAGTATAAGATTAAAACCTCATTTTTTTATATTTTATCTGAAAAACAAAGATTTATTGACTGTTTGGAAAGCTGCTTCTGGCCTGAACGTGTCATAATACCCCTTTAAAACAACTCCTGATGTCATACACACACACACACCATGAACATGTGAGTAACTGTTTTGGTTTCATGTGGTCTCGTCCTGCTTACCGCCATGTAGGGTTTGCAGCCAGCATCCATCGTTTTAGCCACGGAGTCGACCAGGTAGCCGCTGATGCCAAAGTCGCACATCTTCACCTGGCCCTGAGTGTTGATCAGTACGTTGGAGGGTTTCACATCTGGACAGATGAAGAAGGAAGCGGCAGTTTGATTGTGTGAATGTTTCTGTTTTTAGAACAGCTGGCTGCCCGTCTGCAGCTCTGTGGTTGCAGCTCAGACCAGATGCATAGCTGCTTCCTGTCACTTGTAATGCTTTCATACAGCAGAGCTTTGACACAGGAAAGGATCCTGTTTTTAAAGTCTCAAAGAAAATGGTAAACACTCTGGGAAACAATGATATAAGTGAGACACCATCAGCAACAGAGCGATTGTTAAAATAATGAGAAAAGGTTAATAAATAAAGATCCTATTTCTTTTCTTTGTAGCCCTTTAAATTGGTTTTTCACCGCGCTTTTCCGGCTTTCTGAAGGTCTTTCATTGGCTGCTTTTCACACATTTCCAATCCAGTCCTTCTGCCTGAACTTTTTTTTCTTTCTTTTGTGCATTCAAGCAAAAAACAAATAAAAATAAAAAACAAAATAAAATAAAAAAAGGCTTTTGGGGGACGGTCTGGTGGGCCCTGGATTTGGGCTCCCATCCTCGCTCTGTACGGGTGTAGGTTGTCAGCGTTTCTGTTCTGATTGAAGAATCGTTGCTTTCCACCGGGTGAATCTTTATCTCCTCTTTCTTCTTTCTACTCTCTTTTTTATTTCTGTTCACTCTATATCTTATATTTGCTTTAAGAATTACAAATAACAGAAGAACTGGACTGAAAATGAGTTTTAAAAGGTCTGTTGGAGGGATGAATCTTCCCCAAAGCCTGGACCTCAACATATTTTTGTGTTCAGGCTAAGCTGCACAGACCAAATAATGTTAGAATGACACAAACTCAACTTATATGCTGTATTTCCATATATTTATGCAAACATTTAAATAAAGTGCTGCATCTATATTTCTTCTTCTGTTTATATTTTGCATTATTCTGAGGAAAGTAGTGGCTCAAAACTTTTGCTCAGCTCTGCTCATAGCTCCATCGTATCGGATGGCATCGTAGGATTTCCCTCTGGACACACTGAAGGTAGTCATTTTACAATCTATAACTTTAACTTAAACAACTTAAAGCACAGATCAACTCCTGACTCAACGCCCTCCTTACTCTACTGCTGCATCTTACATCATTTTACCCCCTGCTCAGTCCCAGCCTGCAGGGTCCCACCCACCAGAAATAGATATGAATGAAACTGTTAAGTGAATGCTGTTCTTGTCCTTCATTAAGATCTGGATGGAGTTTAAAGGAAGGAAGGAAGACAGAGAGAAGCAGCTGCTTGCAGCTGAGTGGATAAACTGTCTCTGAGTTTAATGGGTTTCCTCTCAGGCTCTTACCTCTGTGTATGACTTGCAGATTGCTGTGCAGATGCTCCAGAGCTTTTACTATCTGTAATAACAGAGCCCATTAATAAGCAAATGAGAGTTACATAAGAAATTACTGTCATTCTGACTGGATGAAGAAAGCCTTCACAGGATGTCTTATGAAGCTTTATGTGTTGTGAGTGAACCCACTGAGACGGCGATCTTTCCCAGGATGTCCTCGGGGATGGTTAGGCCCTTCTCAATCACCTGCTTGTAGAACTTGTCGAGGGAGGTGTCCATCAACTCCATGCAGATCCAGACGTCGCCCTGGAAACAGACAGGAGAGATCAGGACAGAACAGCACAACAAGGCAGCCGGCCGGATTCCAAACAGACGGGAAGTAAAAGATTTCCCAGAGTCTGAGTCACGGTGAGGAAATCCTGAACATCTACTCACTGCTGCAGGAAGTTTTTCTGTATCCGAAAGGCTTCAGAGGTGTTTTTTTACTTTTATTTTTGTCAGGGAAACAAAGAGGTGGTTCTGGTTTTGATGCATGTCAGCAGTGGACTGACACAAAGAAAGCACATGTCAGATCATGACATGATGCTGATGGTGAAATCTGGTTCTGATGAATACGTACAGTAGCACCAAAAACATGCCATGGCCTCTTTGCCACAGTAGGCTGCAAGCCACAAATGAAGAAAATAAGAGTGAATGATTATAGCTCTGCCATATTTTAATGAGGGATGTTAAATCTGATTAATAACAGGATAGTTGTGGATCAATCAGGATTAATCACATTTCAAAATGTAAACGGCAGACCGCAAGCTAGGTGTTAAACCTGAAATAGCAGCCTCAACAAAAGCTTGACGTTGAGATAGAGGTGTTTGGGTGAAGGTGAAACTCCGTTCTACTCCGTCTTCTGTTGATTGTTTCACCGTCTAAAGGGCCAACAGGTTTTCTTGATTCTTTCATCCCATTCTGGTCACCTTCAGACATGCAATCCCATCACCAACTGGTAAGGAGTGTGGACCAGAACGTCAGCTGTGGTCATCCTCTAAACACAAGGCTTGAAACTATCAGTATCTTCATAAATAAATAAAGTGGCTTTTGGTGGATTCGTTTCACTGCTGTGACAGGACTTATGCCCAAAATCAGCTTTTCTCTGCAAGATAAAGGATTTTTATCCTAAGGATTTTATTATGACATTAGTAATAACTAATCCACAGATTAATCTCTTTGCATTCATTTTCACAGCCCTAATTTTATTTTTGTCAGAGTAACTCTTAATACCACTGAGTGGAAATGATTCAGGTTTTAACTCTAAAATCAGGGGAAATTTAATATTTTTTATATTGCAGGTGCAGCAGGAGTGTACTGTAATAATGACGGGACAGATCTTAACCTATGTTTGAATCTTTTCTTTGCTCTTAATCTAAGGGTAAATCTGTTACGTTCATCCATTGCACAGTGTTTGTTGCAATCAGAGATGCACTGGTGAATGAATTTTATTTGACAGTGACATGCACTGAAATACACTGACCTCAAAGGGAGGCTGTAGCAAAGCTGCTAATTCCCACCTGCAGTCCCTGGACAGGTAGTAGTTAAAACATGTAACAACAATTAAAAACAGAAGAAAGAGCTACCACTAACTCCTGATTTCAGTTTTACCAAAGGTCAGACCTACAGACTCTAATTTAGTCCATTCAGATTTTTTTTTTTTTTTTTTTGGATGTAAAACATTTAAAAAAACACTCTAACATTGATAGTAAAAACTATAGTAAACTATAAACAAAACCTTAACTGTTTTATGGAAATAAATGGATGTCCAACAAACAAAAATCCAAAAGAAGATAAACAACAGTACACCCCCCCTTTATGTGACAAATTCTAATTTTTTTTTCCCTTTTTACTCATCTCACACTAGAAAAGCTCATCAAAAATAAAAGGAAATAAAAACACATGTACTGGGTGGTAAAATCATACACATGATTTTCTTTTCTTTGTTTTGTTTTTGTTTTTCTTTGGCACGATGGCAGAATGACCCTAAAATGAACGAACTTAGTTTGACCACCTTGTCTAAATCGTCTGTACATGTGCGCCTGTTCAGCGTTGATGATGTGACCTGTTATCTTCCTTACATGATTCAGCAGTGCTGGTTTTAAAGTTGTTGAGTTTTCCATCTGTTCATCAGGCCTAAGCGTAAATGTAAGTAAGATGGAGGAAACTCAAACTGATGCGTCTAAAACAGGCCAGTTATATATACGGTATTATCTACATTATTATACTATATACTATTTTTAAGTGTTTTTATTTTCTGTGTTGCTTTGTCCGTTTATGTACAGCATTTTTCTTTAACGGTGGTTGTTTTAAAGGGCTTTATAAATAAAGCTGAGCAGTGGCGCTCATCACCCTACCTGCCCCTTTAAAGCTGTAAACCTGGAGGAAACACTGCACTCATATATATTAATATCAATAAAATTGACATGGTCATATTTAAATTCTACACATCACCTGCAGAAACTTAATAACCACTGTGGGAGTTCTTTATGTTCGTGGAGTGGTATGGAGTTTGTAATGTCCTGGAAAATTATTTTAAATGTCAGTTTTATCTTAAATTTCCTTTGGGATCAATAAAGTATTTATCTGTCATCAATAGATTGTCCTGCCCTGGGCAGCATGACCCTAAATAAAATGTTTAGAAATTACTTTGGTTCTACTGGAAAACTAAATATTCTGAAGTAAATCCCTGGTTTACTGGAACCTTAAAGACCGTGCTGTGGCCTACTGGTCTGATAAGATCCTGATCTCTGAACCAGTTCTTTTGGAAATTTGTACCAAAGATCAGCATAAAAACAGCTGATGTACTTTAGTTTTAGGACTAAAAGAAGGCTTGTTTTTAATTATATTTTCCATTGTTGAATTGACTGTAATTGCTGATTTTATTCATATTCAGAACTGACGTTTTTACCATTTTTATGCTTTATTCAATTTTAATCTAGTTAGATTCAGATTTGCTTCATGTATCGAAGGGAGGTTGTTATTTTTAGTGCTCCAACAAAAAATAATAAAACAATAAAATAGCCATGCAAATATGAAAAACTCATCCTCAAACATAAAATAATATGAAATGTTATAATAATATGTTAGGTTCACAATTTCCCAATATTTATAAAAAAAATTTATTGTTTCCATTATCTGTAAAATAAATAAAAATAAATTTTTGTTTTAATTAATTAAATTAAATTAAATGGGCTGCACGGTGGTGTGGTGGTTAGCACCGCAGCCTCACAGCAAGAAGGTCGCCGGTTCGAGCCTCGGCTGGGGGG
>JBAFTA010000024.1:3122222-3134242 GCA_036919975.1 Melanotaenia parkinsoni | reverse complement strand
GGATGGATGGATGGATGGATGGATGGATGGATGGATGGATGGATGAAGGGATGGATGGATGGATGGATGGATGGATGGATGGATGGATGGATGGATGGATGGACGGATGGACGGATGGATGGATGGATAGTAATATAAATCTGGTATCAGCACATGAACACAGAATATTACAGAAATAATATACCAGGTGATGGTTTCTAAATGTGAATAATTCCCTTGATGGATAAGTTTGTCCTTTTTAACGTGAAGCTCAGAATGAAAATCACCCTGCAGGCTCCCTTACTGTGCTGAAAACGTGCAAACAGATGTTCATCATTCATGTATTTGTGACGGAGGATGAGCAGATGAGCCTGTTACATAGAAAGCCGAGTGAAAGCATGAGTGAAATACAGCTTCCTCCTCCTGTTTACTGCTGTTAAGTGGATTTTTATTTCACATATTCAGCAGTCTGGTGGGGTTTAAAGAAGATCAGGTATGTGGAAACCAGGATGTGAGGATCAATAAACGGCAGGATTTAAGAGTGCGTGTTGAGATGAAAGTAAAGAGTCTTACACTGCGGCGGGTGCTGGCTGCTCAAACGCCTCCTTGGGGAGCTTGAGCCCCGGCTTCTTCTTGACTGAAAACAAACACAAACATCATTAAAGGGCTTTTGTGGGATTTGGACAGTTTGAAAATGGTGTTGCAGTTTGGAGGGAAGAGAAACAGAGAAAAAGAATATCAGATATCTGAAAAGATGTTAAAGTTTAGAGTTGCAGTAAGAGGACTGCAACTGTAAAAGACCCTCTATGACTCCAGCAAGGATTTACAGTTGTTTACAGGTTATTTAGTTTTGTTCTGATTTCTTCCTGATGATGTTTTGTCTTTTTATCTGTGTGCTTATCCTGTCCTGATAATGAATATTTGATACTAAAGATTTCAAGAAAAAACTTTGTCTCAATAACAGCCAATTCCAATATTCTAATAACACAACAGTAACAATAAACAAAACAACAATGCCGACAGCAACAGCCACACCGAGGCTGGTTTCATGGAAGCATACCAAGAATTATTTAAAAAAGATATTTATCCTTTGAGTCAGATGATCCGGGACATGTAGAGGCAACTTTGAGTTTGATCTAGACTTTACCATCACAAAATGAATTCACAACAAGTCTGAAGACGTCGCACAAGGTCTTATAATCATCACAGCAGGAAGCCTGAGGGCACATATTTAAGTGGCAGCTAGCTTAATAATCAATCTATACAGCACAACACAAACGTCCTGATCCAGTTTTCATTTCTTATATTTAGCTTCCAAGCAGCCAGACTGTCTGGTGGTCTTTTAGATTGGTCCTGAGCCACGGTTCTCCAGACTTTCTTTAGACATTTGCTTCTTTTTTGCTCATTTTCACTCTGATTACTGCATGTATGAGCATTTTCATGTTCTCTTTGGTTTTCGTCTTTCTTTGTTAAGCTATTTAAGACTGGCCTAAAAATTCAAGAAGCCTGCGAACTGCATTTGCATTCATGTTTGCACAAGTGTCAGTAAATTAATACGTAAAAATAAGGCATTTAAAAATCATATTTAAAAGACAAGGATCAGGTATGGTGCTAAATATGATGAAATAGAATGAATATTTGGGTTGCATATTTTGGAGTGGTGGACATTTGTACTTTTCCATAAATATGGATACCTGTTTAAATAACTATAGATCAATGAGTATATAAAAAAACAGGGTACTGTATTTTAAATAAGTACATTTATGTCTAGGTTGTGTATAAATTTTCATTATAATGTAGAAATGAGTTATATAGGGATAAGGCTAAATTAGCATTGGCTTCCTACTGCTACTTTTTTTGCATAAACAGGTAAAAGTTTCGATAATTAAATATTTGTTCATGGAGTTTGACTGACTATATTTTTATAAACAAAGTTTTAAAAATAAGAGGTACTGCAAGACGTTTGCACAGTACTGAAACACATATGTCAACATTTACTCTAAAATGTTGGATCGTTTTGAAAAATAACCATCATGACTTTCCTGTGAGCAATTGGTCATTGTCATTATTATCCATCTGCAGCTTTTGATCAAATAAATCTTGCACTGGTTATACAACAAATCTCCACATTTAAAAATATAAAGAGGGAAAATTCATTTTATTCATTTTTATCTGGAAAGCAGGATTTTTAGTAAAATAATTAACATGCAGGGAATTTAAAAAAAAAAGAAAAATTCACACTTTGGATTAATCTTTTCAGCACCAGGTAAATCTCTAAATTAAAGGGCAGTAAGCCTTCAGTGTTCTTCAAAGCTAATGCAGCAAAGATGGCTACAGCAAATACAACTACGTTGGAAAATAGAAGGCATTCAGTGAGTTTCTAAAGAATGAGATTTGGCCTTAAAAGAAGGACAGTCTAAAAAAGAAAGTGATCGATGTTGAGGACATATTCAGAAAAAACACACCATGTGCTGCCAGAGTCCACAGTAGCATAAATTCAGCTTGTTTGGTCTAATACCGTACATTCAGTAGTTACTGGGAATCACTGAGAAAAGCAGCTTTACATTTAAGATGCTGGAACCACAAATTGACATATTTGGTTCAAAATGATTAATCGAATATCTGTTGTATAATTTTTGTTATTCTTTGTGCCCCAGCTTGTCTGTGTGTAAACTAGCATAATAGTTGAGTCTGGGTGAGGAATGAGCAGCAGATAGCGGACTGATGAGACTACAGGACGGTTTCACTGGCAGCGGAGCATACCACAAGATGAAAGCATACTTAACTTCTTAACATAGCTCAGGATGAAAGATCAGTTGATCATCCTGCTCAGCTTTCTGCACTGTTTTTCCCTTCAACCGCAGCAGAGCACACACTCTGCAGGCCTGAATGTGATTTTTTCTATTCATTATATTAGCATGCAACTACCAAAGAACCATCAGTCAAGCTTCAACAGAAATTTTCAGTAAATATTTTCCAATTTTACATTTCCTGCGTATACAGCAACTACAGCAACAACCAAATCTGAACTTCACCATCAATACTCACTGTTGGATGCAGTAAGTGGATCCAGATCCTAACTTATTGAAACTGATTGTGAGCAAGAAGAAAAACAGGAGAACAAGGAGGAGGTCTGGCATCCCAGGTGTGCTCTCTTCATGTGGAGGTGCTGAACTGGCTGTTTAACGGCTGGACGCCTTGTTAGTGGTGAGTGATCTCATGTGAGCAGTTGCTTTGTCTACAGGTAGCATCTGGCTCAAACCTCCTCACACTGGCTCGCAGCTCCTCAACCCAGTCCAAGTTTGCTCGTGGCTGGATTAAGGTCACACTGGGCCCCTGCTAGCTGCAGCTGTACTGCCCTACAAAAACTCAATGCTAAAGATTTGGTCATACTTTATAATCCTTTTAAATTTGTTGAGATGAGAAAATAGACATGCAAACCAAAAATGCATTTATGTATATTTTGCAGACATTTAACCAGTAAGTTTAAGACAGTTACCTACAAAACTAAAATCACACAGAGAGGTTAACGAGGTCAATAAATACATAGTTGATGTAAAAGGAAGAGCTAGCTTGATGGATAAGGCCACAAAAAACGTATGTTAAAAAGTATGTTAAGTATACATATCTTAGGTTAAAGACAGGGGTAACTACTCAGTTTAAATCACAACTACAAAACAATAAAAAGACAGCTTAACCAAATAATTATTGCCATAAAAATTTACAAAAATACAGAAACCTACACAGCTTAAGTTAAAGAAAGAGCTAACAATACAACTAAAACCATACAAAGATAACTATTCAGCTAAAGCCATAAAAAGACAACTAAGTTCACAGAACCAGACACCTGTACAGCTAAAGTCAAATAAAGAGCTAAAGCTAGAGTTTGATTCTTAATTTATTTAACCTTTTTTTTTTATCAGGCAGATGATTCAGAACCAATTATCTCTTTAACAAGACTAACAACAATGTTAAAACATGCAAAGACAGCCAACTATAGTTAAAAGTAATAAGACAACTAAAAAGACAGGTGGCAATAGCTGAGGATTGCTATTATACGGCAAGAACGTAAGACCACACAGCTAAAGTCATAAAAGGGACTATTAAGAGAGCTGAAGGTGTAGAAAAACCAATAACCAGTCAGTAAAGTCACAGAAAACTAGATTTGTGCACAAATAGCCGAGTTGATCGTCTGACTGAGGTAGCCTTGTTGCTTCGGTTAATACTTGTTGTTTCTTATTAGCTTAAGTATTTCGCCACATCAAAATCGTTCTCAATAAGCATCAGGCAGCATCTTCATTCATAGTTCTACGAGGCTTAATTTAACATGGTTCAGACTTTCATAAATCAAGACGACTGCACTTCTGCATGACATAAGAGCTCTTTTTAAAGCCATCAGGCTGTTAACAAAACGCTCATTTTCCCTTGCAGATCTCAAGGGTCCATGGTCCTTTTCCACCGTGTTTGAGGCCCTGCTTGTTAGTCTTTTTCTGGCCGCTAGTTTTTGTAGCCATTAATAGTTTTGGAGTAATTGAACATGCACATAAGGTGCAGCAGCAAAACAGCCAGCCATGCCGGATCTGTAACTTGTTTTTGCATCCTGTGAATGTTTTGAAATGCGTGTGACGCTCAAAGCAGCTGATGTCATCACATGCTATTAAAAGTAAGCTGAAGGTGTGTCTCTTTAGAAGACAAGAAGTGCCAAAGGAATAACTGGAATTTCTCACGTTGTTGTCCTAAGAGAGGATACAAGTACAAGTGGCTGTGGTTGGACCTGTCCTTCAAACAGCTTTCCTAAAGGCATATCGTACACAAACACGTGCACACTGTAGTGTAGTGCGCTCTGGTTTATTCCAACACCAGCACAGGGTGTGACGTTGCTGTGCTATGCAGTCCTTCACTGGTGGCCTCTTGCTGCCTGCCTCCTGGTCTCCACTTTCCAAAGCAGCTTTGTTGCACTAAAATGTCAGTGTGAGCCCCTCCTACATGCATTTGCACAGACAACAATAGTAACTGGAAACGGGCAGTATGCTTACAGCTCACACTGGAAACCAGAAAACACACAGAGAAACAACACCTGCACCAAGTCTGCACAATCCTCTAAAAGCTGTTTCAGTAGTTTTTTAATGTGCATTAACAAATAATTTCAGTTGGCTCTTGGAAGCTGTGATGACTTCCTGCCTGGTCAGATATTAAGACTTTAAAAGGGACTGACTGACTGTAAATAAAATCAAATGAATTTCATTCTATACTTCAGTCGTACAGTTAAATTCTTATCCTGTTCACTACTACAAATGGTCAGGTGAAACAATATGTATGGCTGTTTTTGTTGCAGATGAATTCACACACACATACACACACTCTCAGTTTACACACTTTCTGCTGTCAAAGAAGTGCAAAACAAACAGAAAAAGCTGACAGGCCATGGACCATTAACTGTAAATGAATAGCTACTGTTTAATGTTGCTTTATTATCAGATAAGATTTGTGGATTAATGCAAAAGAAACAAACCTGATTTGTATTTGTATTTCAGATCAGGAAACATTCAGTAAGGGAAAGTCTTCCCATTCAAAACTTTCATGTTTCAATGACGGGTATACTATTTAACAGTCTGACACTTAAAACGGGAATTAAATTAGTTAAATTCTGATAATTCTTGGCAGAATTCAGATGAAGTCTGGTTAATGCTTTAAAAGAGAGGTAAAATGTAATGAAGACAGTCAGTAACATGTTTAATTGCTATGCTAGCAGATGAAGTAAGATGGACAGTGTTAAGTTTCTGCAGCTCCACCAGGAGTAAAAAAAAATATGCTCATCTCTGCACATGCTTCCACTCTCCAACAAATTTATTCAAGTCTGATTTAAAAGGGTAAGTAGTTACATTCCCTGCAGCAGAAGTATCAACAGGTTTCACATTAAGAGAAAGGAAAGTCCGCACTGTAATTTACGTTTACTGGACCTGGAAGTTTACCAGATGCATGATGTTAAACAATATTTGAACAAAAGGCCCACTGTGTGATCACAATAAGACAGCATCCTTTTCTCCTTTTCCATGGGAGCGTACAGTGACTGACTAAGAAATATTTCAGCCTTACAGCTGCACTGAGATCATGAGACAAGATACAGCATGTTCTTCACAGTAAGAGGATAGATTCTTTCTCCAAACCTCAGCATGCATGTTAACATGCACAACATATATCTACAAAGACAACACAAGGCCTGCAAAGACAGGTATGTATGCAAAGTGTTGCCTGTACAACAGGTCTCACTAAAAAACAGTGCAGCCTTTGCAGGACTGCAAGTGTCTGACGAGAAATGACAAGAGTGAGCTGAGGTGTCGAAAGGAAACCGAGAGGAGGTGGTGGGGGTCGGAGGGGCTGGGTATTGTGTAATCTCTGTGGTGGAAAAGAATAAGCAGGAGCTCTGTTTTGGAGCATTATATTGGACAATGAAGGAATAAATGTTCAGCCTTAACTTGCAGTAACAGGATGTCACAATAGCAGAATTTTCGGTATCATGTATGAACATAAACCTTATTTTTAAAAGACTGCTGCAATTATACTGAGGTAATGTGCATGCACATTATATTGTAAAACATTACCTCCTATAGTATATAAGTCTGAACAAACCACCATTAGCCACTGTGTTAAAATGAGAAAAAACACATTAGCAACCTTTTAAACTGTCAGTGTCCGCCTTATCAAAATATTAACCATTAAATTAGCATGAACAAGATAGCATTTCCCACAACGTTGGATTAAACATGCAACATCTGCTACAATGGCCATTATTTTGGGCTAAACAATATTTTCCTTTTTACTACTATACTTACTTTCTCCTAGCAAGTTTATATAAGTCTGCTACAGTATGTCAGGCTGCGGAAAGTAAGACTAGCTGTAAAGTTAAACTTAGAGTGACTGTGTTATCACAAATGTAAATGTAAACAAGATAAAGTTAACTGCTATAATAATAAACAACATAACATCAGGAACTATGTCAACCAGACCAAAAGGTTAACGGCTACATTACAAAGCCATCGCTCTGATTAAAAGTGGTTTTCAAATCATTTATATTCAAATGTATTTTGCAACACAAACTCCATTTTTTATTCATATTTACTCCAAAGCTGTATTTTTTGCACATAAAAACTACATTTGAGTATAAAGTAAACCCAATGAGTATTGAATCAGGTCATGTCAACCTGTAAATTCTGCTATATTTGCATAAATAAGACATTATAACAACATAACACTACATATGCAGTAGTTTCTAGTTTAAAAATATCTATTTTTAAATAGTTGGTTTGGTTGAATCTGGTTTCTAAAACCATGCTTGCAAGTTATTGAACTGCAGCATCTCTTAAAGACACAACTACAAGAAAGTACTATATTTTAATCTTGAAAGTAGTTAAATACTTACATATTGCCCTTAATGAATTCATATTTGATAGTAATATAAGAAGCCTTTCTTCAGATTATATTGCACGACTCAAATGTACAATTCTTTCCTTGTTCTTGTTCATTTTTGCTAAGCTCAGTATCAAACATGTAAATTGTGGTAGGAAGCGTGGGTTAATTAAAAGCAGCAGTTCATGTCATTCCAAGTGATTTTCAGCACATGAGCTGAAATATGCGGTAAAATACCAGAGGGAGGCCACAGGAGATGTCTGTATTGGGACACATTTTGTTCCCAGTGAAACCAACAAGAACAAGGGAGGTGATTAATTAGCTTTGCTGTAATGAGTGCAGCTATCTTTTTCTCCAGAAGTGTCAGAGAGAAGGGGAACAACTGAGAGACTATGCTTTCAGTTTTATGCCACACCCGATATGAGCATGCAAGCTGCCTTGTCATGCATGCACGTCATCTTGTTAGTTTGTCAAAGACAGAAAATAATGCTGACAGTAAGGTTTGCAGGGCACTCTGTGCTATAGAAATAGAGGCAGAGTGCATGCAGAAAGTCTCAGAATGTGATGTCCGGCTGGCGGGATAATCAGCCCAGATGACGGGGGACACACAGTGCCAGCTGCTAACCCACACATGCACTCTGGCATGGAATTTAAACAATCCCAAGAGCTCCTCAATGGAATTCCAAAGAGCTAAAGGAAGATCAATCACAGAGGGAGGGAGGCAGCAAACCACAAAGACTGACACAAGGAAGGACAGGAAAAGACAGCCACACAGAGGGGAGGGAGAGAAAGAGAGAGCGAGGCTGGTAGCACCAAACGATTGAAAATAACTTCAGCCAAGGCCTTCGGCTGTTTGCCCCCCTCCGACTGCTCTGGCAGTTTGTGAGATACTCTACACTTCCAAAGATGGCAGCTCCTTTAGGTTACAGCTGTTGGATGCTCCTTTGGGAATCATGTCGTCATCGGCTCGCGCTACACTTCCTGTGTACTCAGATCAAGTTGAATGATACTGGCAGAAAGTGAGCACGGACGGTGCTGCCACTAACAGAATCCAGGACAAATACCTGAGACAGCGACTCCAAGTCCAGCAGGTTCCTCTGCTCTGCTTTATGTCATTCAGTCTGGTCGCTTGCAGCATGAAGCTGCCTTACAGTGGCCAACAAAAACCACCAAGACTGACGGCAAAACTTACTAATCTCATAGTTGTCAATTTATAGCCTGAACTGCTTATTTCTTTAAAAATCATTCGTGCCCTTGGTACTAAAAAATATCTGAAGGCACACGCTGGTATCTCCAAGAAATTAACACGAGAACTTTAATGTTTGCAAAAGTTGCAGCAGATTAGATTTAGTCCAGAACAAAACACTGTGGCTGATCAGGAAGTAATTATTCCCCTTCAAGCATTGTCCTTTTTGACCCATCCCAGATGGTAGACATCCAGGTTACTTTTAGCACTTATGGCTCAGTTACAGCACTGGCAAGGGTTGTGTGGGCCACATGTGGTCCAGATGTCAGTTATTGGCCTGGACATGGATTAGGTCAAGTATTTTGTGGGCCAGAGGTGGTCCTAATATGGTAAGCCTTCCTTATGGCAATTTCCTTTAGGGAAACATGTGGTGGTCACTGGGTTGAGTTTGGTCAATGCCGTAAGTAAAGGCCAATTTTGGGCCAAACAAAAATGCATATTGGGACCATATTCGGGTCAAAATATTATGCTATCTGGGATTTGTCTGTCCATAACTAACTAACTAACTAACTAACTAACTAACTAACTAAATAAATAAATAAATAAATAAATAGTACAACTTTTAAAAAAAGCATCCATAAACAACATACAGCTAAAACTTCAAACATTGCTAGTTTCCTGTACCTTCTTGTAACTGCTGTCTTGTGTGCGAGGAACTGGACTCTTAGAGAGAGTAACTGGTTTTTAGGTTAAGTTGCATTATTGTCCCTCCCACAATCTAAAAACATGTTTAAGGTTAATTGGTGTCTCTAAATTCTCAGTGTCGCTAAATGGCTGCCTGTCCTAGGTGTATGGCCAATGGATGGATGGATGGATGGATGGATGGATGGATGGATGGATGGATGGATGGATGGATGGATGGATGGATCTCCTTTGCCACATTTTTTTTTGTTGTTGTTTTTTTTTTTTTTTTGCATCAAACTAAGGACATTCGTCTTTGTTCCCATTTCCATGGCCTTACCGGCAATAGTTAATCCAGTCATATGATATTATGTATTTATGGTATGATTGATTGGATCTGAAAGTACAAAACATGATAGTGAAACAGTTTAGGGTTGGAAATCCTGGGATGGTAACATATGGTGTATTATTTTTAATAGCACAGAATCTATATGACATTACGACAACACTAAAAGCTAAACATGAAGCACTAATCATGTAAAATGCACAAACTCTTACCATGTACTCATAAGTATCTAAACCTTTCCATATATGGGTCTTGATCCCATGGTTAACATGCTGCCTAACGCCATGACAGGCGAAATTCACCTCCACCCAAATGAAATCTAACACACATGATGCAACAAACATGGCCAACCTCAAGGCTGATCCAGATAAATCCAGAACCTACGTTCAGACAAATTCGCCCTGGTGCCACATGGATGCCTTTTTATTTACATCTCTATAATCTTTGAATGAAATATATATAATAAGTATAATATAATAATGTATAATAAGTAATGCTAAATGATCTGTTCCTCCATGTGAAAGTGTTGGCAGACTGCACTGCCTGCTCTTAGCTCATTGGTCAATCAGTAAAACCCTCGCTGGTTGGTTGTAGCGCCATGCGACAATGACAAGAATTAAACATTTTTCAACTTTCTGCTCTTTTGCGTGACAGTGGTGGGATGCTCGGCTCTTTTCAGAGAGCTGGCTCTTTTGGCTCAGCTCCCAAAGAAGAGTCGGCTCTTTTGGCTCCCGAACGGCTCTTAATTTAGCATCTTTTTTAGCCCCACAATTTACCTGAACTTTTAAAAAATTAATGAATTGTGTTTTGAAAACCCTTTTGTGTTCAGCGTTTTTATGAGAAGCCTCCTTTTCTGCACTGATTCTGATACAAAACCACTTACTTTTATTTAATATTTCAACAAAAATGTTATATTGCACAGATGACAAAAAACAACAAACAAAAACACAAAACAGATCAAGAACCAAACTCAAGAAAGCAGCATTAATGTCCTCGGTGCAGCTTGGCATCCAGAAAAATAAGATGCCTCATCTTGGATGGGCTGATCTGGTTTCTCCTCTCTGTGAGTACAGTAGTTTGATGAGATGACGTACTCACGTACTCTCCTCATGGCTGTCTGCTGTCTCACTCGCAGTGTAGCGCTGTCTACCCCGCCTCCCAAGCACGCAGCAAAAGGAAAAAAAACTGGGAGCCGGCTCTCACTCGATGGGAGCCAGCTCTTCTAATTCACCACCAAGCATCGGCTCTTTCACGCATGGCACATCACTACTGCGTGAACTAGCGCAACGTTTCACATGCACAAATGTTGCCTGTCGCTTGGCTGGAGGAGGGCAGCGATTTTCGCCTCATTGCGCAAGTTCCATAGAAATGAATGAAGAAGGAGCGAGGTCGCTTCCCGTGTGTCCAGCCCATAAGTGATATATAAACAGTGTGTAGGAGGTCTTATACACCAAGCTGACCATTAGCTATCGGGCACATATGGAGTGTTGATTGGCGTTTCTTGCATCCCATCATCATTAGCTATGTTCACATAGAAAAATATTTTAAGTTCAGACTGCAACAGCACCAGCAGACATGGCAGAGGCCCTCTGATCAGGGTGGGTTCTTCACATCGAAGGCATATAAGTCATGGTAGTATTAAAAGTGTCTCCAAACGGCTCTTAAAATGTTAAAAGTTTTATAATTCAAGCCAGAGAAAAGAGAAAGCATTTCAACCGCTTTCTACATCTGAGTGAAATGTTGGTGAATATTAGAACTATTTTCTTCTCAAATTCTACTGCATACTGCTGTTTCACGAAGCTGCTACTGGAAGCAAGCATCTTCAAATATTTTCAGACATTTCTAAATTTAGCAATGCAGACAAAGGAAGTTGCAGGCCTCAATAAAAAGAAATGAAAGGGAAACATGCAGCAGTCACATGGAGAACATCAGCGTCTGCAGTAAATCAGTTTATTTGCAGCCATTATCTTCCACTGTATGGGTATGAGAAGGTGTAACACCATCGCCTCCCCCCTTCCTCACCCTGATTTTCACCTCAGCAGTGAAATCTGGAAACCTGCTGCCATTTCAAACATGAGCCCAGTGCATACACTAACAGGAATATCAGTGTTCTCTGCAAACCAAGGCCAGGACAAGAAGAAGACATTTTTTGTCTGAATGAGGTGGATCATCTCAACTATGGAACAACTCTGTTACTCTAGAACAAACGTAAGAGGCCAGCAATCAGAGCGTGAACACAGCAAATTTACATAACAAACACAATGATTGCGCAAAGGTTTGAAGGCCTCCAGGCTGCAGGGGGCGTCAGCAAGACCAAAGCCCAGCACTCGAGAAGGAGATGCAACAATGGGCTCTATGCACAACTCCACTACTTCCTGAATTTAAGGGAGCTCCTTTGTTTCCTGTCTTTCATTATTGGAC
>JBAFTA010000024.1:3087716-3110384 GCA_036919975.1 Melanotaenia parkinsoni | reverse complement strand
ACATAATAAACATTATATCCTTAAACCACCTCATATTTTGTGCACAAACATCCTAATGTTCTAAGATGCTCTTCATGGGATCATGGGATATGATGAGGAAGACAACCGAACAATAATAAAAAAATAATAACAAAGAAATATTTCAGTAGAAAGCCAGAGTCTGCACCACCTGCGTGATGTCGGACATTAAACTGCATTTACTTATTCTTTCCACTAGAGGGCAGACTGACTGCAGGGACGTCAACTCCTTGGCTTACAGAGCACCATCACTAAAACTTAAATCACAATGAACTTCTTTCTCTTTTTAAGGACAGACATTTAGCTTATGTAAATGTATTTCTATTAAAAATCTATAAAAAATATTTGTTAAATAGTTCAAATCTGGGGAATAAAAACAGAGAGAGAAAGCTGGAACATCAGACTGGTGCAGAGCTTTCATCACAGGCTTGATGTGCACATATGTGACTGTTTATATGGTACACAACTTTATTTAACTATAACCCCCCTCATTTTCTCTTAACTTTAAACCAGAAAAAGAGCTATTTTTCTGTTCACATCACTGAACTCTTTTTATTTTCCTGGAAAAAAAAATTGAATGTTCTGTGAAAAGATGCTTGATCATCCTGAAAAATTATGTCAGCATCACCAAACATCCTTTCAGCTGATGGAATGAGAAAAGTGTTCACTGTGTAGAGGAGATGACTGCCATCTTCTCGCACCTTATCATCAGTGATGCTGGAAATCTGCTTGCTCTCTTCAGCCAGTCATCATCATATTTTCATTGAACTTCCACCAAAGGAAAGGTCCAGCATCATCTCCAGTGTCCAGTTCAGACTGATGATTCAACACTGAATATTACTCTAATCCAGTCATCCACAGACCAGGACTGATTCTCTTCAGCTCCGTGTGACCTTGTTATCTTCTGTTTAATGTTTAGTAAACTGTAAAACAGTGTCTAAAAACAGGTGTGTGACTAAATTTCACAACCTTCTTTTTTCCAGCCCTGGACTTCATGTTACAGCTTCATGTTGTTTTAGGAGGAAAAGAAAGAGAGACAGTAACAAAGACCAGAGTCCACATTCGACTGACTTTTACTGGATGAAGAGATTTGAAAAAAGAATCAGGATGCAAGATTGGTGCAGAATTAGCTTCCGTTAGTAGCCTCCACAGTGAGAGAACCAAAGTTCAGTAGTGTGGCTGTGAGGTTTGCAAACACCCTGTTTAACTGCAGACTCATTTACACGTTTAGACTTGCATGCTTTCATTTTTGAAATGCAAATCTTTCCTTTATTTGAACTAAAAAAAAGAAATTGCTATCAATTACTACCAATTTATTTATTTATTTGCAGGTATATCCTCCAAAAGTGGTGATTTTACATGTTTTGTAAAGGACTACATACAGTATATTGTTTTCAGTTTCCATGAACAAGGGTTCACGTGTACATTCACCCCTTTAAAAACTCATTTACATCAACCTCTCCTTTACTTGTTTTTTCTTTATTTCAGTTATTCATGGAAAAGTGAGTGTTGAGCAGCGTCTCTGAATGACTGCATGTCTCACAGAGTCAGAGTGCCTTTAGTTAGCTGTAATAGTTTGAAGTTGTGTGCAGATAAACTCACATACAGTAAAAAAAAAAATGTCCACAGCAGCATGGACTGGTTTTTAAGCTCCGTTGGAGACTAAATTAGACAGTTTACATTTATCCATGTGGTCCTGGACTTCCTTCAGTCTTCTGAGTGATGGGTGTCACTGCTGAGTTTATCTTTGGGATAACAGTAGAAGAAGTGATGCAAAGGAAGTAAAAACAGTGTTTTACAAAACATATCATTTTCAAATGCTACCTTCAGACCCATGAGCTACAGCATCGTTGTGTGGAAGCTGGTTTATTTCAGCTTAGCCAGCCTCTGGTACAGATTAAAAGTTAAACAGCGTCTTTAATGTTAGATAAACCACAAACCTCATCACTGGAACCCCTTTTCTTCTTCCTGTTCCCTAAACTTTCTGAAAGCCACTCCTGAGCGCTTGGAAGAGTTAATGTCTGTAAATATTGACCTCTACCTGAGATGCAGCCGTATAATCGGTTTCTGGCAGACCATCACTTTATGGCACAACATAATAAATCTAACAAAAACTGAGGAATACAATGACCTTCATTCACACTGCGGTAAGCTCATCTAAAGACAGACAAATGTTGTATATGATTTTTAGGTTTCTTTCTGAAGGCTGTTGTGACTAAATTTAAGGAGGTTTTTACTATGAGAGCTGATAAAAAAGCTTATTTGGCTGAAAAAAATCTCATCTTTGTTTTAGTAAAATTATCTTTGTTTCTCGAGCATGTGAACATGAGCACTAACATGTGCTAAACATTCACGTGGGAGATACATGAGTATTTCCTGTAAATTTACGTTACTATGCATGTATGAGAACGTGAAACTTCAGGGGCCAAATATTTTCCCACAGGGCCAAATTTGTCCCATGAACCTGCATTTACCTCACACTGTTGTGCGCTCATGTCATACCCAGTGATGTCTCAAAACCTAATTGTCCACAACGTTGTATGAATCTATGAATCACAAAGACTTAAATATTGATGTTATCACAGAGTTCTTGTTTGCTTTACAGCAAAAAGTCAAACACAGCTCTTAATTAGATAAATAATGGAGATTATTTGTCAGATGGAGTCATTGCTTTGGTATGACTTGAACAAATAACACAGAAATATTCATCACTACAGAACATATCACACCAGTAACCAGATATTTCACTATTAACGTGAGATAATCCATTTATAACTATATCATTTATAAATAAGTAAAACAAAGCATGCTATGAATAGAAAGTAAATATTTTTGGCAGGACTGGATGGCGTAACAGAGAGCATGTAGTCATAACGAGTGTGTGTGTGTGTGTGTGTGTGTGTGTCTAAGTGGAGATTTTTTGCCAGCATTTATCAGGCGATCGGCTCAGGTTACAGACAGTCTTATTGCCTCGAGGCTGCGTAGAGTGACAGTTTGGAAAGCTGAGGTTATGGCAGATGTCCAGAATGAGGTGACGCTGAGACAAACATCACTTTATTTTACTCAGGCAGCTCCATTAGCTCCTCTGCCTTAGTTTCTCGGGACTCAGCTGTATTGGTTTTGCAGTGCAAGATAAATGGATATAATGACTGACTATAAATCAAAGTTGCCAATAAACTGAGCAGGCGTGAAACTGACTTCATAATTTATGTAGTTTGTTTAATTTATATTTAGTTTGTTTTCAATGTGCATGAAATAAATTGTGCTTAATTTTATTTTTAATCTTGTAAAGCACTTTGTATTGCCTTTGGTATGAAAACGGCTTTATAAATAAAGTTTGATTTGATTTGATATGTGCTCTATAGAGAAGGTGACTGCATATTTGAATACAACTTCCTGATGTGTAGAATATGCACCAAATTAAATTCAACCTTAGACGTGTTTCTAGGAATGAATATTTATGGGACCTCTCCACCCCAACCGGTCTAGGCAGATAGCCTGTAATGGAAAGTAACGGAACCACACTACGTTAAGGTGTCTCGCAAACATCTTTCTGAATAAATAATCCCAACATGTAGCAGTCTGCAAAAGAACATGTGAAAAGTAGCTTCAATTATTCATTCTAAGACCCAGCAGAGCAGGATCCAGACTGCAGGCTGGAGGTCTAGAAGTGATGCAACGCTTACGGAACATGTAAGAGGTGGAGTTGTTTTTTATTTTTTATTTTTTATTTTTTTTAAGTGTTGTCCCAATTTCTGTCCAGACGGTCTTTATTTCCCGCAACTCCTTGGCCAGCTCATTAATACCTGTGATCGTGTCCCTCTACACCAGCAGAACTTCCTCTGAGGACACGGCTGCTGCGGTGCTGGGTGGAGTCTCTGGCCTCACCCTCTCCAACCACAGCTGCAGCAACGCCCACACACCTCAGACCCTGCGCTACCAGCAAGGCCCCAGTGGGCAAGGCCCACCCATTCACAACTCCAGCCTTCCCATCCAATCTTTTTAATTTTAATTTATATACTTTTCAATCTAATTTTCATTTATGATTATTTAACAGTTATTGTTATAGAGGTACTAAATGATCAAAAGTCGAATCATTTTGCATTGAGAAAACTTATCTCTCGAGATATTTGTAAGTTGTGTGTGTGTTTGTATATTTAATCCATGTATGAGTGTAATCACTAAGTCCCATGATAACTTATGGAAACGTATTATGTTCTTTAAGTTATCTCGTTATTTGGTGCGAAGTCATTAACTAGCTTCAATGAATTAGCAGCTGATACTTTTGGACAATGGGCATGAGAAAGCGGTCCAAACTACAGGAGGTGGTTGATTCCAGCACTGTGAGAGACCTAGCGAGACCATAAAAGACCATTTTTAGTAAATATAGCATATTTAGTGTGTCCCGTCTTCTCCTCTTTCTCTGGCGCATTGCATGTCCGGTTTCTGTCTGCTGCAGATGTTTCCTGATGTTTTACTGAATTGAAGCTGCGCTAAATGAACCAGGACCAGTTTGGTTGAGCTCTAGTTGTCGTTCTCTATGACGAACCTATGTAAACGAGTAGCTAACTGCATGTTCCACCACGGTTCCTCTGTGGCCGGGATGTGGAAGTGTGTTGAGCGGCCTGAGCCTGATGGAAACATCTGTGTTGTGCTGAGTGTTTGTGTTGTTTTGTGTAAAATCTGATCCAAACGTCTCCCACATAACGTTGCTGTTTAGGTTTTTTTTGATGAACTGATCTCGACCTCAGACTGTCATTTAATTCTAAAGTCTGATTATTGGTTGAAATGACTAGACTGACTTTGTTATTCATAAATTTTATGTTGTATTTTCTGTTAAGTCTGTCCTGTTACATCTGCTGGATGCGATTTTAAGTGTTGGGAAATTTTATTTTATTTATTTAGTTTTATATTTTTTGGGGAGGAGTGGATTCTGTATTTAATCTGCTTCGACATGGGTCAGATATTAAATTATTTAACTGGAATTTGTCAAAATATTGAAATTAATTTGATAAATGGGACCCACTGGTACCAACTGGTACCAGTCTCAATTGTGTCTGTACATATTTCTTTAATAAAATAAAACAACTGACTAAATTACCGGCATGCGGTGCCTCTGGCATGTCTTGCCCTCTGACACGGCGTCGACAGCATCTGTCACCTGCTGCCACTATTCTGTCTTTATAGCCACCATAAGGGCAGGGCAATTTTATAAACCAGTGACAATGTTGAATATGAACATATGTATAATATTAACAACTTTTTTACACTTCATTAAATGGTAGTAGAATGTAAAACAC
Source organism: Melanotaenia parkinsoni (assembly GCA_036919975.1). Taxonomy (NCBI): domain Eukaryota; kingdom Metazoa; phylum Chordata; class Actinopteri; order Atheriniformes; family Melanotaeniidae; genus Melanotaenia; species Melanotaenia parkinsoni. Next base: position 3,105,066 of record JBAFTA010000024.1, on the reverse strand, counting down.
TCTGTATAAGCTCATCTGTGATTGTACATCTTAGACCTTTTTGTACATTTTGTCATCAAGTTCTTTGCAAGCTTGTAAACAAGACATCATTTCAGATAGTTTTATTGAAGTTAAGAAACATTTATTCCAAACATGCAGGACAGTGGATATAATGATATACTGAAATTTCAAATTAATGCATTTTATTATTTAGAAGACCTCAGACAAGGTGAACTGCTGCTTAGCAAATACAAATAAACCTGAGCACAAAGGAAGCTGTGGGTGTTGTGAATATTAGATACAACTAAAGTAAGTAAATTTCAATCCTTATAGTTACTGTAAAGGTATTTAAGGCACTTTATTATCAGCTTCATGACAAACAAAGGATTATCTCATCCCCGATACAACCTATTCAGCCAGATCCAACGTAAAGCCATTTGTTTTGTTATAGTGGACACAATAATTCCCTGGCTCGACAGAAGTGCCAGAAAGCTCACTGAAAGTCAAATATAGGAGTGGAATTTAGGAGGTTTGGTAGGAGGAGCAATGACATAATGGCTTTATTCCAATGGGATTTGGTTGTCGATGCAAGAGGTTTTATTCTTTATTTATATTTTCTGTCAGGTTTTATGGGCAGAAATCAACGTGGTATTTGGATAATAAAGTTACAAAACAAATTAACCCCAAAAAATGGATATACATCAACTAAAATGTACACTACAAACAGAATGCAAGTAGCTTGTTAAGGTACCAGGCCTAATAACTAAGCTTGTGGTTGAGTTTTTAGAGGACAGTTTAAAGGAGCTGGAGCAAGAAATTGAAACTGAGGCTCCGAGGTTTTGAGTTGGCTGGTTGGAGAGGAGTCAAATGAAACTGGGTGGAAGAAGAGAGGCAAGGACTCAGGACTATAGTGGAGCAGACTGATGTGCTGGCAGCACCGAGCTCAGGATTAGTGGAGAGGAAAAAACATTAGGCTCACTGCAAAAAGTGCTGAATAGCAAAAGAGACTGGCTAGAACACAATATACTGAGGCAGACTCTACAATCTGATTGCCTGGATGTGGCAAGGCAGAGTCCATGAAGATGTGATCTTGATGACGGACTGTGCTGCAGCTGTTTGGGCAAAATTCCAACTCCAAAACATCTGACTCCACTCCTGTATGTGGTGAACAGACTCACATTAAAGCAGGGGTGTTTACAGCGTCTGACCAATCACATGGAGACACCCTGCAGAGCAGCCATCTTTACCATGGAGGAGCAGACATTTATCCTTCAAAAAGATGAAGAATTCAAACACATCATCCAGACCAGAAGCAGCAGCCAGGCAGGAATGCTGGCAGAAAATAGCAGATTCTGTTCATGCGTAAATTAGTGGGATTGTACAATATTAATTCATGGGACAATATAAACGGACATCACAGTGATTATAAGGCCCAGACGTTTCAGGCAGAACTTCCTCAGTTCTTTTCTTTCCGTTATATTTACCATCCAGTTCTTTTGAGGCTCAGCCCCCGTGTAAGTGTGCGATTTGTTGGGATATTATTTCCTCACAGTGACCGTATGAGTAGTTGTGCGTTCCATATATTTGTGGTTTGCAGTTCTGCTATGTGTGACCATCATTATAAACAGAATTAAGAACAAGTCAAGCTCCTGATTTGTGGAATACGCACAGAAAGAAGTTCCACCTTGTGGTGTTTTTAAGAATCAATATTTTTAAGTCTTTTTCTCCACAACTGGTTGAGACAGATGACAGATGGTCTTCCCCAGGACCTCCTCTTAGTGAGATGTACCTGGAACACCTCACCAATGAGGCTTCCAGGTGGGATGCTAACAAGATGCCTGAGCCACCTCATCTGGCTTCTTTAGATGTGGAGGACCAGTGACTCTACTCTGAATCTCCCGAGATGTGGAATAAAAAGGATCAAACAATATTTCTCAGCCACCATCTCACTCCATCTCTAACTATATTTGGGATAACATAAACAGATTTACCAGTCATTAAAAAAATAAAAATGAATAATTGGATGAATTAACATTATCAGAGATCAGATTTAAACCAGGGATGGAATTACACGGGGGTGTATGGATGCACCACAACTTTCAAAATCATGTGCACAAATATAAATATTAGTGCACAGCATGGACTGCAAAAATATAAAATTATTTAAAAATGAATAAAAAAATTAAAACTGTTTAAGGGTTTAAAGTTCTTTTAACAACCACTAAAAGCAAATTATGGATCAACGCTTGGGTGGCTTATGTCACTCGCATCATCATCAAAATCATAAAATACATCAGTGTTAAATTGGACAAAGGTCAGTCTTGTTTATTTGCCTACTGTATGTAAAACTGGGCTGTAAAACTGTTTTCATTACTGTTTCCCTCTGTTAGAAACTTGCTGCTGACCCATCCACACACCACATTAGAGTGCACGCTGCTACGCATCAACGGCCACAGAAATCTTCTCAAATAGTAAAAAAATATGTCCTTAAAAAAATCACAATGCTGAAAAAATGCTCTACTTTTCATTTAGGATGTATCAGAAACCTTAAGGTAAATACGATAAAATATAACCTGAAACTGGACAATGTTTTAGACCCGGGGCACTGTTTCAGGGGAGCTCATCGGCTTTTCTGGGGACCTGAACACCCTTTAACTCCTGTGTAATACAAGCCACAAAGAAAACAAATCATTTATGTATATACCAAGACTTAAAAATCTCATTGACAAATAGACATAACTAATGAGTAGATTCAGCTTAGAGTCAGACAAAAGAGAGAGGTTTTGAATTAGCTTTTTAAAACATCCACACCCTCTGCTGCTCCCTGGTCTCTCAAGAAAGCCGTTATAAGGAAACAATGCCTTTTAGTGTTTACTTAATTAATTGACATAATTAAACGGCCTTTTCCAGAAGACCTCTGGGTTTTTGGAGCTTCATTGCACAAATGTAAATCTGGAGAGGACGGGAAGACAATGCAGCAAATGCTTTTCTGGTGGGACTTCATAGTATGCCAACATTATATTATTTTTTTTAATTATCAGTAAGTAATAATTAGTTCCCCTGTGATTATTTCTTGGATTTCTGACATCATTTAAGGAAAATTTGATCCATGCTCTTTATCAGCATCACATTAAAGAAATGTATGCCCTCCTCTTCGGCTTCTAGCCTAGCAGGTCAAACTGATAATAAGTCATGTTTGTGCATTATCATTAGCTAGAAGATTCATTATTGGCTTGACTGACCTCCTGCTGCAGGGCAAGGTCAGGGGTACAATACTGTATGTCAGATAAGTACACAATGATATGCAGCTGCAGGGGGAGGGCAGCCATATTGGGTCAAAGCGAGCTCACGTAGCGATCAGGTTTGCAAATGGTTTGTCAACACACTCTAGATGAATTAGGTCTTCAGATCTGCTCGTTAAACGCTCTGTTTGCTTTGGAGCTCTGCTATCGTCAACAATTTGCAGTCAGGAGACGTGCTTTCTCAGAGGGTTTAGTTAAATTAAGGAGACATTTGTCTTGTTCCAAACAAAAAGTCGGCTCCCAGATCCACTGATGGTAGCGATTTCCTCACCGCTAATCGTGTTAGTTTCAAATGCTGTTAAGAATACACATGTGAAATTAGAGAGCTGCTGCTGGCTGTCATTCTCACAGGACAGTTTGCACCACTGTGTCCCAATTACATGATAAATGCCATGTGTGTGTGTGTTAAAGTAAATTGCATGTTTGTTTTTTCTTTGTACCTCTTTCATTTTTCTCAAAGTTGGGTTTTTGTGTTTAATGGCAGAAAAAAGGATCCTAAAGGAAAAGTAGGCTAATATTTTCTTATGAATAAACCACCATTTTTGGATAAATAATTTGTTTGTTTTTTGCGTTGTTGTTCGGGATAACGGTGTCAAAAAGGAAAAAGCTTTTTAAGCCACATAAGATAAATACATTCAGTAAAAAATAAATCAAAATAAAATTATAACAGGCTCTATAAATCTTGCCAGTCTTCAGTCACGGCAATGTTTCCATCATCACCTTAAAATATTTAAGCTGAAAAAAGCAGGCTGTGGGAGTTGGAAAGTTTCATCCCAGCTTAACCAGTACGTGTGTCATTAGCACATTTGTTTTGTACAAACTAAGGTTAAAGCTGTGGGATGGTGAGGTATCTCTGGACTGGACTGTTCATGTGACATGTCAGGAATCATGACGCACAAACAGAAAAATGTGTAATTTCTAAACCACAAGAACTCTTCACTCTCCACTCTTGGCCTGCGTTTCATTCCCAGAATTTCCAGGACCGGAGTGGGAGGCAGAGCCTGGAGCTGTCAGGCGTCTCTCCTGTGAAACCAGCTCCAGGTTGAGTTGAGAGAGGAGAGAAAATGACCTTCTTAAAAGGGATTTTACTTTATTTAATGAGTGCACAGTGCACAAATAAAGCTGAGCTGTGAGCACGTAGAATTGCTGCAGCAGTTTATGTATCTCATGCTGATGCTACACATCACAGTTTCTTGTAATCTTCATTAAGGTTGACAACACTTTCATCATGAATGTTTTATAGACTCTAGACTTACCTGTTCTTGTATCTGCTGATACAGGTCTATTTCTGTTAAATACGAAGTTGGTGCAGGGTTTTGTGAAAGTGTGCATCAGACATCTTTGCAGGAGCTGATTGTGTTTAAATGAAAGATTTATGTTGGGTTTGTGCTGCTTCCTGCAGGTACTTTCTGCCACAATGCATAACCAATCAATTGGAAAACTCATTTATTACTGTTGTCATCAATCTTGAAAATGACAATATTTTGGTATAATTTGTGTTGGTGTTTATTGTTTTATGTCTCCCCTGCAGACCTACTTCCTCTAGATAACAGTAACGTGAGGTAGATAATGTCATTAATAATCAGAATATTGTATGTATGTATTGTATGAAAACAGAACAAATGTAGTTGTCATTTCATAAAATCATAGAAGTTTTTTAAATTCTCAGTCTTTAGGAACATCAAACCCATGATCATGTTAAAGTTTTGTATTGTCTAATTTTAGTTGGTCTAGTTTTTTGTGTGTTTTTATACCACTCTGTTGGGTGTTTAATCTGTATCTCATCTTTTTATTATGTCATATTGTCTGTCTTGTAACGACATAGGGATTTTTTTTATTGTTTTTGGCATGCTTACACTATGCATTCAATAAATGAACAAAGAAATCCAGCTGCTTTAGAACACAGGAACCTAAGTGGCCTAAGAACTGAACCAAGCCTCAAATGTGATGACACAAATGGGGCCATGAGCACTGGGGAACACAAACTGAAATGTACAGGAAACTGAATAAATACATAACATGCATGACTTTTTGCAGGGTTGCATGTCCTGACAGTTTTTGCTTTCCATGCGTGCCCCTGCACCCACACCACCAAATTAAAGGAAGCCTCAAAGTCCTTCCTTACCAGACTTTTTCTTTCAGGATGAGCTCTGAGCATCAGATCCGTTCCTGATTTTAGCCCCAGCAGCTACAACAATCATAAAAGACTATTTATGTGATTTTATTTACAAGAGCTGCACACAAAGACATTAAACTTACACATCTCTACATGCTGAGTTCAGTCTTTGTTTTCAGATCTATTAGTCTGTAAAAATACGACTTCACTGATGAAGACGGAGCTTGTAGCAGATTAATGAGGCCGTGGTCTGTTGTTAAAATGTAAACAGGAGCTGAAGGAGCTGTCTCCTGTCTGTGTCCTGTCTCTTGACACGGGACAGTTCAGACAGGTGAGCAGTCTCACAGTTTATAAGCTGCAGCGGCCGTCCTCAGATTGAGTCCTGAGCTTCATCACAGATCTCTTCTTTTACAGTAAAAGTCTGCTCCGTTTACCCTGGACCGCCAAGAATATTCTTCTGACTTGACAGACTTTGTTCTACAGATTCTTCATCTTACATCTTGAAAGTAACAATCAAAATACAGAAACAGAACTAACTGTAATGCATGTTAAAGTTAGATAAGTAATCGTTACACATGAACAGAAACACAGTGTTTATGTCAGCAAGACACTAGATAAGCTGCTATTTATTCAGTGGAAGCATAATGTGATACTGCACTTCATCGTGTATCTGCACTTTGTTTTATTATGTTACCGTAATGATAACATGTCACGTCATGTTATTATAACCATCATAAAATTAAGCTACCATAATAAATGGCTGTTTGTATTATTGCATGTCAGCTATATTTCTGCAGGTTGGATGGAGCTATGACTGAGTTGTGCGTAAATTCATGAGGCAGTAAATCTCAACTGGTTTGACATTAAACAACAGCAGAAAACTGAATTGCATCATTATGTAAATAATAGTATAACAGTATAACATTAACACCACATAGTCTTGCATATTTATCTATGTAATAGTTACAACAGGCTAATTTACGTCACACAGCTGATAAAAAACTGTTTTAGTGCTATCAGCATGCTAACATGCTAAATTACGGTAACAACTACCCGCAAGTTCCCAAAGCTCATGTTAATGTTTGCAGCCGTGTGAAGTATAGCTTATAAATGTGTTAACCCCGTCCAGCCGATTGGTAGAACAAATTCCACCAACTATATTTCATTAAAAACTTGTATTAGTAAATCTGAATGAGCTGTCTTCACCTGTTTAGCTGCAGTATGTAGGCCTATTTTAAGACATTATTTAAAAAATCTAAAGAAAAGATACATTTAGAAATAAAAAAAAATATTAAAATATGTGTTAATGTAATATATAAGTAAATAAATGTGTGTTAATATAAATAAATGGGAAAAATCAGAAATTAATGAGTTTAATATTCCTTAACTATATTCAGTTCAGACAACTTTATTTATCCTAAATATCCTAATTATTTGCAGCTTTTCCAAACTGAATGCTGAATGCAAACATGAACTGTTTCTGCCTGTTTGTTTATTTAGCTGCTATAATGCAGATGCACTTTATATTTATTCCAGCATCTTAAATTGTGCACTAAGTTTTGAATGTTGTGTTTTGTCTTTTATGTGATTGCACTTTAAGGCCAAGCTTTTAATGTTTTTGTTCTTATGTATAATTACAAGAAATCTTGATTGTGATTTACCAACAATCAGTGGTCAATAAGGAAACATTAAGAAGCACATGAGCACATCCATCAAACAGTAAAATCAATAGCTCATTAAATCAGTTCAACCCAAATGAATGAACACAGGTTAAAACAAACAACTTCCAATAAAAAATAAATAAAAATAAGCCCATGAATAAGTAAATATATGTAGGAATAAGATAAAAAAAAAACTATTAAATAAAAAAACACTTTAAAGATGTAAAAAAAAATACAAATTTGAAATTAAATGATATTTATGTATTTCTAAAATGTGTTTTTTTTTTTTTTATGTAACTTTTACTTGTCTTCTTAGGTACCGGTCTAGAAGCCCCCACATCCTGAGCAGGGCTACAGAAGTTTGTTTGGAATTTGGACGCAGGATTAGTCTGACAGCTTCCAACGTGTTTATTTTGCCACTTTTCCAGCCTGAACATACTTCAGACTAAATCCCCATTAGATCCTTCTGCAGGAAAAATGATCACTTTTTATCCTGTCAGAGTCGATGTGTCTTTCCTTCCATTCATCTCACACTCACTCCACTTCATCTGATCCATTTCCTCCCTCATCCACACACCAGTCCCCTCCCTCACCCTCCCCTCGATTTTCACTCCCCTCTGCTTCATTTCTCTCCTCTTCCTCTGCTCAGTTGTTGCAGTGATGTACCGGCTGCCTGGACTCCTCTTCTCCTCCTGCTCCTCCTTGTTTCCTCAGCGGGTGTCCAGCAGGGACCTTGTTGGAGCATCTGGGGGGAACGACGGTGAAGGCGAACAGCTGTGATCCAGGAGGAGAGACGTGGTGAAAACTGGATGTGAAGGTAATTCAGCACACTGTGAGACTCACCATACATGGAAAAACAAAGGCAAATAAAGCCGATAATCACTGTTCATGCACAAGTGTAAGTTGTAAAAGGATGAACTGCTTCTTCTGTTCTGCGATCAGCACTGTTCTGCATCACTGACTTCACTTGCTGGAACAAGGTGCAGGTGTATTGTAAAAGACATTCAGGGGAGCAGGTCTGGACTGTATTACTTCCATTTGCTTCCTTGATGTCTTTGTGCTTAGTCTAAAGTGTTTTCTTGTTATGTTACCTCCCAAATCTTCTAAGAAACAGACATTTGTCATCATAGAAGCCTATGATTTATATTGTCAGAATGCACTTCTGGATTCAGTCTTCCTAAAAGCTCTGACCAGGGTTGAGGATTTTGGCACCAATCCTGAACCGCACGATCTTCATGGTAACTTCTTTCCACTGTCGTGTGTCAACTGCTAAATTTCACTGGAATCTTTTTCTCCACGCAACATCCAAGACAAAAAAACAAAAACTCTCACTTTCCTCACAACCAGCGAAATGCATGTGCCCCGCTCTCCTGGGAAACAGTGATATGTCTGCTGTGCAGTTATGCTGGCTGTACCCGGCTGTCTCCGAGCGCTGTTGTTTCAGGTGCAGCGTTTCTTAATGAATAATTAAGTGGAGCACAGGCAGGGTTTAGTTCAGCTTCCTGGGTACTGAGCCCCCCTGCAGAGCTGCGTCATGCAGCCTCCAGCTGCATCTCAATCCTGGGAAAACTATAAAAAGAGTCTTAATCAAAAACATGCCTCTGATCTGCAATGACTCTGCTGTCCTGGCACTTGACTGGAGAAGTTTCTTCTGTCGTCACTTCAGGGTGTTTGATTTCTTCTGTGTCTCAAGCTTGTAACAGCCTCCCAGAGGATTCAATAAAACATCTCTGGAGCTCCATAAACCTCATAAACAGCTACAGGACTGAAGGTCTTGATTCTCTGGACATTTTTCAGGTAACGGAGAACAGAGCTACTTCCGTGTGCAAGGTAAAAAATATCTGCTACGTTATCGATCAGCAGGAGTGATTACTGGTACTTTGTGTCACGTTTAGCTGGCAGCCATGACCTTCTCATTCATCATCTCTCTCAGGACTGCTGGTCCTGAGCAAGGCTCAGAAAGAAACAGATCAGGTGTCTCAAACAACTGGACGGAGTCGAGCTCGCAGGCTGCTGATTGCCTTCTTTTCTGTGTGATCTTATGCAACACTGATGCTCAAGTCCAGCTCAAAACGTGCTGGTATGTCAGTTTCTACTTAATTCAGAAACACTGTGTGCAAGGCTGCTGCAGTGTTACTGATGTGCATGTACAGAGCTTTTACTATGGGAAACATGGCTGTCAGTATGTAAAAATCACACTGGGTTGCACAGTGTTTACATTTCTGTGAAGAAATGCCCAAAAATCTAAATATTTTACATTTAATCTTTCATCTTTTGACTAAAGTAAATCAAATACTGTTTTGTTTTTGAGATAAAGTAACCTTGAGATTATGAGGAGCATCAAAAAAAAGAGGAAATAATTCCAAGTTTCCCATCAGGATATTAGATGGATATCATTCACGAAGCTGCCGCCCACACATGCACGAGGTCGAACACTGCAGGGATGAACGTATCTCTGCATACACACTACAGCTCCTATGGGAACTGCACACCTATTAATACTAAATAGGATATCTTATCTGAGTACGAGGAATGCTCTTACATAAAGAAGAGTGGAAGAGGAGAAGGTTTTTGTTGATAAACAAAGCTTTAAAAAACAACAAAGTGGAATAATTCTGAGTTCATATTTCCTTCAAAGCTGAGGGATGTGGAGAGTAATTTATGGCCCAGATTAACGTCTATGTGAAATTTCAGTCTTGACCTTGAAAACTGCGGCAGATAAAACAGACAGTTTGGTTTATGTTCTGCAGCTTTTGGTTGAATAATTGCTATGAAATCCTCTCTGTGTGTTTTTCTCCGTTTTTCATGGACATGCAGACCATTTCTGTAACATTCAACATTTCCCTTTTTGTGAAGTAATTTCTTTGACAAAAAGAACATAATCGTTGCATAAAAAATCAAAATCTGTAAAGAAAAATGAAGCTTGGCTGATCAAATTATTTGTCTATTTGATGCATTTTAGAAGAAAGTGAAGTGTGTGAATGAGAGAAGGTTCCAGAAGTGGCCGATAAAACTGCACACTCTTTGTTTCGATGTCAGGGGACACATTGTGAATTTTAAGACTCCTTTGTTTAAAAATTTTAAAAAGCCATGGTTTTGAAATGTTTTTATCTTATCTAAACACAGTTCTACATTTAATTGTGACAGCACCCTGCAGTGGTCATGGTTTTAGTATCAAGTATTAAAGATAATTTTATTTTAGTTTGTATTTGTAAAACAAGATTTTTCACCTGAGAAATTCAAGTTTTTCAATGTGAAGAAAAAGATTTGTATGGTTGTAAAAAAACGTCAGCGATGCAAAGCGAAAAGATGTGCATACAGTTATGTCTTTACACTTTTATCTAAGTCGGTGATGACAAATCTAACTGTCCAATCACAGAGCAGATGGCTTCCTGTCCTCCTGCACCACTGCAGACGGGTGATGCAGTTTTTCATTTTGCATCCATGAACAGATGTTTGCAAAAGAGCTTTTATTTTTCTTTACAAATACAAGTCTATTTTACAACCAAACGTATCCTTTTACTTGAATTACTCAAACAGATCGTTTTACAAAACTTGATTTACAAATATGAACTCAATCAAACATTAATTTACAACCACAAAATCTTTGACTTTATATTGAGCCCATACCATGGTCATAAAAGTCACCATGGAGAAAGAGCTCAGGGTTGATGAATGGGAATAAAGCACAGTGCACCAGCATGCAAAAACATTTTTTTTATATTCTTGTACCGATTAATATTAGTTTTAATGTTAATGTTAACCTTTCAAAACCTGAGCTCCTCCTACTGGGAGACAGATGGTACCAAACTGCATCCAAAGTTGCCGTTTTGAAGACCTCACCTGAACTGTTTGTATTTACACCTCTCTCATTTTGTCCTGCTTTACTTTACTATAGTTTACCTTTCCTAGAGATAATGTTCACATATCCTACAAAGATCTGATAGCGGCTCAGAGCTGCAGCTGCATCGCTCCAAAGAGATATTTATCCTGAAAGTGTTTTTGTTGTTGTGTTGTTTACAGACCTGACGTTTTTTTTATTTGTGCTAAGTGCCGTCTTTATCTATTCTTCAGTAGTATCGCTTTAGGTGTGTAATTATCAGTATTTGTCATACTTGTGATCTTTATAGATTTTTTAAGTGATAACAGCTAATTTGGCTTCCATCATGCATCCTGTCTCATTTTTGCACTCTAAGAAATAAAATCTGTAAAAATGAAAGAATGTCCTGGCAAAAAATTACCTGAACATCCTGCTGTTAGTTGTAAAGACACTTCCTTTAACCTGAAAACAGAAAATTAAGAACTTCCAAAGTATATGCCCTGTTGCGTTCATGGACATGTCTGTTAATCTGAAAACAGAAATAATGTAATTTCATACCCTGCTACATTCACAGAATGACAGACTGAACAAAATAGAAGATATTTACTTGAGTTGCTAATAAGTGATTTAGTTTACCTAAGATCGATTATAAATTCTTATCCAGCATCATTTTAAATCTTAATAAAGCTCATAGGTTCTTCTTCTTTGAAAATGGCAGTCTAGAGATGATGGGGGTGTTTTGCTGCCATCCACTATTTAATGGTGAAACACATGGATTAGAGGCAGTGGTGGGTGTAACTTCCTGTAGTGTCCACTGTGCTCATGATGCCAACTTTACCATTCAAACAAACCTATGCTAAAATTTCAGAGTTAAGTTTGATCAACAAGCCGCTAATCCTGCTTTGTAGTTCTGGCCTGAGATGAATGTGTGCTTTGCTTGGTGTCACAAGAGGGACGAAAGTCCTGAAATAAATTTAAAGATGCAGCTTTACATATTCAAGAGTCTTCTGTGGAGATTATGAAACTGCAGGATCACGACAGGGTGAAATAATTGTGATATGCCTATTAAATGGTTCCAGTACAAACATGATCGTCTCATTCATAGTAAGGAGTCAATCATGTAATTTAAACTCATTTACTTCTTTGTGTCATGCTTGTTTATTTAAAGTATTAATTAATTCTTTATAAAAACAAATCCGTCAACACAAACATAAATTGCACTTGAATAAAAATATGCAGAAAGAAGAAAATCTGATATAATCTGGTCCTCTCACACAAATTAATTAAGCCAATAATAAACAACATTTATTTAATAACTTAAACTAAAAACAACTGCAAACCAACATGCCGCTGATTTCCAACATGTACTTCATGTTTTACCCTTCATTTGCTATCTAGACAATTCAGAGCAAAACAGGGCAAAACTAATTAACCTGTTTCATTATATTTTCCTTTCACAGTGTCTTTAATCATTTATTAAACACAGTTGATTTTGTTTCTTTCTTCATCCAGATTTGTTCCATGAACTGACTCCGTAGACAGAAACACACATATCGCTTCAACACTTGCTCTGAATATTAGTTTTATAAATGTCTCACATCATTTTAAATGATAAAGAATAATAGAGAGTATTATTTTCCAATAAATCCTTTACTTAAATGAAACATAGCAGTTGCCTGCTGTAAAGACAGAGTACACTATGACAAGAAATGTCTACTAGTTTAACACTGTCCTTATCTGTCCTGACAGAGTTTATGCCTGAGTCTATGCTCTTTACAGCAGTATAAGGTCACAGAATACATTTCTGTGGGTAAAATGGGCCAATCTCTAAAGTTCAGGTCTAATCATTTAGAAAAGAACGATGCAGTAAAAAGATATTTGAGATGCGTTAATCAGCAATAATAAATGGCTGGTGCATTTTGAAATGTCAGTTGAGCAATTTGCCAAATTGTTTCTGGTCTTTAATGGAAAACAAATGGCTGAGGGAACTTTGGTTTTTCTGAAGTCCCTGAACATTAATTTCTGTAAATAAAAACTGTTTTTTTGTTTAAGGCATCGGTTAGTTCAGGAAATTCAGGAGGACTTTAGGTTGAGGGACTTTTTTTCATTTCTCCTGGAATCAAAAAGTTTCTTTAAGGAGAAAAAAATTTCAGAAAGGCATGCAGCCTCCGTCATTTTAACCTTTCCCTTGTTACACACAGAATTACATCACTGATCTTTATAATTGTGTTTTTATCCAGGTCTTGTGGATATTTTATGACTCCTTGGTAAATTAAAACAGCCATCCTGAAAGCTGCTTGCTACTCAATTTTATGATCATATTTCTATTATAGACCATAAAAAATGGCATAAAATGCACAAGCAGGGTTTTTGGCACATAAATAGCTTTTACTATAGTTGTAATTAAATATGACCAACAGCTTGTGGGAGCTGCTTCAGTGCTGGGATTACTGCACCACTCACATCAGGTGGATGGTGTCATGACTAAGATTATTGTGGCTCTATTATGCTTATGTTGGCTGAGCACCAACAAATGGATTGTCACTGAAAGCTGGAGAGATAACGTGGTCCAAATATGGCCTCATGGATGAGTGAAGTAAATTAGAAATGTAAGTAGAGGTGCAGCAGATGGTGAAAAACAGGATGAATGGCACTCAGGTGAAAAGGATAACTGGGAAGACTGGAGTATAATGAGCCGTGGGAGGGTGACGGGTGGTTGCTGTCAGCCCATCTGTTGTTGTGAACGTGCAGTTTAATTGACCGAGTCCAAACGTGTTGACCGACTTATTGTTTCCATTGTTTAAATCTGAAACTGTTTGGCTGAACAAACATTTTTTATGTGACATCATTATGACAGTGCAGCCATGTAAAGCAGTGCATCATCTGCAAACAAGGATTGGATCTCAAATCAAACTGATACACAGACATGTTAGCAAATTAACCAACCAATTAACAAATGAGGGTTAAAACTCATCTGGGCCGGTATGAATGAAAAGTTACTGTCCACAATGAGAGGTAATGAATGAGGCAACTGATTTTGGATGTCCTGGTAGTGCTATCACTACTTTTCTCATGAATGCTATTTCATAACTTATCATTCGTCCAATGCTTACTTTAGCATGTGTGATTCTAACCAAAGTGCAGCTTAATGAGGAGCAAAAGTTAGAATAAAAAAAATGTGGATTTGAGTTGGGGGTGTAAAGAACGAGGCTGATTACAAGAAAAGGATCAGGTTGATGACAAAAAGCAGGGGAAAGCCACTGAGATCTGACATGCAGATAGTTCACATTCATGACCAAGCTACACCAAGCTAAGGTAACTAAGTGGCACAGATGTGGATGGGTCAAAGTTACTTTGTTCTTTGCTGGAAAAAAAATAAGATAGAGAAAATGTTGTTTGACGTTTTTATGAAAAAGATATTTTAAAAAATAGCAGATTTTCTCACTTTGGCATCCCCTAATGACAGCTAATTCAGCACCCCTCTTTAGCCAGTAAAAGTCAGTCTGATATTGACTCTTGTCTTATCTCTTGCTCAGTCATTTTCCGTCTTTCCTTTCCTCTCCCCTTCCTCTTTTTTTTTTTTTTTTTTTTTTTTTTTTCTGAATCAGCCATGGTGCTTGTCCAAAACGGCCAATGTGTTGATACCCACTTGCTGCAGTGCAGTGCTGTATACTAAAACCCAGCTGTCATGTCATGGTCCAGGCTGGAATACAAGTGCAGTTTCTCCACTTTGAAGAAAAAAAGTGAAAATGGTCAACGATTTTTTTTTACATCGTAAGACTGGTCAGATTAACAGTAACATATTGGTTACAGAGAACTTGGAGGACAATGGACATTGATACTGTTGAATAACCAATATCACAAATATGAGCTGGTTGAAAACTTCTATATTGTGTCTCTGAAAATCATATAATTTATGCACACATTAATGTCATTTGGCTAACTCTGGTACATTTACAATAACGTACAATACCCTTGTCAAATAAACCAGTAACTCAAACATTTGGCTCCATGGGAATAAAAGAAATGTTTTAAAACCTTTATAGACGTGCAGATTAACTAAAGTAATGAACAGCATATTAATCCATATAGTTGATAACAACTGATTTTTAGAAGTACAACTATTACACTTCAAATATTTTCATAGAAAATTTTCTTGAACTTCAGTAATTAAATGGAAAAATTCATCAACTTCAGAAACCATGTCTGCTGGACTCCAGCCTTTGTTATTTATTTATTTATTTATTTATACGTCAGGTTTAATTCATGAAAAGACCAAAGCCAACTCTCAGCTCCAACTGAAGCCTTAAATTTCGAAACACTTTATTTTCAGTGAATGTCAAGCTCGTTGACAAAGCAAAGGACTTTTTACTGAAACTGGAGAAAATTCTAGTTTTATTGAGGATCATTGTAAACCGCTAACTAATCCATAATAAAGCCACCTTCCTTGGTCCAGATGAGTAACTGGATGAGAGTGGAATATGTGTATTAATTCAAGGGAAATTGTGGTGTATGTTTATGAAAACAAATGTAAACCTGGAGCTGTATGGAAAAGAATTTGAAATATTATCATTTTAAAGACAGACAGATTTTTAGCCATTGAATGACACAATATATGCTACATTTACTAGAAATTTTCCAGAAATGGCTGATTTCAGCCTTTTTTCCAGTACAGGGGTCTTAGCAAAATACATCTGTCTATATTTGGAGTTTGTACTGTTTGTTAACGTTGTCATGGTTTTCTCTTTCTGACTTTTTGATTCTCCAGTGGGAGCACAAAGGTCATGATCGACTGGCCCAATGCGACAGTGTCCGGCCACCAGGAGCTGGGCCTGAAACCTGAGGAGCTGCAGAAGTCCAAATGTGTCCTCGGCTTCATTCCTGTCATCTACTACAGTGCTCTGCTCTGCGTGGGAGTACCAGGTATTCAGTCCACCTGAATGGCATATGTAAACAGCACAATGAGGGGGGAGCTGCACATGACTCTAATCAATACAAACATGAGTTAGTGGTACATAACAAGTGCTAATGGAGGACAGACACATTACAATGCAGTCAGATGACTCAATATTGATACTTTTCACAGGTTATGATAATCTAATTATCTCATAATCCACTGAGTATTTATTAACCATTCAATAAAACATTTTTAACCTGTCCTGTCCAGCACCATAGCAAGCTGAATGATAGTCTGTGTGCTGTGTTGTGCTCTGCCAAGGGGAGGTTTATGAGTACAAGGCTCCTCTTGATAACATGATTAATTTATTTATTTACTGTTATTTATTTACTTTGAATTATGGAATCTATGTAATCTTGCTGGAGCTGACCAGAGGGGACAGAAAAAGAAAGAAGCAAAAGGGAAAGCAGAAAGAAGAAAGAGGAGACAAAAGCACAACAGATAGAGGCAACGACCCTTCAATCCACACTATCACCAGACAACAAACTGCTGCATTTGTACAATAACACAGCAAAAACTTCCCTACAAAAAAACAGAGCTGACAGTAATCAAGCGTTCCTAAATCCCAAACATGTAACAACAACAATCAAAGTACCAGATCCACACTCACAGAGAAAAAACAAAATATCTCTTAGTTTAAAAAAACGCTGGACATATCAGCGGCCGTGTCAGCATGCAGAGGATGAGGAATAAGGAGTGATCAGTGATGAGGAGTGGTGAGTGAGATCGTGTAAATGCGACCATGTCTCTACGGAGGCTAGAGGCAGACCAGGGCAGCCCAAAGACCCGGGCGATCAGCAGCAATCCCGGAGTACGAACCCAAGCAAAACCAATTTTTGGATTTTTCTCTGCTTCATTTTTATTCATCCAGTGGAAATATCTTGATGGATGTGTCCACTTCAGCTTTGTTTTTATTACTCTTAACCAAAAGTCAATGACAATTTGGTATTGATCCAGTAGAAATGTATTAGCATTTAAATCAAACAGACACATCAGCACACTGAGGTCACCTCCAGGTCAAATTACTAACTGTCTTCAAAGGGAAATAAATCTAAAAGGCCAGAGGTCTGGAGTCAGCAGCCTGATGATTAGAGGGGTTGACTGTCATCCAAACATCCCCCTGCTGAAACGAACATGCCGGAAGTCAAAGGAAGAGAAAAGCAGTACCAGAAAAAAATCTCACTTAAAATGTAAAAATTCAGTGAATGAAAAAGGAAAAGTGAATATATTACGTCTTACTCCTATATTTAAGCAAGCAGCTTCTCTCTGGGGCTGCATCATTTTGGCAGTTAAAGCTGTGGAAACAGTGACAATGCAAAGCCTCACTTTGCACTTCTGACACATGATGGAGGTCTGACCAGTCTAACACATCCTGCATCAACCTTTCACTGCCAGGAAGGGGAAGTGGTCAACTACAATCACCCCCTAATAACCAGTACAAACTAAAATACAATACAATTATTCACTGTTTCCCTCATCTGAATCAGATGAACCATCAGGAAGCAAAACTACATA
>JBAFTA010000024.1:3073242-3087644 GCA_036919975.1 Melanotaenia parkinsoni | reverse complement strand
CAGAAACCATTAAAGGGTTAAGGAGTGTTATAGGAATGTTTGTATCTGTTATCTTTGCATTTGCAGGCCCTACATTATCCACCTAAAGCATGGAGATGATATACTGAGAATAAAATACTTGTTGGATCTTTGAGAATCCCGTGTCCCTGTCTGACCTCAGCTGTCCCATTGATGCTCTGAAGGGATGGATCATTTGTATTGCTTATTACCTTCATGACTGTTTTGACCATCTTAGTAACTTTGGCCCTCGGGTGAAAGAATGTTTCCATGATGATGGGATTTACTCCATACAGCCTAAGTTTATGGAGAAAATGTAATCTCTGAGCCAACTGGGAATACGAGATTTTGACATGGCCATTCCATTTTATTTTACAGTTTAAAATAACATTGAAGTATTTATGGAAACACCAGGCTTTAAAGTTACGGACCTCATCATGATATGCTGAGGGAGGGACGTCACCCGGAGGCAAACTTAAAATCATTGTATTATCAGATAAGTTTTATTTGTTCTTTATTGTTCCTAGTTGTAGTTGATATGTTATATATATTTAAAAGTTTCTTATAGATACTATAGATATTGTCTCTCCCCTGATCTGAAACCCACACAGACAACAAGCATTCATATTCTCATTTAATCATACACACGCCCCCGTGATGCATTTAAGACGATAACATTTCTCATCATGTTCTTTCTGCTTTTTAGTGAAATAAATGCCATTCGACAGAATTTAAATATTTAAGTTAATATCAGTACTAATCTACTCTTCTTTGTTGTTTTCAGTAAACATCCTCACAGCAGTGGCCCTGTCTAGACTAGCGTCGCGCACCAAGAAAGCTCTGTACTACTACCTCTTGGCAGTGACGGGCTCAGATATTCTCTCCCAGCTCTTCATCATCTTCGTTGGCTTCCTGTTGGAGACGGCCGTTTTTCATCGGGATGTTCCTGAGCTCCTGCTACACTCAGTTAGCGCTGCAGAGTTTGCTGCCAATCACGCCTCCATCTGGTCCACCGTGCCTCTCACCGTGGACCGCTATGTGGCGCTGTGCCACCCCCTCCTCCACCGCCAGATCAGCTACCCGGCTCGAACCAGGAAGATCATCGCAGTGGTGCTACTGTTGTCTCTCACATCAGGTGTTCCTTTCTTCTGGTGGTCAGACATGTGGAGGAACAGCCACCCACCCACAGCCCTGGACACCATCCTCGTATGGACACATGTGACTATCATCTACTTCTTGCCCTGCAGCATCTTCTTAGTGCTGAACTCTTTGATAATACACACTCTGAGGGTAAGGCAGAGGCAGCAGCCCTGTCAGGAGGAGCGTGGACCACAACGAAGACTTGGTAAAACCACTGCTATGTTGCTGGCCATCACCTCTGTGTTCTCAGTTCTTTGGGCCCCCAGAACTGCAGTGGTCATCTACCACTTGTACGTGTCCTCAGTTCACCGAGACTGGCGCGTCCACTTGGCCTACGACCTGTCCAACATGCTGGCCATGCTCAACACGGCCGTCAACTTCTTCCTCTACTGCTTCGTCAGCAAGCCGTTTCGCAGCGCCGTGCGGGATGTTGTGCTTCTCAGGGGGGGGGCGCTGTACCCTCACCGTGCTATGCCCCAACAGCAGGCCCCTAATAACGCCTCCATCTCCTCTCTGTACAGTGGGAACAACAAGCGCCCACAGAGGGACTCCACCCCCCTGTCACCTCGCAGGGCCAGAAAGCCCTCATGACCCAGTGTCCCCTTCCTCCTTTTAATCCAAAACACCCGTCGTCCCATGGTCCCTGTGCTCTTCAGACCCCGGGGAAGCACACTGTGTTCCAGCCATGGCTGTGGACGGCAGCCAGTCAGCCCTGGAGCTTTCTCACAGGGCCTCAAATGAATTGAACTCTCAAGAAGTATGTTTTTGTCTTCTGTGACCTGGTGTTGTTTGTCCTTGTAAATCAAATAAGATGACTGTGTATTTATTTTTCTTAAAAAGAATTTAACAATATGAAAGTAGCTATTTTTTCTTATCCATAAATGGTAATGTGACAGTAGAGTTTTTTTATTGTTGCATAAGAGGAGAAAAAGAAGAGTTTCCTCTGATTAACACGAGGAAATTTATATTTTTTGCATGCTGCTAACTGTAATGAATTTCTGTCACTTCTGTGTTATCAAGTGTCAAATCCATTCAGAAAAGAGCAAAAAGAAAGAAAAATGAGTCAGATTTTGAACTGCTTGCTTTCTTTGTTGTGTAAAAATGCTAAATGCCCATAAACACAATCCACCATGCGGTTCAAAGCCAGTCGAGCAAAGAAATCGTACTCTGCAGCGCATTCTCAGGCACAAAAAAGAAAAAGAAAAAAAAACCCAGCTGCTAAAGCAAGTGTTTGTTTTTAATGAAATGTAGCTCGCTGGAGAATTAAATGAAAGCTGGCTGTTTATGGGGAGTGAGTGAAGACCCTGCTCCTCAAACAGCCCCTCCGTTGCATCACCACGGCCTCGGCTCCGGCTAAACAAACTGCAGATTAGCTTGATGGACAAACACACACGAACACAAGGCGCAAGAGAAGGTACACACTCTCATGCATGCATGAACATGTGCACGCTCAGAGCTGTCAGCTAGTACATTTCCACTTTCACCGAGCACTGAATCAGTGAAGCCTGATTAAATCTTAACTGCATCAGTTGCAACTGCATTAAAACTACCTGATAATGTATATGACTTGAGATTTTAATGAGCCATTTCAATGAACCTTGTTAAGATTTACATACAACACATTTTAATTACAGTCCTAAAAGTGTTATGTTCAAATTTGTTTTTTGCATTGTTCATGCAACACTCGTGTTCTGTTGAGGCAGAAGTAGACATCGATTCTTCTTCTGCCTTATGTCTTGACATTCCATAATTATGTTTACAATTACAGTTTAACCTCATTTAATGCTGGTTTAAATGAGGAACTGGCCCTAACTGGTCTGAAAAGTCAGTTGATATTTAATTATTCCATTTGTATGTTTTCAGTGGTATTTGTTGCTTGACAGCGGTGTCGTAACCTGTGCTTATCTAATTATAAGAGACACAACTTCAGACTTTAAAAGTTTTTTTCTTTGCATGAATGAGTTTGTG
The DNA here is from genome assembly GCA_036919975.1 of Melanotaenia parkinsoni. Classification (NCBI taxonomy): domain Eukaryota; kingdom Metazoa; phylum Chordata; class Actinopteri; order Atheriniformes; family Melanotaeniidae; genus Melanotaenia; species Melanotaenia parkinsoni. The sequence goes on along the minus strand of JBAFTA010000024.1, from coordinate 3,084,539 downwards.
ATCATGTCGCAGTGAAAATCAAAACACTCAAATTGAATTAAAACAGCCTGAAATTTTTAAGTCAGTGTCAGTGACTGATTAATGTTCTATGGTTTTTCTTCTATTCTCTCTCTCTTTTTTAGTAAAGGTACACGGTGTGTGACAGCTTAAAGCAGCCTTTCCCAAACTGGGGGTCCAAAGAATTTCAGTGTATGTATATTGATCAAATAAATTTGGGATTTTTATTAAGGCTGTCAAAATTAACGCGTTAATACAAAGCAATTCTTCTGTGAAATTAACATGTTTGGTTTTTTTAACGCATTAATGCATAAACAACAAAGTTATTACTTATGTCATATTAAAAATTTGGCATTATCTCTGCGAGATGTGTTGATTTTGGGCAAACCGAATCCACCAAAAACCATTTGACAGTTTTTCAGCCTTACATTTAGAGGATGGCCACAGGATGACCCATTTCATATATCATACAATTCACCACTCAGACGTCGCAGGGAGGAGTGTCACAAACACCACCATATGTTAAAATAAATAAACAAATAAAATCCTATGTTAGCTTACACTGTTTTCCCTTCATTACCAAAGTTTTCAACATCTATATACTTTTCAGCTAAAAATCCCTTGATGTAAGATGTACTGTTAACATAAATACAACAATTAGCTGACAGAGTTTAAATAACAGCCATAATTAACATCTCTTTAAATTTTATTCACTTAGAAATTTTTGCCGATGGTCAGGATTTGTCACCTGATGAGTGAGAAATATTTTGTTAATTAAAGGAAGCAGATCTTTGAAAGGGTCTATTTAAAGACCACAATGTTTTCCATCTTATTACCAAACCAGACGTCTTCAGATTTCTTTGGGCTTTTATTGTTGGTAATCTTGCTTTTAGAACAATTCCCCACATTTAAAGACCTCCCAATCATAGCCCATAATGCAACGTTTTTATATGTACATATAGAGTGAACAGATGTAAAGTTATAAGCTTTATAACTTACCTTCAGTCTGTTTCGAACCCAGTGACACAACAAGGAGTAAAACAGCCATGAAAACAACCTACTGGCTCACGTCCATCAACATCAATGTTTGCTGTTTTCTTTTCTGCTATCAGACATGAAATAACTCTATCGAGGAATGCAGCGTCACGCTCTTTCCTGAAATAGTCTCTAAATGACTTGTATCATATTTAAGAGACAAAATAATCCCCGTTTAGAGGTCAGAAGAGTTGAAGCAACAGACATTAATGTCAACCCAAACAACTCCCGTCTAAGGAACTTCACTTAAAAATATCATCTTACGCTTCAAGTGGCTGTTTCCTTGCACTTTCAGATGCTGTGTTGTTTCTGTTTCATGCATTCCTAACTACTTGATTTAGGGTTTTAGGCTTTAGAAACAATGTTTAAGGCAAGAGTGATGAACACTGATTCACTAGGGGCCACTGTCCTGCAGATTTATATCATTATTGAACCAATAAAACAGTAAACAGTTGACCTGGACTTGGTTGAACAAGGTTGTCAAAATTATTACAGAAAGTAAAGTAAGAGATATTTGCTTAAATATTTATATTATTACTTTGTATTCTCACTTTCTTTGCTCCAACACAACTGATTCAAATGAAATAAATCATCCCAACATCCTGTCAACATGAGCCCGAGCTTGTTAATGACACATCAATTTGAGCCGTGTTGTAAGTTAAACATATAAAAACTACATGGTTAATTTTAGGCAAATATCACTGCTTACTAAAAGACAAACTCCGAACATATTACATCAAAATATTATTTTCTTTGAGTCTCATTCTTTTTTTCCTAAACACCCAAAATGTGTTAAACACAGAAACCAAACGTCTGACAGAAACACTGTACATTCCTGATGCTTGGCAGCACAAAGAAAAAAGTTTTCCAGTTTGTAATAACTTTATATTTTCCTGACACCTGGTTGGATTTAAACAGTGCATACTGAAGTATAGCATGTACTGTATATATTCTCTGTTTAATTCTGATTTTTTCAGGTTTAATATTCCCAGTAAAAGCCCCCCGCTGGCTCTCATCCCTCCTGGCTGTGTTTACAGTAACAGTGTGGATGCAGCACTGGTTCCTCATGTCAGCCGGCTCATGTCCTCCACAGTCAGCCCGCGCTGAGTTCTGAGAGTTCGTGCACAGATGCAGATATGAACATTTTCTTTGAAGCTGTCTCCTGCCGCCCACAATAACACAGGAGAGCGAAGAGAGCATGTGGTGGTAGCCACAGGATGCTGGTGAGTACAGCAGGGGCTGATGAGATAAATGGACAAATATTTAAAGATGTCCAAGACTAAAATGTCAAAACAGACTTAGATTTTATAGCAGCTGCTGTTGGCGCACAGCAGCTGAGGGCCTTATGCAGCAGGTAAACCCCTGCAGCAACACGTCCTCAGGCCTGCCTCCCACCTGTCCTTTGTTTCTGTTCAAACACCTGGTGATGACCCCCGACTCAGCTCCCATTCAGCCCTTCCTGTTGCTCAGCAGGTGTCACAAGGCTTCAATTAAAAGGACAAAGTGATCCAATCGGAGAAACACAAAGCTCAGACTGAACGAACAGTCTGAGAGAGTTTACTCAGTTTACTTAAATAAATAGAATATAAATAATATAGAAGTTTTGATCATTCTAATGGAAATAAATTGTTGTTTTACCTGCAGCAACATTTTCAAAGTTGGAGCATTTTCTTTGTGTCGCACCAGCGTTAATCTTACAGTTTGTAATTCCTGCCAAAACCAATGGGATTTCACTCCACATGTTTACAATAAACTAGATAAAAATTAAAAACCGGTCTTTTAAAACACATTTAAAGATGTAAATCTAACATTAAAGTCACACTATATAACTTTCTGACCTTCAAAATCTGTGTTTCTGGCTCATTTACATGGCATAGTGACACTTGTGTCTTTGAGTCGTCATTGCCCTGCAGCGTCCCGAAGCTGGAAAACAGAACTTCACAACTTTGTGTCCCAGCCTGAGGCATCACGTTACAGCTGAGTTTCACTTCATGCACTGTATCACACACCAGCAACTGGATATAGACACACTGTTCTGAATGCGCACCGTGGCTGATTCAGAAAGGAAACATAAGACATTATTGGAGGATGAGAGGAAAAGTAAGAGAAAGGGACGGTGCAAGAGATAAGACAAGAGTCAACATCCTACTGACTTTTACTGGTGGAGAAGAGATGGGATGCGAGATAGATGCTGGACTAGCAGTCGTTAGAGGGCGCTTCATAAGAAAATCTGCCAAAGTTCCATAGCCAGCAAAACCAGTAATGAGAAGTTTATATTTTTTATTTTATGTATCTCACTTAAGCTGACTTTGTAGGCAAAGTTGTTCCTGGATCCATCTGCAGCTCAAACTCCTTGTAATTGTACAGAAATTAAGAAACAGGTGAAGAAGGGAAGTCTGAGGAGGTGTCTGCAGTGAAAACGATGATCTTCAGCATGGACTGGATCCCACTTTGAAACAGCAAAGCAGCACAGCTTAATTTTCTGTTTTAAAAAATCACTTTGAATAGTCTTGTACATGAAATGTACTATACAAATACACTTACCTTGCCTTAATTATGAATACTGTATCTCCCCCTGCAGGGAAGCATTAGTCGTGGATGACATCTCCCTGGTAAATGTCACTTCACTGTCACATCTTAAGAGCTGCATAGTTCAACAAATGGTAAGAACTTATGTCAAACTCAAGAAAAAAGAAGACAAACTCATGAAAGCTTGTAACCTGTTTGTGATTGGACGTCCAAACATGGATCAGACTGATTTAAAAACCGACAGCATGTCCTCCAAGTCCAAGTCTTACTCATTTTTCTTTGATATGTTCCTTGTGTTAAAAGTGATGGGGAGAAAATCAGTTCTGAACAAGATGGCAGCTGCTGCAACACCAGAGATGGCAATGATTTATATTTAGTGTTCACAGCTGGGACAAATGTCACTAGTTGAGTTAATCTACATTAGTCTGCCCTCCCCCGTCACTGATCCAAATTGCCAGTAAACAGTCATTTTTATCTAATTTTCATTTATTATTAATAACATTCAGCTCCTTTTTAAATAAAGTTCTGTTTATTCATCTCTTAAAAAACAAGTTAAACATAAACTATGGCTGCATTCTTGGGATTAAAACAGTTTACACAGTTTGAATAGTGAGATTTGTACTTTGAGACTATGTACGCTCACAATGGACCGATGCCATTCAAAACACACCTGTGAGATTGGGAGCTCCAGAACGAACAATGCTTCACCACTAATGTCTCTCTGGGGATTTTCAGTCAGAAGAGACAGTGAATCGATCAATACAATAGCAGCCTTAAAGACCTTCACACATGATGTAATGTAGGATGAGCCCAGGAATGAGACAGAGGAGGTCAGATGTGTTTGATGCATATCTGGAAACAGACAATTGATGGCCACGAGGAGCCTAACGGATGGAAGCAATGAGAGAAATTCGGCCCAGATAACAGGTTCCAAGGCCAGGTGGAGGACTTCATTACAGAGAATGGAAGGCTAAAAGCATGACTTCCTATCAGTCGGGACCAGATGGAGGAGCTGAGAGGAGAAAAAGTTCAAACCACTCTATCGATATCAGCCTCGCTGAAGCAAATGAAGCAGCAGAAAAATCTGCTCTTGAGCAACAAGAATGAGTCTGTGCATGAACTGCTCCTTTAATCATTGACTGAAAGCTCACATACATCTGAACAGTCCTGTCAGCACGTACAGCCTGTTTGATTAACACCAACCTACATGGCTGAGCTTCGTCAGGGGTCAGGAAAACTTTTAAATCTGCTTTGGACCACGTGGTTCTGATGGCAAAGATATGGATCATCTCATGATCAAGGACCACAACACAACCTTGTGGGTTTAGAGGTTTAATGAAGGTTTAAAGGTAGGACGGGGATAATGAGGTGGATCATCTGGCGTGTGATGATGACATGCTGGATGCAGGAGACTTGGGATGGGGGTACCATCTCAAGATGTAAGCAACCCTGGATCTGATGACTACCCAGATGCTGCTTAAAAAAAGAGAGAGGGATAATAGAGGGAACAAATGGATTAGTGACACAGAAGAACGGGAGAGATAAGACAGGCTGTAAGGGAGTAAGTGGAAAAACAGGTGAAAGGGTAGACACAGGGAGGTAGATGAAGAGAGAAAAGGCTGAATGAATGATGGATGAGACAGGGAAGGGTCGAGAGAATGAGACAGAGTTAAGGAAAAGAATCAAACAGGGTCACTAGGTGATACAGAAATAGTTTAGGCTCCTGAACCAAAGTTAACCTCTTAGGTTTACAAAAGCAACAACAAACCATGTGAGTTCCGCCTTAAACATCTAAATTTGGACCAATGGGTTCTAGCGTCAGATTGTCACATCCCTCCTCTGGCTCCTTAAAGACTACCTCAAAGTTTTCTGTTCATTTTGGATTTCAGTCTGTCCTGGACCAAGGAGACTGCAGAGAGCATCCTCTCCTTTGCCTGAGTCTTTTTCTGGAGAGATGTGTTTAGAACCTCTAGTTCACAGACTGCATCTAAAGCAAGCAGAAGTCCTAACACAACATTGTCCCTGTTACAGTCGAACACCTAAGCCCTCTGCCCTGCTTACAGTCATCTGATCTAGTCATATTGACGGAGAACAGCAAGGATGACGCTTCCATTACACATAAAGGCCCAAGGTGGGCCTTTGTGTCCCACCTTGTGGGACATAAATGCCTGATTGACAGGGCTGGACCTTCCCCTTCAGCTGCAGCAATGGCTTTAAATTTGTCTTTCATCTCACCAGACTGCCCAAAAAATGCTCCAAGCACATGTAAACAGCAAAGTGCACGAGGCTCAGCAAGCTTGCTGTGTAATTAAATTGACAGTGTGCTCCACAGTGTATGTATGGTGCTAGTTGGTGTACTTGCTGAATAACAGCCTGAGTAACCTGAGTACTTTTCAGCCGTATTCAAAGCTCCATCATATGCCTGACCTCTGAGACCCAATACTGGCAAATTCAGCTTCAACAGAACAGGTTCTACCAGCTGTGTACTGACTCCAATGTGTATCAACCGGGCTTTTTTTATATGCAGCCGGTATAACAGCCAGTTTCTGATCCTCTGATTTTACATGCATGGAAAGTCTTTCAGCTGCTTTTTATCCTGTTTTCAAATCCAGTATTGACAAAGACTGGGTCTATACTCTTGGCTTGTTTCTTGGTTTCCGGTTCTTTAAGTATTTAGAGCAGTGAAAACACAAAACACCATCAGTACCCATACTAACATGCAGCCAGAAATCCTTCTCGTATTATACTTTTCAAAAAGTCAGTGTCCGGTCTTTTGAGCACTTTTTTATGCAGAACTTTAGGGTCAGGCTGATTTGACTTTGTATATGTCAATATCATGTCAAAGTCCTCTCCCTCTGTGTTGCCTCCTGTCCCTCCTGGTTCTGTCCCTGCTTCTTCTGTCTCTATTCCATCTGTCTCTCCTTCCTCATGCAGTCTGTCTGCTGTGGCTGCCCCCTGGCACATCCTGTCTTGAATGACTATGGCCTGCCTCACTGTCATCAGGAATGGCCTGCAAGCCAGGAGGATAATGTTAATATTTTTAATATAGAAGTAGATACTTAGAGTTTTTTGATGGCCCTTTAGTGCAGTCCATTAGCCGACAGACTTTTACAAAAGTAAGTGCTTGAGAACTTTTTTAAAGCCCAAATTACACAAAAATAACTTATTGAGCTGAAATCATTTGCTGCCGGCTTGGCCCCCCACCCCCCACCCCCCACCTGCGCCCCTGTGCTCCAGGTTGTCCATTGCCAGTTCACTGTGTTAGCTGTGTAATGTGTGCTGTGCTACTTGTGTTAGTTGTGTCAGTCATGTGTTGTGTAATGTGTTTTTTTTCAGTCAGTCCATCCAGCCATCTTAGTTCTGCCTTTTGTTAGACGTGTTCCCTCCCGGTGTTTCCTGCTTCTGCAGCGCTGTGATTTTATTAAATCTGCTCAATTCCAACATCCACCTGTGTTTCTGTGAGTCCTGCATTTGGGTCCTACCTCCTTCTTGTCCCCTCATCTCTGACAATAAGCAGTTGGTGGTGACTTGTTTTGTGCATGAATTAAATGACTTACAGAACTTAGACTCATGGTGATGACTGTGTTTTACTATAACTTTAAATACCATTCAGATGGGGAACAGTTGGGAGATTTGTGGTTAACACTAGAGGATCAGACTGGACGAATTTGTTTCCCGAGATAGATAGATCTTGTTTTGTTTTAAATATGTTTCTCTCTTCATAATTTTCATATTCTTAATGTTTATTTTGCACTTTGTCGCTTTTAATGTCTTATGTTAAGCAATCTGTGTTGTCTTGTACTGAAATGTGCTACACAAATAAACCTATGTTGTATAATAAAAGTTTATACTTTAGATAACACTCCACACATGAAGGTCCAGGAAATGGACCTGCTGATGATGATTATAATAATAGATGAGGGTGCTTGGGAAAACTGGCTCTAGATGTGGAAAAAAAAAATTAGCTAGTGGAAAGATTTGACTGGAAGGTTAGAATAAAGTCTTTTTAAGGACTAAGCTGGATTGTACAGTGATCCAGAGGTGGTTATTGCTATGGGCGAAGTGGGCAAGTGCTCAGGACGCTGTCCATTTAAGAGTGCACGAGCAGTTCAGGGTAATAAATGCTATTATTTTATTGTTACAACTTTGTAATAAATGCTGTGGATAATGAGGCTTCCTATATGCAGTGAATGCAGCAACTGGAGGAACGTAACTGGACTTGTTCATATTTACATCAAAACTTATGAATACTGATGTAACTGTGATTGTTTCAGTCAATTATTTTAATATAATTGCTCTAAAAATCCAAATCAATAAGGCTTTCAAAGATTAATCAATTGGAATTTGAGCCTAAACTTAACATTAAAGATGTGATTATATAAATATGTGAGCCCTGAATTTACTTATATGTCCCATAAACTTGCTTATACCTTTATTTTCAATTAAATTAAGTTGAGTACAATTTTTCTACAGAACTTACACAGGTTAGAATAATGATATTGGCGTCAACACCAGTGTGAAACTTGGAAGTAACTCTGCACATCTGTGGAGTGGATTTTACAATTTTTATAAGCCCCACTGAATCTTTTAAGAACAGCCGTCAACATCACATATTTTTCACAGGCGTCTTTCACTCACACACACCTTACAGTTAAAGCATGAATGAATGAAATGATTCAGTGTAACAGTGTAACCAGACGTTTTGGAGAAAGCAGCAGTCCGTTCACTCACTTCTTCAGGTTTAAATCTACAAACTCCAACTTTATCAGATGAAAACAAATACATGTTTGACTTCTGACACATGATCTACAATGTACGATCAAATCCAACATCTGGAAATAATTTGGATTTCACAATAAGAAGGAAAACTTTGGACAAACGTTTTTAGAGCACTGATTTAATTACATTTAGATATAAATATCTATATGTAGATAAATGTATATTTTACATGTGAATAAATTAATATTTAGTATAGTGATACTTGTTACTAAAAATGTTTAACTAATCTTAAGTCTGTTTTACTTCCATACTTCACACAAGACAGGAAATGTTTGCACCCGAAATAAACCAGAAAACAATCTGTTAACTCAGAATTAGGCTTAGAATAAAGCTTAGATTAGAAAAATGAACAGAAATATAAACTACTTTTATTATTAATTTTCTCTTTTGATCGTCTATCTACATGATTCTTCGTTACAAAACACACAAATCAGCACAAATTATTTCTTTATTCTAACGTATGAACAAAATCTGTCCACAGACAGACATGAAGATATCTGTAGCTTTTTATTCCAGGTGGTTTGATGACACACACACACACAGTCTCATGTGTTCTTTAAAATTAGATAAATTAAATCATCATCAGGAAGGTGGGGGTTAGAGTCACCTCTGGAGGAAAACATAGAATATATATAATTAAAGTCAATCACTCCACAAACTTATTTTAAATAAACTGTATTTCAGTCATGAAGTTTTATCACATACATGTCATTATTTTTTGTAGATCATGTAAAGTAATCCAAAGAATAAATAAATAAGCATGAATCAGCCCATCCAGGTGAATTCATTTCTTTTATGTGAGTTGACATTGTTGAAGGACAGACAGATGGACATCAGAAGCTCAAGGAATCCGATAGGTGTTCAGTTTAGAAACTGAAAGAAAGATGAAGAGGAGAAACGGACGTGGGATGAAGATCTTTAGATATATGGGTCCCAGTGAGAATTACTACCCTCTGATATTAATTTTAAATATGGACATTCAGTGGTTTTCCGAATAGAAGGTTTGGAGGAAAGTGATACAGCTTTTCTAGGTTTTCCATGTGAGGTGGATGCAGTGACGGATGGATCGCTTGGCTGCAGACATCCCGGTGAGCTGAGCAGGTAGGCAGTCATGCCAATGGAGAGAAAAGTGAAATGTGCAGTGTTACTACAGCGCCATCTGCTGGTAAATTTGTTGTCCACATCACAGAGAGTCAGTCTTCCAGTCTTCTTTGGTCCAAACTCATAAAAATATGACTATTAAACAAAACTTGTCCACCTGTAAGAAAAGAAAGAAAAGCAAATATAAAATAATGTTTTTATCATCAGTTCAACTTATTCATGAGACTGTTGTAATTAAAATGCACTGACACCAAGACTCCAGACTTGTTGTATTTCAGGAGAGAAATGTTAGAAAACTAATGGTGTATTTGTCCTAAGTAGCATTTTATAAAATCTTATATTTACTTTGTAAAAGTCACTATTGAAAAAGCCAAAACAATCAGGTCCAGATCATCAGAGGTAAATTTAACTCTGCTTCTCTCACGTTATGTTTTTATCTGTTTATCGGATTTGTTGTCATTCAGTTATTTATGTTATGCAGGTCTTTAATTATTTTCTCGCCTTTACTTAATCACTCTGTAACCGTAAATGTGTTCAGATCCTCTGGAAAGATGTTGGGCTGAGGGAATGTTGCCAGCAGATAAATGCATTTTTCTGGAACTAACCATTTTATTCAGATTCGTGCTGGAATCTGGAGCCAGATTCCTCACTTCTACCACCAGATGTCTCTGCACACCACTCGTGTGTTTAACTGTCTGAAGTCTAAAAAGATCTAATGAAGATTCTGTAAACAACACCACTAAAAATTCCCAGTGGAAGATTTTAAAGAGCGAGTCTTATCTGGGTAAATCAAGTTCCTGGTGGGGGCCTTTCTTGAAGTAACACGTGTAAAGTAGCCTCACAGAAGACTTAAAATGTTTAAATGAGGACTAGTGTTGGTGTTTGAGAGCTGGGGGTATGTGTGAGCTCTAAACATGAAGAAACGCTGCCGGTTAAAGTCTAACATGCTGAAGTTTTGAACCTGAAACATGAAAGAGACATAAAAAAAAAACAGCTATTCGTACATTCGTTTTTTTTTTTTTTAAAAAAACACGTTTTCTCACTTTTTTCTTGTAAAAGTCTGTTAGATATATAAAATAACACAAAGTAAGTGAAACTGACATTAGAAAGCCTCTGAGTAATTGGTAGGGATTATAAAATCAGCCTCGTGTAGGGCAGGTCCTTTTAAATACTGGATTTACAAGCCTTGATCTGGATTAACATTTCCTTGTAGTGATTAACTAAAGTCATCTGGTAATTATAGAAGAGAAGACAGAAAACTGAGGATAACATATTAATCTGCAAAGTTCAACTAAAGGTGCTTCAGCAACAGTTGGTAGCAGTAAGAAGAATCAGTAAGCAGCCAGTTTATCTAAAAAGTGTCATGATAAGTACATTTTTCTTCCAAAGTCCTCAGACAGCTCATGTTTTACATGATCCACGTCATTTTTATTCACCATTTAGTCCCTGAATCATGTGTTAGAGGCTGTACATGAAAACACAGTTATTAGTGTGCTCATTTCAGACGTTTTGCTCATTTGACCCCAGCAGCAAAATATTAAAGGTCCAGAAAAGAACAGTGAGAGTCTGTGTGAATGTAATAGGTTATCCTCTGTGGATTTACAATTAATGAACGAAGGGGTAAAATAAATGTGCAAATGAAATGTTTCCACATTCTCAAGTGTTTGCATTGTCTAACAATAAAGTCCTCTTAAGGAGGGAGGGGGAAGATTATTACAGGCAGCAGCTTTAACCGGGATCCAAATTCAACATCCAGATATTAAACTGCTACTGCATCTTTGAGTATTATTATTATTATTATTATTATTATTATTATTATTATTATTATTATTATTATTATTATTATTATTATTATT
>JBAFTA010000024.1:3060882-3071812 GCA_036919975.1 Melanotaenia parkinsoni | reverse complement strand
CCCCCCCCCCCCCCCCCCCCCCCCCCCCCCCCCCCCCCCCCCCCCCCCCCCCCCCCCCCCCCCCCCCCCCAACCCCATCGAGTATTTTAGGTCGGCCACGTCTCGAAGAAACGCTCGTGAAGGGTTTTGTAAAGTTTTGTTGTCATTTTTCTGTCTGCGCGCGGCGTCAGTATCAGTCCGCAGCGGATCTCTGCGGAACTTCTTTTCACGGCGGATGATTCATGTTCAAATGCGCGTCGTGTTTATAGCAGGTGAAAATCAACGAGGTGAAATCTGCTGACAACATCCAGGTAGGGTCACACCTTGTACTCATCTTTATAAACAGGAATGAAGATTAATTTAATTTACTGCAGAATTACTGCGTATTTCAGAGTTTGGATTTAAAGTTTGGGTTATTTTTTTCACTGTTTTCAGACTCACGGTGCTTGACATGGGAGACCAGTTGTACCTGGAAACGAAAATAAAGTTGACTTTTCATTTACATTAACAAATGAAAACAAGTTTCTTTAGTTAATTAAACTAAAGTGACACAAAAAGTTCATAGTTTAGACTTGTTTACATAACCGAAGCCATCTAATAGTTTTAAGTGATTTATAGGCCTAATTTATTAATTTTAAATTGTCTAAGTTTAAAATTGTGATTTTGCATGTCTGAGAATGGGATAGACTTAGAGTAACCTGGATTTGTCATTTCAGGGGGTTTATTAGTGTAACAGACCAAGTTTTCTTTCATATTTTGAGGTTTTTGAGTAAGAGGTGTCCTGCTATGTTACTACAGAGCAGACAGACCTCGCTTGTGTTTGTGGGAGATGTAGTTTTGGGGACTGGATAAAGCAGTGTTTCTCCATTCTTTGTCCTCTGGGACCCTACCTTGCATGTTTTAGATGTTTCCAACTCCATCACAACCAAGTGAGATTAAATAAAGTGTTTATCAAGTTCTTTGCAATCCTGCTAATGAGCTAAGGAAAATAAAATGGTTTTTGGCGGTACTGCTTTGAGAAGGTACCTACATGCCCAAAATCAGCTTCTCTTCTGGGTCCTTGAGGACCAGGACTGAGAAACAGTAGAATAAAGCAGCAGTGAATGTAGCTGGTGTCTTGTCACTGTTTATTGCTGTGTCACAAACTATTCAGTAAGTTGAACCCAGTTAAACTTAGTAACACTAGAACAGGTTGATGGGATTTAGTGTTAAAGAGAGAAGAAAAAAATCCTTTTTCTGTAGAGTCATGTATTTTAATTGAAATGTTTTATGTATTAAGATAGTATTAGATGAAGACATTCTGTGCTTTCCAGGTTTTATTATATGTGGTAAATACAACCTTATATAAACACCAAAACCTTTTAACCCCACCCCATGATTCAGCAGCCTGTACAACCACCTGTAGCAGCAATAACTAGAAGTAATATATTTCTGTATGATATAACGAGTCTCTCAGTGGAGGAATTTTGGTTCACTTTTCTTTAAAATATTTCTTTAGTACATTTAGATTTGTAGCATTTATTTATGCTGAGCCTCAGTATTTTAATCAAGTTGGGGTCTGGACTTCATGTGAACGCCTTGATTTCCTCCCTTTTCAGTTATTCTGTTATAGATTCAGACCAAACTTACACCTATCAAACAGATGACCTCATATTTGACTCTGTATTTTGGTATCCAGAGGACTTTGTGGTCCACTCTATGACTGCAAGTTGTCCAGGTCCTGTCGCTGCAATGTTTTGTCTGTTTCTAATTTGATTAGCAGCACCTGGTTGCTTTTTACCCTTAATTCATGTTTGGAACATGTGGAGGACTTGAATACACTACTTCTAAATTTAACCTGTTTTCTTTTTTTTCTTTCTTTATTTTACTTATTTTTTATTAAATAAATAATAGCAAGGTGTAAATTGGAATGTGTTCTTGGTTCATCTGAGACTGCATTTATCTAATTTTAAGAAATGATGAGGACCAGATGGCTGTGATCAGGTACACAAAATCATAAAATTGAAAGTGCTCTTTTTTCATATGACCGACTGTTGCTGTAGCACCTTTTGTCAGCAAATACCCGAAGTGCCTTGTTTTAGCTCTTGTTTCATTAAGACCCTCCTTCCATAAAGCCCAGCCTTTTCTGATTGGTCAGAAAAGGCTGGAAAAATGCTGGAAAATCCATCTGTGTTGCTACGGGTGATCTGTTGTTTCCCAGTAACAGGTTCACTCACAATCATCTTTATATATAATTTGAACAGGTACAGTCAAACACCACAGCTATGACATCAGCTAAGTGTGTGTTTGTTAGGTGTTTAGACGTCAGGGTGGAGATTGGGAAAAGACCAATAAATCAGAGCTGACAGGCTTCCTTCGGGATAAGATATATTATTACTGCTGTTTGCTGACAGTGATTTTAAAGAAGTATGGGAGGATGATGTAAGCTGTTCTATGACGCACTTTAACCAACAGAAACTAAATCCTAAGCGATCCAGAGCTTTTCTCTCTGAACTTAACGATCAGTTTATCCCTGTGTCTTTTGTTTTACATTGGTTGAGGCTAAACTCAAGTCAACTGAGACATAAAGGTGGAAATAAAACACTAAGAAGACCTCATGAATCAGAAATTTTCAGAATAGCAAACACTAAGCTGGAGCTTCTGGGTCATCTAAAAAAATGCAAATTCCCTTATCAGGGCAGATTTTAGGGTAAAGTATCGCACCTCAAACTTCTTTTAGCATCAATTTCCTGTAGTAGAAATGTCCTAATGACCTTAGTTCCTGGGAACGGTTCCTGCTTTTGAAATCCTGCTATATTTAGTACTTTATGTGTGCTAAAAAAACAGCATTTAATGGTTCATGTATGACCTGCAGCTCCTTAAACTTGATGAATAGACAAGGTCAGTTTTTTGCCACTATGCTAATATGGTACAATAATGTAGGCTAGTTTAAATTTGGTAAAGTGGGATTGAATTTCACCCGTTTGTTCTGGATTGTGTTTGGGTGAAATGTCACATCAGGTCATAGCCAGAGTGGGCAGTTGGGAGCTTCCAGTGCATATCCAATGGGCTGTACAGGGCATGGGCAGTCTTCTGTTACACCACTTAATCTGTTCAACATGTTTTTTCTCTGCACACCGTCAGGTTTGCAGTTTTTACATTTACAGTAAAAAGACCTAATCATTGTGCATGCACAATAATGAGGACTGAACGAAGAAGAGGGCTGATCCTGCACTGAAAAGCAGTCCCACTTCAGCCGGGGTCCAGACCAAATGAGTTAGGTGTAAAAGCAACCTAACAGTCCTCATAAGTGATGCAAAAGCTTTGCTATGAGAAGAATGAGATCTGACACCTTACAGATTTGTCTGGATATTGAAGCATTCTGCTGGAGATTCAGCACAAGCTTTAAATGCAGAAACACCCGTTTGAGATTCTCCAAAGTTTCACAGGCTTGGAGTCCTTGATCTAATCTTTCAAAGTTTTACGCTTCTGACTGGTGAGGTATGTCAGATATCTGAACAATTACAATGTTTTTCCTTTTAGAGAGATGAAAATAGGCTTTGTGTTTTTGCCTTGAGCATTAAATATTTCAGTAAAGTTGTGAAGCATTCAGTTCTTGAGCTCTACATAGTTACAGTACTGAAATATTTTACCTCAGTAAGGACTGTGTGATTAAAGGTCGCACCTCAAAACGAGAGCTAACCTATCTGAGGTTTGTTACACCCTAAAAGTACTCTGAAAAACAACAAATGTGGGCTCATAAAGAACTGAAAAGGCTGATGTCTTTGTTCTAGATAGATCCTTGTTGTGACAGAATTCAGCTCTTGTATTGATTTGGACTGTGGAGATCATTATTCTTTAAATCTTTATGGTTTTTTATATAAATCCTTTAAAAAGTGCTACCTTCTGATTTAATTGAACTGTAGTTTAATCTGCAGAAGTAAAGGTTAAATGCACTTTAACCTTATTGAGCTGTGACTTGTGATTCACAGACAATGGTCAATAAATTCCTTTGTTAGTCAGAAAAAGTCCAGTTTAGCCCTCCTTTTGTGTTTTTAATGGAGCTTTCTGATTCACTGCAGCTCTTGATGATTTAAAAGTTTTTTTTTATTTTATTTTTTTCTATAAACATTACATGATGTATCTGTGTAAACGTATTGACTCAGGCAGGTGTAATGTTTGAACAACAGGGTGTAGATCGCAGTAATCTGAGGTATTTTCTCTGACGTATTGTGAGTCTTTGTTAACATCTGGCCTCTTTAGGTTTTTCTCAGTCACTGTCTTTTTGTCCATCTGAACAGGTGCTGTCAGAGTCCCACCACATCTCATCCCGCCTCCATGGCCACCAACGGCACCCCCAAGGGCTGCGGCTCTAATGTGGACTCCCTCTATTACAACCTGTGTGACCTCAGCGTCATGTGGGGAGTCGTGTTGGAGGCCTTCGCAGCAGCTGGAGTCATCTTCTCCTTCGTCCTCTTCATCTCATTGCTCGGCAGCCTCCCTTTCATTAAAAACTCCAGCAACAAGAGTTCTGTCGGTCTTCATGCTTTATTCCAGATCTTCACCACCGGCCTCTTCGGCCTGACGTTTGCCTTCATTGTGGGGAGGAACTTCTCCACCTGTGTATCGCGGAGGTTCCTCTTCGGAGTGTTCTTTGGAGGCTGCTTCGCCTGCCTCCTGATGCAGAGTGTGAGGCTGAACATTCTGGCTAGGCGGGACCACAGGCCCCGGGGTTGGGTCTTGTGCCTGGTGGCGTTGGGGCTGTGGCTGGTGGAGGTGGTCATCAACACAGAGTGGCTGATCATTACGATGGTGCGCTACCCGAATGGGCCGCTTAATGCTACAGTTGAAACTAGAGCAGCCACGGCAACGCCGTGCAACATCGCCAATCTGGACTTTGTCATGGCGCTGATCTACGTGATGACCCTGATCCTGGCTGTTGTGGTAGCAAGTCTGTTCGTCATGGCAGGAAAAAACTCGCAGTGGAGAAAAGATGGCGCTCTCATATTCGTGACGTCCCTCCTCTCTGTGGGTGTTTGGGTGGCATGGATTGTCATGTACGTGTATGGGAATGAGGAGACTGGGGGCCCAACGTGGGATGACCCTACTTTGGCCATCGCCTTGGTGGGAAATGCCTGGGTGTTTGTCATCATCTACATCATCCCTCAGATCTGCTGCTTGACCACTGATGATGAGAGCAAACAAGACGTGGAAGAGAATATGTACTCAAATAGAGGCGTCGGATACGAGACCATCTTGAAGGAGCAGAGCTCTCAGAACATATACATGGAAAATAAGGCTTTCTCCATGGATGAGCCCAGTCGAGGTATGTAATCTAGATGGTTTCTTCCAAAATCCTTTTGAGTAAAGTACCTCAAAAGTTCATATAAAACTGTCTTTTGTGTAGAAAACCCCACTAACAAGCAGCTTTTCGAGTTTCTTGACATTAACAATAGTTAATAGTTATTACCAAAGAACATCGGCAAACATGACTGAAAAGACAACAAAACGTTTTATCAACCCACCACATCACAGTTAACTTCTTTAATGCAGAATCGTGTGTGTAGTTCTCCAACACTAAGCTGCAGGCTGTGACTCTTTAAAACCGACTAAACATGCAGGGAAAAATAGCAAGAATGGCTCTCAAAGTTTCTACAGATTTTTTAGCCTTTTCTTTAGTTGTAACTGATATGAAACTACAGTCTTTAACCTCTATGAAGTAGTAGTCTAAAACTTCTCAAAGCCACCTCTTAAGGTTGGACTGTAATTCATTAGAAATTGTTTTATGAGTTCATGATGAAATATTTTATTGAGATAATGGATGAATAAAGCTTTAGTTAAATGGTGTAAAACCTCCCAAACTATCAACAATGTTCGTGGATCAACAGCATCTTTTGCGTGCCAACAGCAACACATTCATTGAGCATTCAGAAGGCATTTAAATCATCATGATTTGTGAGTTATGAGTCATGTTCTCATCTTCTTCATGGTCCAATAAGCTTTAGTAGGCTTGGTTTAAGAGATTGTGAATTCTGTTTAAAGTAACAGTTTTTAATTATTAATTTCTGTCCAGATTAAATGCGGTTTATAGTTTTATCAGCTGAATAATTCCAATTAGTCACATCTAATTGGTCGATAGCCCGTTGAGTCAGTTTGAAAAAAACCTCTTTACCGTCACTTTTAAAGGCTCAGGGAACTGATCTGCAGCTGCATTTTACTGGTCATCCTTCTGTAGCGGGAAGCGAAACATCAGCTGAGCACCAAGAGTGCTATGTTATCAACAGTTAGAGAGCTCAGAGGGTATGAAGGTAACACACATTAGACTCCCACCTACTGGACTTATCATATAAACTTTTTTTCACTTTGACTTTTTTTGCTCTAGTACTGTACTACTTTGTGGTATTAAAAAGTACCTGGTAAAGGCTAGTAAACAATGATGCTTTGGAGCTAAAACCTCTGCATTCAGAACTGACAGTAGGCTCATGGTCAAGTGTCAATACGCACTTTTACGTGATTTATTTAGCCCATTTTAGTCCAAGTGAATCCAGGCTTTAAAATGCACGTAAACATGATAATGCAAGTAAAAGTCTTGAGTCCCAAAACCAATCTAACCCACGCAGATAAAGCAGTTAAGGAGACTCAGACGGGCCCATGCTCTCCTCACATGTTCTCAAGTTTAATCTTTTCTTTAGTACAAAAACAGTAACATGTAAGTGTTCATTAATACAGCTGAATTCCAAATAAATCTGCTCTCAGGCGCTTATTTTTCTGTTTCTTTTGTCAAGCTGCCAAATGTGTCAGAAACTGTGATTGCAAGCAGCTCATTGAGACTGCGTCAACTTGCTGTTGCTTCAAACATTTCCAGACTGTTACACAATAAAATCCGGATCTTATATCCCCAGCATCATCTACATACCAGGGTGACAAAGGTAATTCTCCTGCTCATTTATTCTGGCATCAGAATGCTGGTCCAGTCAAGTGATCAGGTTGAAACCTGAGTTTGAAGTGAGGATGGTTGAAATATTTGGATATTTGGTCCTTTAGCTCAAAATATGTCTCTAGTTTGATTTTGTTGCTGTATTTGGCATAAAAACAAGGTGTAACTGAACAGTTTTGATCTGGGGAGCCACAGACATGATAAAATCATAGCTGAGTTATCCATGATTACACGCAACCAACGTTCAGAATAGAAATTTACTGTCGTCGTTGAGTTTCTTCCATGAAGCTGACTATGAAGAAAACAATAACATAACTAATAACTCACAGATCATGTTATTTGAATTGGATGCTACATTAAGTAATGAATGTACCGTTGATCCATATCCTTTCCTCCTCGTTTGAGGTTTTAAAATGAACTCATTCTTTTTCTTGGATGACATCATGTATGATTCATGATTATTTGGACAAGCATTTCTGACTGAGGCGCACCGTCCTCCGTGAAAGCACAAAGCTCTTCATTTCATCTGGCTGGAAGTAGTTTCACTGTTACCTGTAAAGCAAACATTTGCCCACTTAATGGATTTAAAAAAAGTTTCTGTTTGTGAGTAAACTGAAACCAGAGAGGAGTGTAAGCACATATTGTAAAATACATCCACCAGATGACACATCAGTCATGCTGTGTCCGCTGTTAGAAAGTTCGTGAAAACACCCAGCAGGTTTTTTCTTTCCACATGCTCTGCTTATCATGGCCTGCACAGAGCTAATGTTTTAAGAATGCACAGAAAATCTTCTCAGAAGGTCGTTTCTTATCTGTGATGATCCCACAGAATCTGATCTGCTGCAGATAAAGACCCGAGCCGAGTCACACGGATCAGACAATAACCTCGGCTGTTTCAGGAAATTTGGATCACTGATGATGACGATGATGATGATCCTGGAAAGTTACTCGGTGTTTGCTATTTTTAGTCAGATATTATGTTGAAGTGGAAAGTTTTATTATTTTTTGGGGTATGCAGCTTTTTCTCTGCTTTTAATTTTGACGTAGTTTCAGATTTAGTTTTATGTAGATTCAGATTTTACTTTAATTATGGTCAGTGTGGCTGCTATCATCAAATCTCACAACTTTTCCCAAATTATTTTTCAGGATGTTGTTTTTATTGGATTCAGTACCCCGTACACAATTATTTTGTCTTCTTAGAGCCCCAGCTGTTGTAAAGCAGCACTGACTTTACTTGCAATCATTAACTATTGAAACAATAAAAGGTTTTTTAAGCTGTCATGAAGCGTAAATAGCATTTGTCAGCACCAAGGTTGACAAATGTAAGCAGCTCCCGTAGTTCACAGTGTTTTAGTCAGACTTTCAGAGGGACTGAACCTCTTGACTTACTCAGTTAATGAGTGTCTCACCGCTGTATCACTCTCCAACTTCCCACCTGAAGCATCACGCCCTCTAGTCTCCATAGAGACTAAACAGTAGCCGGGATAGTTATTTATGAGATATTCAGATGTTAGTCTAAAAGATTAATGCTGATAAACAGCAGCTTTGAAAGGGAATAAAGAAATCACATGTGGGTGATAAAATAGTGACATTTTTTTTTTTATTTTTCCTCTGTCCATCCCAGGATCCAAGCCAGTTTCTCCATACAGCGGCTACACCGGCCAGGTGCGCAGTTCGGTCTACCAGCCCACTGAGCTGGCTCTCATCACCAAAGCTTTAGGAAATGTGAGTATAAAAGTTTACAGCCACCCACATTTGAATGCCTTAAAAAACTGTAGCAGCCACAGATACACAGACACACTTTTCTTCCTGTAGGCAAATTATTATGAAAATGGGGATCATGTAACAGTTCCTGATACAACTTTTATGACATATTTACACAAAAAACAAATGAGCATGAACACAGTGTCAGTGAGATCCAAGGTGAACTCACATAGATGCTCAGTGACAAATGACAGAGACAGCAGCTATCCTAAAACAGCCCTTCCTAATAACTCAGTTAATTATGGCAAAGCCGCAGCCAAGCAAAACAAAGACTGATAACAACCCACTCCTGGGGAGGAAATAAAAAGTATGGATGACATTTACGACAGCATGTACAAAGGGACATTTGTCAGAATACATGCCAGGATTTTAATGGGCAATTTGTTGAGGGGGGTTACAAATTGTTTTGTACAAGGGAAGCCAATGCTAAGCTTATTTTTTATCATATCTGTTTATTATAGAAGGAAAATTATAGAGAAAATGTCAAGGAATAATAAAAATTGGCAACATTAAAGAAAAGTTGTATTGATTGGAGGGTTAAGACACATTCTGTATGGATTCTGTCTTGGTGCAGGTCTTGTTAGCCTCAGAAGCACTGCTTTTGACACTATCTAGTTAAAAAAGACTTGAACATATTGGGATCAGAATATAGCTCTGGTTTGGTTTAAATTAGATCTTTCTGACAGATTCCAGTTTTTTCATGTTAATGGTGTTTCTTCCTCACATACCAGAGACAATTATGGTCTTCCTCAGGGTTCTGGACTTGGAACAGTTCTGTTCTATCTATATAATTCCTTTACTATCAGGCAACATGACATGCACCTTCACTGTTATGCTGATGATGCACAGTTTTCTATTTACAAATAAAACCTCTGGAAACCAATGTTAATGAAGTTGCAACTTGTCTTCAAGATATAGAGTCTTGGATGAACCCTAATTTCCTACTTTTGAATCCAAAGAAAACCTTAGAAAGCTACTATTCTACTCCGTAATTATCCTGGATGGCATTATCTGTGGTGCCTTTGGAAACCTTGGAGTCTCTAGGTCTCTAGATGAGGTTTTTCTACCTGCAAAATGTTGCCAAAATCAGGTGTATGATGCATTCATTCACCAGATAATTGCAACTGGATTTTCCCCGGGTGCCCAAGTAAATCCTTTAAAGTTTCTCAGTTTATCCAGAATAGTGTGGCCAGAGGACTGGTATTATGTTAGCCTCTCTGCAATGGCTCCTAGAAGAATTATAATATCATTTGAGATAAGTTTCTTTACTTTTTTTTCTTGGAACCAGTCTGGCTACAAAATGCTGAAATCCTGTTTTTAATCTGTTTTTAAAACTAGACTTAAAACTTAACTTTGTGAGACAGCTTGTGCCTAACTAACCAAATTATATGTACCCATACTTGTTTTAATATTTATTTGTATTTATAAATCTTTTATTTTCTTCTTTAGTGTCTTGTTTTTATAAGTGTTCGCTTTTTAAAATGTTTTATTGGTGTCTGTATATGTGTGTTCTTTATAAATGTTGTCTCACTTCTGTAAAGCACTTTGGGTTTCTTTTTGCATGAAAGGATCTATATAAAAGGAAGTTAATTTAATTCAGTTCAGTTAAAAACAAAAGAAACCTTGGCATCTGTATGTCCACCATACTGAGGACAAGTGGTGCAGCTCATTTAACGACAAAACTGGTGTCCCAGAACTAGAGCTGAAGCCTCCATCCCCTTAACCGTTTTTGTCATGACCATGTTGTGGCTTCATGCAGCACCCAGTGGACCAGTCCTATGACATGATCATTCCCAGAGCTTCCACTGGCTCTGCAGCCAACAGCAGGAGCAGCACCTCCTCCACACACAACGAGGCTGCACACATGCAGATAAGCGTAGGTTGAACCCCCGACGGCTCTCCGTCTTTGCTCCGCAGTCCTTCCTGTTATCACTTGCTTGCCTCCAGGTGCTTTTCTATTCCCTGCCATGTTGGCCTCTCAACTACTGTATCCATAGCAACGTCTACCAGTTAACTATGAATCACTTCTTTGTCTGGATCTTTTTTTTTTTTTACCTTGTACTGTCCACTCTTTCAAGGCCTCATGCCTTATACCTCCTCTGTGCAATAACTGACAGCACTCTGTACTTCTTCCATAATTTCATTAGACAAGAAATTATGTTGGTAGTTTTTGATTTAATGTGATTTTTCTTCTCTGTTTTAATCATTTGCCTTTCATAGCTTTTCCAACCATTTTTACTTGTCATACAGCAACAATTTTGCTATATTTCT
>JBAFTA010000024.1:3042987-3060782 GCA_036919975.1 Melanotaenia parkinsoni | reverse complement strand
TATATATATGAATGTATATAATCTCGTAATTAATTTTTCACTAAATTGATCAGTTTTTCATTTTCTTAAATACATTTTATTAATTTCATATATAAATTTTTTTATTATATTAAATTATATTTTACTTTTTTACTTATTTTTTTTTTTAACTTACATATTTGCACATTACAACTGACACATCACAATGGATCCACAAAATCACGAAATCAAGAAATAACCACAGCTATGTGAAAATATACAGTATTCCATATAATTGGAGGACTGTGTGGTCTTTGTGAACTTCATCCCTCATTGATCTAATCAATATTATTTTCATGAAAAACAATTTAAAAAGGAAACTAAAAAGTTTAATTAGAGAAAGGAGTCATGCCTTTAACTCCTAATTCTTCTAATCTAGTTACACCACATCTTTTATCACTGAACAAAATACAATAATTTAGGATCATATTTTAAAACCTTTGGTTATTTTTCACTTTTCATCCAAGACTTAAATGAATATTCATTTTAATCTGTTAATCATCAACTTTCTCTCCTCTTATCCAGGGGCAGGGTTTAAACCAGACACCCCAGTGGTGAAAATGCCATGGCTCTCTACACTTGGCTCTCAAAATACCTTCAGCTGATGTCTTCTCACTTGCACTTGCTGACTGTATATTTGCTGTTATTCATGGTTCCCTAAGCTGGCTCTAAGAGGAACCCTTGGACCCAACACATGGCAGTGAATGTGGGGTCATCCCTCTGATGGAGATAAACCTTGTATTGCCACTGGGTGTCAGACAATGGAGCTTAATTTGGAAAGTCCAGGGATGAAGCTTTGCTTCAGAACAAAGACTTTTTACAGCAGTCACCATTTGCTGACAGCGAACTTTGAGCTCTCAGCTGGACCCAAACACACAGATGAAGACTGACTGTGCTGACAGCACAACACCTGTAAAACCAACTTAATGTTTGCACATGATATTTAGTCCATAACTACACTAGATCATTTTTATTCAGCTTAGCATGAGGACATCACAACCTAATTAAGAAACCTATTTCATTTACAGTAATGATGGTACAATGTTAGGTTTAATTATCATATGTAATGTATTTTTGTTCCTGGGTTGTCAATGATGTTAATGATTACTAAGTCTCTACAAAATATTGCCCCTGGTATTGAATTAATGCAATTACTTTATATTGTAAAGGTGTCATTGATTTTGCAATGCATATAAGTGATGTATGATTGTGCATATTTAATATTATTTAAAGTACTAATGTGTGGTATTTAATTATTTTAAATAATTTCTAACAATCAAACAGAAGAGAAAGCAGAAGTCCAGCCTGTTGTACATTTCTATCACAGGCTTCATGTTGCTCGGTGTAATTTCTCCCTAAAGGTTTCTTTCATTAGGTTTCTGAAAATCTTAATCTTAATCCAGTTTAGTTCTTTTAGTAAATATGTAGGAGATAAGTAATACAAGATAAGAAAAAGGCTTCCAATTGTTATATTAACTATCTTTAACAACTAGGGATGTTACAAAACCAGCAGTTTGGAACCAGTACCACTGAAATACTTTATACCATAGAAAATGATAAATAAAATGATATATTCAGATGTAAAGTTAAAAAAATGGCAGCTGTGATGTACAGTGATGCTGTTGTGGTTATGAGAAGAGTTTGGATGACTTTATAAGAGGTCACTGAAATACTTTAAATCAACATTGTTACACAGGAAAAATACAGCTACTGCTGTCCACAAGCTTCTGTATTATTTATAACCATTAACTGTTACTTACCCAGTTCTGCAAATATATGCATGTTCCAGAGTAAAAGCTTGTTTAGTAGACCTGCAGCACCATCCTATACTGTTATAGTAGTAATGTTCAAATACATTTTCAAGTTTGCTGTGGCAGTCACCGACCAATATAAGATATGAATTCATGACACAGTTATGTGTGCAATGTGCATTTTCTATTATACTGAGAAGAAGTGATCATTTTCTTTGGCTGATGCATTAAACTGCTCAACAATTGAGAAGCCATTCGTGAAGCTCAGAAAATGAACCAAGATAATGATAATTATCCTAAAAGCATGTTGTGAATTAGAATAACTCTTCCTGTTGGACAGTAGGTACTAACTGCATTTGAAAGCAGACAGAAACCTTTTTTTTCATGTTTTAAGAAAAACAAATGAAAGAAACCATGTGAGACAATTCACTGATCAAGTCTGGAAATAAATGTTGAGACTTTAGTTGTTAGTAATTTTACATATATTTATGGAAATAGACACAGATCACAGCCAAGGGTTTGCTTTTAACGTACTGCAAATAAAAAATCACTTGTGATGCCCTGAATTGTGTCCTGTAATCAGTCTGGTGGTGTAACAGTAGAGTAAGTGGAGAGTCAAAGCAAAAGAGAGCTGAGGACTAAATGAACTTTACATTTCACCACAGAAAAACCAAAAACATCCATCTGTGTGGTTACAGCAGCCACTCATCAGCTGGTGCAAATTCACTGATCGATCAGATGTTACCGACATCAAATGGCTGAATTCATCAAGGTCTTCAGAGGAAATGGAAATAAGGGATCAGCTGGCAGCACCCTACAATTTCAAGCCATCTTTAGCATCTCTGCTTATGGTGAAAACTCTTTACATCATTTAACATCCTCTCAGTGCTAAAGGGAAAAAATGTAATGCAGGGAAAGCTTAATAAAACAGAGCTGAGTTTTCTGCATTTACTAAAAAGGAAATCATTGTGTTCCTTTGCATTTCATGTAGTAGTAGGGGAATCAATGGCTTCTCCATCTAGCAGTTCTGGTTTGTTGTCTGGTGATGGTGGTAGACTGGATCCTTGTGTCTGACACAATGAACTGCATGGCTGGCTCCATGTTAGTAGCTGTTGGGCTGTTGATACTGGGGCTGGTTTCTGTCTCAGCCTGACCTGTTTCCTTCCTCCTTACAAAAAAGTCAGAAATATGTCCCTTTCTTTTTTTTTACATCATCCTGTCCAAAATAAGACTGCTGCCAGGCCACATTTGGCCTCATGGCTTACATTCAAATAAATTAACAGCCTTGCTAGCCTCCTGTTTAAATTAAACAGGATTGTGTAGCGCTAGTTAAGTCGGTGCTAAGTAACGTGGTTACCGCGTTACTGAGCATCTTCATAGTTTATTTTCACATCATAATTAACTGGATTGATGTGTAGTACCTAAATACACTGGGTGAAAACTAGAAAATAATACTTTCTCCACATTATTTTAAAACTAATGTAGTGATCCCATATCACTAGATTAGCACTGCTACATAGCTTCAGGCTAGCATCAGATTAGCAGCCTTTAAAGCTTTGGGGAAATTGTGCATTAGGTCTCAATACTACAAATGTGGCTATAATAGAAAACTACTTTACCTTTTACTGTTTTTGTTGTGATCCAGAGAAAAGCAAAAGCATTTACACAATGAGGAATTTCATGACTTCTTTACAGGAGATTTTGGATTCATCCATCAATACAAACACACAGGAATAAAATCTTCTCTGTCCCACATAAAATTAAAAAGTCAAACTGCACACACAACAATAGAACTTCAACTTTGTCACTGTTCTGATTTATTCTGCTCAAGGAAAGGAGCAGATTTTTAAACCGATTACCGTTTGAGTTGTTAGCTATTTATGTAATCTTGGATCCTTCGGAGCAGGTTCCCACAGATTTCATTCAGTACCTCCTTGCTCATATTTCACTTGCCTTCATTAAACCGTCTCAGGCTGCTCACGACTGATCTATCTCTGTTTTATGGGCTGTGAATTATGAGTGAGCCAGCTGCTCTGGCCTGATAACCTCCAGGTGTCCTGAGGAGGTGAAGCAAGGCCAAGTCCTGGCTCTGTTTTCAGGCTCAGCAGACTTGCCTAACACATGTGCTTTTATCAGCAATTTTCATTCTCACACAATGCACAGCCCAGTAAAAATACTGAAAGAAAACCTCTGCTGAGAACCAGATAAGCTGAGAGGGAAGATCAATGAAATATGCAACCATATTCACTTCTTTTTTTCCACCTTTATGTTGAGTCAGACAGGCTGTGTTCGAATGTCCACCCTACTCCCTAACCCCTCATTCATTACACAGAGCTGCAGTACATAGCACACTACATGGTGCACACATTCTCTTGGCGATTCGGACACAAAGCTGCTTATTTTTTCGTTGCCGCAAACCACGTGACTACCGCTGTCACCACAGCAACCACAACCCGCGTCAAGAAGTCATTCCAAATCCAATCCAAAGTAGTGTGTAAATATTTTTATTTTTATTCCTTATGTTGTTTTTTATTCTTTCTTTGTTTGTTAATAGGTAATTTCGCTCAATTTTCTCGCCTCCTTGTGCCATGTTGAGCTTCTGCGCGCAATGCATTGTTATATTGACCCGTCGTGTGCCCATCGATGCTCACTACTTTTCAAGTGCCCTTCGTTTTTCTCTCTGGACATTCGGACACTCTGACAAAATGGCGTGACCCCTATATACGGCACTATGTAGGGAGTAGGGTGCACATTCAGACACAGCCGCAGTCTCTCTAGTTTTGTGTTGTTAAATTACAAAGCAGTGATTTATATCCTTGATTTAGAATAGATCATTAAAATGACTGATAAAGGATTCTGTTATATGCACCATTTTGTTTTTCTTTGACAAATCAATAATGTAGCTACAGAAAACACCCCATGCTGCCTGATAGCAAGATTAGTGTCACCTTGTCTTCGGCAGGCTGCAAATTTAAGATTCACTTTAGACGCAAAACATGACCTTTCATGGAAAACTGGAAGAGCTTTTGCAGGAATTTTATACTGATTTTCAGAGTTTTGGTTTTCTAATATTTCTGAAAGTTTGTAGCCAAAATATGTTTTCCTTTTTGGCCCCATGAAACAGCTGTTGAGTGGGCTATGTGTATAATCTTGGTTTCAAATAAAAAGATTTGTGTTACTGTGTCAGCCCAATTCATCTAGGAATTAGGAACGTCTGATGAGTAAATGTGCAGTGTGTGTTTTACACAGGATAATATCTTAAGAAGCCACCAGCCAATGTTGAGGATGGACACGTCTATCATTGGTCAGAATGAGGAAAAACAAAGGATAGTCCTGAAATTAACCTTAGGCCTTGTTTACATGGTGATGCTAAAATGGTGAAACGCCAAAGCTTTATTGAGTTTTGGCATTTCATTTACAGTTTTGGTTGGACAAAATTGTAAAGGTTTGAGAACCGACTCCAACAACAACAATGGTGGACCTCTGTGTTCTGTTTGTGCTGCTGGATCTTCTAAAGTTATCTTAAAGCAAAACCTGCTTTTTTGTGCAACATTTAGACTGACAGCAAAGACGCATTGATTATATACACTAAATAACCACTACTCCTCTGTACAAGCAGTTGTTACAGCTTCAGGTCTGGTGAGGATGTCATGCACACATGGGGTGTGTTCTGGCGAAATTTTACTACTCACTACAGGCAACTACCTCCAGAGTGCATGGAGGCAGTTTTCACTCTGCAGTTGTACAAATGCAACTTTAATCAAATACACAAAGGGGAAAATTTGGAGTTTTGCATGGAAATGTTGTGTAAACATGGCCTAATAAAAACACCATGAGGATCCAGGAAGAAGTTAATCCCAAGATAGTATATCAGAGGAAGATTCAAGATTCAAAGATTCAAAGATTCAAAGATTTAAATTTATTGTCACATGCACAGTAAGGAAACAGGTTTCCCTGTACAGTGAAATTCTTACTTTGCCGTCCACACCGAATGCCATAAATATTCAAAGTATATAGAAAGACTAAATTAAGAAGAGCATGCAAAAGAGTAAACAAAATATAAACTATAGGTAAAATATAAGTAAGTAAAGTAATCTATGTACATAATGTGCAGCGTGCTACATTGATTGAAGATTTCACTATAAAAGACCTTCATCTTCATGGAAACTGCCAGAAGCTTCATGATTCATTTTAAACAAACAAAATAAAAAATAAAAAAGAAGAAGAAAAAAATGGAAAAATAAATTCAACTCATTAAACAAACTCATGTCTAGTAATACACATATTGTCAGGATGCAGCAGAAGTGAGGACCCAAATACAGACAGCACAGGCAGGAGGCAGAAATATGCTGTTGGCCAAGATTTAATTCAGAATTTAAAACAGGAAGCAAGACACGACATGGATAAACATAAGGACCTGACAAAAGAAAGCTGAAAACCAAGAACCCATATACACACAGAGGGAGTAATGAGGAACAGGTGAAGTAAGTGAGAAATCAGACCAGGTGAACTAATGAGCCTGACACAGAAA
Source organism: Melanotaenia parkinsoni (assembly GCA_036919975.1). Classification (NCBI taxonomy): domain Eukaryota; kingdom Metazoa; phylum Chordata; class Actinopteri; order Atheriniformes; family Melanotaeniidae; genus Melanotaenia; species Melanotaenia parkinsoni. The sequence continues at coordinate 3,054,482 of JBAFTA010000024.1, read as the reverse complement.
ACACAGAACACACAAGGGAATGAACAAACCTGGAAACAAAACCAAAGAGCCCTAAACCATGACTTACACAGAGACCAGACGTGACAAACCCATAATCCTGAAATAAGAACTGAACAGAAAACAGAACATGACAAAACCTAAACCAATATATAAACAGAGTTTAGACATGACACATATATGTGTATTTTACCACAAAACAGCAAACATACGATTTTTGTTTGTTTGGTAAAGTCTTTTAGCTGAAGGTCTTTCTGTCATGTTGGTATGCTGCAAGGATCGGTGCTTCCTAGCATGTGCAAATATCTACTGCATGTAACTCGTGCTGCTTGGGTCTCACATCAAGAAGAGGTTCATCAGAGATGAAAACTGGGTTCATCAGAGATGAAAACTGGGTTTATTTTACTAGATGGCTCTATAGAATAAATATTTTTAAAAAGTGACATTTTGAGCTTGTCCCCTTTGGTCAGAATTGATTGTACAGAATCATGGCATTAAAACCCGACTTAACCTTATGTTGGACTCAATCATCAGCTTGCAGCTTCGGGAGGATGAAGGGAATACTGAGAGTTCCTGGAACAGCAGTGTCAGCTGAGTGAGAGACATCTCACTGTCAGCTAACTGATCCTCAAAGCTGACGCCTGCATCCCACTGATAGAGCAGGTATCTAAGATGCTGTGCAGTTTTTCCAGTTAGTATCACACAAACACAGTGAGTTCTAGAAAGTTTCAGTAATGATTTTCATATTCAGCTGTGTCACTTTGGTTCTGTCAACAAAGAAGGTACAGTTTACACAGCATCAAAGCCAGTGTCATTAGTAGACACACTTTCCAGAAAGTGTTGTAAAAAGTTGGATAACCAGTTCAAATGCCCTTCCTGTTGTTTGTCTTAGTGCATATCCTGTTTGCCAGGGCTGCTGACAGGACTAAAAGGTGAAAAATCTTTCAGAATCTACTGCAGCAAAATTCCCATAATTAAAGAATTAACTAATCTCATCAAGCACAGTTTGTATATATTAATGGATTGTTTTACTTATGTAATATGTGAGCAGAATTTAAGTGGCATAGCAAGTCATGATTGAGCTCTTCCTGTTCCACATGTTGCTGGAAAATTAACTCTGATTCTGTTTTTGGACATAAGATAATCAAAAAAATATTTCTGAAGCTTTCAACAGCATCTTACTTTCATCTCAGATGTTTTACAGATTGTAATGAAAATGGAATAATTTGCACCTCCTCCCTTATTTGAACGTAAGATCTTTCTGATTTATGTGAGTGTCTAACACTGAATCAATTACAGTGTCATTCATTGTGTGAAATCATTGTTTATTTGTACAAAATCACAAACGTGGATTTTGGTAGATTTAATTTTATACATAAATAACTAATGACGGCAAAAACATTTCAATGTGAAGATCTGTTAGTTTGACTTGGCTAGAACTCGGCTATCTAGTTATTTTCTTCCCTGTGAATAACTTAACACAACAGATGCACAGATGACAGGAATGAGGGGAAGTGCTTTGAGTTGGTTCATGTTTATATAATTTTATTAAATGCTTTGTAGGAACATTGCTGATGATTAATAAGTTAATTGGCTGCTTTTTTGTGCAGGCCTCAGAGGGGGTCTGTCCCAGGTCCCACCCATGGGAAAGAGGAGAAGCTGAGGAAGAGGGAAGGGAGGGGTAGGTCATTATAAATGACAACAAACAGGTGTGCCAAGCAGGTGGGCATTTGAAGATATATGATATGGAGGCAACTTCAGCTAAATCTATTACAACTTTCAAATGTTTAACTTAATTTTCTTTTAAGTAATACAAATACAATCATTAGAAATAGCATATGCATAGCATATGTTCAATGTAATGTAAAAATGACTCGGAGTTACAGCATGGTGACATTGAAAGCCACGTCATGTATGATGTTAGTTGAAATTAAGCTTGCGTTTGTGGCAGTTATGTCTGCTTGTCTAAAATTTGTCTCTGAAGCTCTAAAAAATATGTAACCATGTAGACCATCTCTACTGGCTGCACATGTGCCTGGCTCGAAGAAAAGCTTTGGAGCTGTTTTTGACAGCCACAATAACTGCTGCCTACATGACACACAGCACACACCCTAAGTTTACCCTTAATCTTTATACCAATATATGACACAGTCTTCCCACAAATATGTTACGGCTTAGTTCATAATTGACCCATAAAGCCAAATTCAAATTAATCATATCAACAAAGCAGTGTGTCTCCATGGAGCTGTAGCATGTTTGTGGAGTTTTGGGGTTAAGGTTACTGTGTGTGAGTTGTGTCATGTAGGCAAACAGAAATCTGCAAGAAGGAAAAGTAAAGCCAAAAACAGCAGCCTTTCCAGTGGTCAAGCCCAGCTTAGCAAAAGAAATTATTTGACCTCAGTTAATTATGCTCCTTCATAACAACTGTATGAGTGATTTACTTGCCTTTCAGGGCTTTGTAATATTGAATTTTCATTGTTATTACACTAGACATTGAATTAAGTCCACAAAAGAACAAAGTGTCGCTTGATTTCATGACATATATTTACATGACTGTTTCAACAACGTCCACATTTGGAGGTCAGAGTGGAGCTAAAATCCTGTTGAGCTGACCAAGCGGGTTTGAATCTCATCCCAGCTGTTTGTTTTACTGAAACTTAACATTTAAATGTTAGAGAGCATGTTCCAGGACTCGGTCACAGATTTAAGGATTTTATCGCTGCTTTATACGTAAAATATGACGGTGTCAGATAAAAAAAAAAAAAACATGACGTGTTTAAAACAGACTGAACCAGATTTCCTGGTGAAATGGATTACATTGAAATTTCATGCTGAAGGGTGGTTTTTTGTTGTTGTTGTTTTTTTTGTTTTTTTTTTAAAGAAACAGGATTTGTGTTCATAATTGTAATTCCAGTTTACTCTTTCTTAAATATTCAATTTTTTCCAAGAGTCGTGTGACCCTGCATTGCAGTGCTGTGCAAGTTCATGCTTCTCATGAACTAGTTCAAAGTTAAGTTCTCACAGATTAAATAGTTCATTTTCAGAGTTCACCATTTCAGTGCTGAACTAGGTAAAGGTTCAGTTCAGTTTTAGGTTAGAAGTGAAAAAGAAAAGAAATTACAGTGTTGTGTCGAATGTAATAGCCCCTAAAATTCTAACAAAGTATATCTGCATGTGGACAGAAAACAAAAATAACCTTTCAGTGTAACAGAAGTTCATTTTTTGTTAAACAGCTATCAGCTTACCATCCATCCATCCATGGGAGGAGAGGCCCATGTCACCATTTCGGGCTGAGCCCGACCAGGCCCCATGGGCAAAGGCCCAACAACCAGACGCTCTACACACCTGTTTGCCATGGGTGACCCTACCAGGGGCATGAGCCCCCAAAAACATAGCTGCTAGGATCGTCAGGACGCACAAACTCCACCACCACGATAAGGTGGCGACTCAGCTTACCTTGTCCCTAAATTTGAAGCAAGAAAAATGTAGAAATATTAGTAAATATCTTCCTACACTGAACAAATGATCAGATCCACGTCTTTTCAAATGAGAAGCTGACTTTGTTTTTTAATCGGCAGAATGCTAGATATAATTTTCAGACAGTGCATAATATTTATCTTAATTCTCATAAGCAAAAAACCCAAAAAACAATCATTTATACTGGAGCCAGGAATTTACTTGTTGATTTTTACTCAGCGTGTAGTTTAACATGGTTGGCAACAGTCTTGACTTCCCCACTGGGTTCATTATTGAACAGACACATTATAAAATCGCCTCGCATCAAGATGGTTGGCCAACCAGAGCCATCATTGCAAATCCCCTTTCAAGATGTCTTTTGCATCCAACAGGCAGCAAGACAGAAAAGGGGGAGATTAGTTGGAACTGGGATATTTCCTGTCTGCACCAGAGAAGTGGAGATAAAGCATCAGACTTATTCCTGTGAAGGATTTAACATGAGCTGCTCAGTAGACAACATCCCAGGAATGTCCGCCAGATTTACCCTGCACACATTATTTATTTATTTATTTTATCTACCATATTTAGTTTTATATTACGGGGGTTCTGGGACCTGTAGAGTAGCATATAGACCTCATCTCATTAGAGTTAAGTTTCATTTACAACTCACATGCATGGCACCTCTGTGTGGCCTTCAGCAGACTGACCTTTCTTTAAAATTGTGAACCTGAACAACTGAATGTTTGGGAATAATATAGGTACATCTCTACGGAGTTCATCTAAATCAGAATTTGAGCGTTTCACTTTGAATGTGTGTTCAACTGCTGCATTTAGCCGTCCTTTGTTTATCTTGGCCCAGACTGACTGACTCAGCACAGCATCGCTGGCAGCCAGAACATTGTTCAGAGCTCTGGCACTTCACAGGCTGGTTCAAAGCACCTCAATTCCTCCAAAACAACTCCCACCACCCTGCCCCACACCTCACCCCATCCAAACCCTGCAGGCTGTGCTCCCACACCATCGAGGAGTTCACGTCACGATCTAGGACACAGATTTAGGTTCCTGTTTAAAGCTGTGATTCAACAGGCTATTGTTTATTAACAGCTTTACATCCTGGTGCCCCTGCACAGAAATACTGAAGAGTGTCTGTTCATGGTTCTGGCCAGTATACCTGTACCCAGAACAGAAACACATGATGCATTCAGGGCCCTTCATTCCCAGTTACTCAACCATCAACAGACCTTCAAGTGACCTCAGTCATAAAGCAATGAATGATTTACCAGCAGGGTAAACAAACAGCCCAGTCAGAAATACTGTGGCTGGAAGGTCAGTCCAAGCAGTAACAATCAAACTACATGAGGCACATGGACAGAAAAAAGTTTGGTTCACCTGCAGTGACATAAAATAAGATTTAATTGGCTCATAATGACAGAAATGAGCATGTGGTTCCCACAGCTGCTGATTGTTTTGAGCTAATACATAGTTTTTCTCTGTATGTGGAAATAAAGAGCAGGTCGACAGGAATCCTCCCCTCCTTAAGCATCTAGACATGAAATTATTCACATTCATCTATTTTGGAATTCAGGTTTGTATTAATGTCACAGGATGGTTGGCTACACTAATGTCGTGTCTGATGATAAAATGCTTGTGAAAGATGATGTAGGCTGTCTTGTATTTAGGATCAGAATGTGTAGACATAACTATCAACACCGATGATGCATTCCTCTGTTTTGTTGGATGCCTGGAAAGTCTTTCTTTGCTGTTGAATGTGACAAACTAAACTGAAAAAAACATAATAGTTTTTATTTATTTATTCAGCATTTGGCTGTTATGCTACAAACAAGTGGAGCAAACTTACAGGAATCTGTTTCTGCCCAGAAGCTCAGAAACATGCACGATTCACGACATTTATGCACGACTGCACAGCTTGTCTAGACTATTGTAGCTAATTCATTCCTGCTCAAGCAAGCATAACCTTTAGATTTCACCAAATTCCTCACTAATCTGACCAAAACCACTACATATAACAGATTATAGCTGTTACATCAGCTACTGTGCATTTTAGAATTAATTTGAAGATCTTAATAATAACTTTAGGAAATGTGAATGTAGAAATGTGAATTATTGAAGCTCGTGAGCCTCACATTACATTTATTTAACCTTGACTGGACTCCTAACCAAAAACACACATTAAACTATGCATGAAAAACTAAATGTGTTGTCCAAAACAGAAATATTTCCTACAAAACAGACCAAGGCTAAACATGAAATCAAACTCAGTCAGACACATGCAAGCTGGGTGTGTGTGGCAGGAGCAGGTGGGAGCTAATCCACAAACCAGGAAGTAGAAGCAGCAAATATGCAGGAGAAAGAGCAACTTTATTAAAACATCCAAACAAGGTAATGCAAATGTGTGTGTGTGCGTGCGTGCGTGCGTGTGCGTGTGTGTGTGTGCGTGCGTGCGTGCGTGCGTGCGTGCGTGCGTGCGTGTGTGCGTGCGTGCGTGCGTGTGTGCGTGCGTGTGTGTGTGTGTGTGTGGGTGTGTGTGTGTGTGTGATCCCCTGTGTTTTTAAAGATACAAAATCTGTTGTTTTTTCAGGTAAAGTTTTTTGTTGCTGTTATGAATTAAAAGTGCTTTATAAATAAAGTTTGATTTGATTTTAAAAAGGAGCTTCATATTCTGTGGCTCTATCAGGTCCTGAACAGAGATATTTTGGTAAAAGACGACTTTGCAAGGAAGGAGTACACCATTTATGATCCGTTCATCTGTCGCTCATGTTTTCATTTGCTTGTTTGTGTTGACCGTAGCAGAAAAAAAGGGGTTGCTATGATACACAATAAGTTTTAAGTTCCCCTCTGGATCCATTTAATTAGACGTTTCCTGTGATGACTCTGCCTTGTTAGCATCGTTACAGACTCGTCCTCTGAGGGAAAACCTTTTGTTTGGCTTTGAGGTTCAGTAGAATCATCAGACCGTCTGGTAAAACAACGCTGTGTTAAAATGTGACCGTTTTGAAGAAAAATGAGGAGATAATCTGCTCGATTCAGCATCTTCTTCCTTTCTCATTCAGTTGATACTCCGTATGTTGTGTAGTGATTTTTTCATAAAGCCAACACATAAAAACATTTTAGTTTTGCCTTTTCAACGTTATTCTCAAGCTGAAAATAGGAAAGTTTATGTGCTGAACTTGACTTTCATGTTTAACCTGTTCATTTCATGTCACCAGGAAGTTTAACCATTTTTTACCATTTGTGTTGAACCAGATAAGTGACGGCACATCCATAATTAATGTCTGTTTTAATTACCATTTAATTTTACAGAAAATCATTGTTTACTTGACTTTGGGCGTTTTCGTTTATCATTCTGAGAACGTATAGGGATGCTAATTTAATGTATCGCTTGTTGTAACCAGAGTACTGTGTTTTTATATTTGCACCACAGATCAGCAGATTTTTTTATTGAATTTACATCAACAAAAAGGTAGTTTTGATAGTTTTTGTGGTTGTTTTTATGTAAATTCCCATTCACTATGTCTCAGAACCCGAGAAAAGACAAACACGAATCATTATCTAAGCAAAACCAAATCTAATTGGGCTCAGCTCAGTCCCACCTTCCTCTGCAGCCTCCTCTCATACACAAACACGTCTTTGCTAATTGTTACGAGCCACTACTCGAGGTGTGTCACTCACTTGTCAGTTCGTGGAAGCGGTGAGGCTGCAGCTCGGCCGCTGAATGAACAGTGTGGTCTTTGTGCACTCAGGACAAAGCCGGTGCTGTGAGTCAGTCAGGAGGACCTTGAAGGAGGACACCTGAGCACTAAAACACCTCCCTGCTACCTTTCTAACTTCAGCCTGAGCTCATCCTTGCAGACACACAACTGAAGGGATGCCACTGCTGCTCCATCGCAGCACTTCATCCTAAAGTGAAGTGGATGCAGTGAAACAAAACAAATCTAGGTGTCATTTTTCTGTTTTGAGATGATGTTTACCCGGATTGTTGACACAGCTGCATAAAGAAATACTTAATTCAAGCTCTACTGTGAGACTAAAGCTGCATTACACAAATTCTGCTTAGAGAAAGAGGAAAACATGCAGGTTGTCTCATATTTGGGATCAGACAGACAACTAAACACACTGGTGATGCATTTCTGGAATTCTGGTCTTTGTTTTGTTGGATAGCTGGAAAATCTGTGCTGCTGAACGTGACGAGTTGTCAAGAATGCCGCCAGGCCTATTGTGTGCTCAGGCCTGCAGCAGGATTATCAGTGATGAAGCTAATCCTGCAGGAAGTGGGCAGCCAGCGCTGGGAGCCGGTTATGTCGGAGCATTTCCCTGATCCCTGAAACTTCTCTGTCACAAACACATGGGATGATGTTGTTTATGGTTCACATTTTAAGACTTTTTGCTGAGTTTTGATCTTTTTGGAAACATCCATCCAGAATATTGTTGAGTTCTTTCTGACTTTCCGACTCCTCTGGGAATTCCCTCAGAGCCAGTGGGAGTCTTCTGTCGGCACTCTAGGTCATGTGAAACTTCCAAAAGTATCATATTGAAACAAGAATAGTCTTCCTTCCCTCAGCTTCTTTTTCTTGAGGTATTTTGTCATGAGCCTGACTTAATCTGTGCTTCCCTCGGTCAGGAAGCCCGGGCCCCTCAGGAAACGCCTGCCGGAGGTAAAACGGTGCTCCAAAGGAAAGTTGTTGAGAGAAACTTAATCCAGGAACCAGCCACAGGTGGTGGAGGGTTGTTTGAAGAAACGGACCCCTCGGTCTCCTCTTTGCTCACATGCCTGACATACATACGAGATTCTCACGGGCTGACAACAAACTTCCAGAGCATCTTAGACATGACTGAAAACAAACACACATTTACTTTAATTTAATAAAAACAACTTCTGATACAGCTGTCTTCTTCTGTGATCATGTGATTAGATATTCCTGCTCACAGATCACACCTTTGCAGTCATTTTCATTCACTCTTAATTTCATTCCCAGTTTGTGGGGTTTTTGAAGAAGTTTTAAATGCCTTTGTGGTTGATTTGTGTCTTTGTGTTCAACTTAAGTGTGTTTGTAATTATGAGTCAATGTGGTGTTTTTAGTAATAAAGTTTATTTATGATGCACTTTTCTCAGATTAAAATACAAAAATTAATCAAGCAATAGAACAGATGTGATGGAGAGAGGACAAAAACAAAAACACTTCAAAATAACCCAAACTAAAGGTTTGTAAATAACACTAGTGCTGTGTACCCAAAAGCAACAGTCACCCCACAAAAACTGATTTCAACTGCGTCCATGACTAAACCCTGAGAAACCCACAGGTTGATTCAAACAAAAACTAAACAGGACGATCAAATTTCAGCTAAAACAAAGGTCCTGAAATCATCGTGTGATCTGTCCTGTTTTTTTTAGTTTGTTTTTAGTTTGTTTTCTCTTTTTTTTTTTATTTTAATTTATTTGCTGTAGAATTTTGGAATGTGTTTTTTATACACGTATTAATTGTGTGTGTTTCTGATCTTTATCATTTTAAGTGTCTTTTTGGACATTTTTAGGTTCAGTTTTTGAGTCTTTTTAATCATTTCAGCTGTTGATGTCATTGTTTCTTTTTGGTCACTTTTTCCTCTTTTTGGTCATTTGTGTGTGTGTGTGTGCATGCGTGTGTTTTGGGGGGGTGTTGTAATTCTCTATAATTTGAGTCACATTAAGTCTCTTTGTATTTTTGTTCTCTCTCTTTCTCTTTTCTTTGTTTAACCTGTGGTTGTCCTGGGCTGCATGGTGGTGCGGTGGTTAGCGTCGTTGCTCCACAGCTAGAAGTTTTCCTGGTATGAACCTCAGCCGGTTCTTTCTCTGTGGGGTTTTCTAGGAGTTTTCTAAACTGACCATAGAAGTTAGTGTGATTATGTATAATTGGTTGTGTTTACCCTTTGATAGACTGTAACACACTTCATGGCAGCTTTGATGGTCTCCAGCCGCCCTTATGATGCTAAATAGGATTAATTAGATATGAAAATAGATGGTTGTTCTTTGCTTATTGTGATATTTTTTCCTGTAAATCTCTTTGCAGTCAGGTCTATCTTTGTCTAGTTGTTATGAGTCTTTGTCATAATTTTCTATATGTCTTGTGTGTTTAATGTGCCTTCATTACTGTTTGTTTAACTCTCCAGTTTTATGTAATAGTGAATATATTATTAGCATTGGATCAATTAACTATCTTTCATGTATTTACAATGGTGTTACGTTACAACCAAAATCCATTCTCTATTCATGCAACATTAACTTTTGGCAGAGCTATTAGTGTAAGACTGAATCATTGAAGCTTATGTTTGCACACCAACCTTCTGTAGTCAGATTGCTCACTCTTGTTCTAGACAAACACCAACATTGAAAGTGAGCTGTGTGAAAAAGTTAAGAGTTTCTGTTAAGCATGTCTGCAACTGAGGGAGCTCCTCTCCTCTGGTTCGAGTCTTGGTGTCACAGGGGACCTCTGGTGAGACAACACGGCCCATCACACACCTGGCATCTCACACTGGTGCCGAGCAGCTGCTGTGTTTCCACACCACGTTACCATGGATGTGAACAGCAAACACTGAGGTCTGTGGGGAAGTCTGCACCATCTACAAACACACACACTCAAACCTCATCAGGCATCACTGAACGGGTCAAATGTTTAAGTGGAAGGCATCATTAATCCACAGACACACAAAGAAGAACCACATCAGAGGAGGTTGAGCTGTTTCACCAAATCTGCTTTACTGCAGCTCAGGAGCTCTTTCAGCTTAGCGAGACATAATTCGTCCAAATCTGGGTCACTAACACCCTCGGTATAAAAACACTTCTGAGCATTCAGGAAAAGTTTCTGCTGACATTATGTAATTTGAATACAAGTCCAGTACAAGTGTAAAGGACACGTATCAATTTCCTGAAGCAAAAGCAGGACAAAGCAGGTTGCAAGTCTTTGGTCTGAAATACCACCAAGTCAATAAAAATCCCCCTCAGTGATGTAAAACCATTAAACTTACAAACTTCTGCATCTGCTACATCTTTATTCTAATGTAGTTTTTGTCATTTTGTCTTTTTTTTTTCTTTGTGTCTCACTGTTCTTGTTGGGTATTTTTTTGGCTTCCAAGAAAGCTATTGATCTGCAGGATTTGGCTGTCTATGAGGATGCTTTACGACCCATTAGTACTCTGAACCTTTAAGATACTGCCTATTTTTAGGATTACCTCCTAATTCAAGCTATTCTTAGCACACCATATCAGCTGTATACACACCACCATCAGCACACAAGACCAAAACACATCAAATGACAAGTGACATAAAATGGAAAATCTCTTCCCTGTTGTATTGTTTAAATGGGACTAGAGTAGGTAATTGTGAGGATAAAGTGCACAATGCATCTAAAGGGCATTGTAAACACAGAACAGATAGGCTCTTAAAATGTTGATCTGTGCAGCTTGATGGAAACTGTTTGCTCGGCCTCAGCAGCTGATGATTTAGCCCTGAGTCGGCACATGCAATCTGTTCAGCCAGCTCGGTGCAATTAGTTGCACCTGTTAAGTGCTGCATGGCAACAATAGAAAACAAACATGAACCCAAGTTACAATGATTTGCGTGTTTCCTGAAAAAAAAAAAAAAAATCACATTTAAGGTGTTTATGCATGTGACAGCAAAAAAGGTCCCTCCTGATAGTGATCTAAGACATTTATAAATTGTTAGCACTGTGTGGCAATGTTTTAGCTACTCATGATATGTTGGACAGTCAGTCATCCAGATCATGGTGATTCTGGGAATTTAGAACTAAAGTAACTGAATTATTTTTCTTTGTTTCTGAAGTTGTTTCCCTTCTCATCCTCTGAAGTATTTAATAAATATTAAAGAGGGCTTTTCTGTCATTTTAACTGCTACAGTTTGAGAAAATTTACTGTTATCAGTAATTTACAGTATTGCAGCTAAATTATTATATTATATAATATTATATTATATTATATTATATTATATTATATTATATTATATTATATTATATTATATTATATTATATTATATT
>JBAFTA010000024.1:3027451-3042887 GCA_036919975.1 Melanotaenia parkinsoni | reverse complement strand
ATTATATTATATTATATTATATTATATTATATTATATTATATTATATTATATTATATTATATTATATTATATTATTACATATTGAACATAGGTGTAATATATTGTTCCGATCCTTTAATGTAACTATTTTATACTTGAGGAATGACAACTTTTAATTTATTACTTTCCGTTTTTGCTGGGTTTTTTTTGTTTTGTTTTGTTTGGTTTTTTGTTTGGTTTTTTTTTGTTGTTTTTTTTTTTAGGTAATGCAAGTGAAATCCTGACACCTGGTGGCCAGATCCTAGAAATGCTGTTTTTTGTAGGAACCCGTCCTCAAATGGTATTCTTTTTCCATTGGTTCACAGTTCTACATAATATCTGATTGGTTTGATCGTCTTTCCTCCCACCAATCAACACATTTGTTTACAACTACGCAGGGAGGTCAAAGTTGACATTCAAAAGTGACGCAATTAGCCTTTTAGAGACGGTCAGTTGAGTTCGAGAAGATAGTAACCTTATGAAATATTTTGCTCACAAAGAAATTAATCTTACAGACACGTAACCGAGCGTCTTGTCCGCTCGGGTGATGCCGTGTCTTGGCGTTAAAGTTGCGAGGTCGTCGGTTTCTTTGCCAAAGGTTGGTAGCTAAGCTAACGGTCAAGCTAGCCAGCTTAGCCTAATCTTCTGTTTTCACCACTGTAAGTTTTGTTTACTGTAAATACCCCGTACCATTTCTATCATCTTAAAAGCGAGACGTGTTCACGATGTTTTAACTACAAGAAAAAGTCCAGATTTTTTTATTTAGTTTAATTTTTTACGCTTTTAGACTGGAATTCTTATGATTGACTAATTTAAGTGAAACAACGCCTAATGGTGATATCAGATCTACTGCTCTACTAGAAGGGCAGTAGAAACTGATCACAGATCTTGCAGGCTTATAATATGGAGCCAGTCCAATCAGTGTCTTCTGGACTTAGACAAAGTTGTTTCTTCTTTCTTTGTTTTCAGTCTTTGAATGATAGCCTACTGTTTTCTTATGAATGGCAAAAGACGCAGTGTATAAAAAACCTCACTTAAGTAGGTTCTAAGAATAATTTACACCTGGAGCCCACAAACATCAAATCAGTGTAATTGGTAGCACCTGCCTGGCAGTTTCCTGCATCTCATATCACCATCAAACAGTCAAAATTTCATCTTCTAGCTCACTTTTTCACACACACACACACTCCCTGGATCAGTTTCTGAGTTACTAATGCTCTGCAGTTTCATGGTGTTGAGAAGTGTTTAAAGTCAGATCTATGAAAAGATCACTGGGGTTTCAGTAACATGTTCTACTGACTGAGATCATATGCAGCACGTCTTTAAAATATTATGGTTTTGAAACATTGGGATTTGTTGTTTTTGTATCAGTTTACAATCTCTGGATTTTAGTTTTTCGGTTGAACTCAAGGTTTTTTTATTTTTGGACCTTTCTAAATTTGAGAAATTGAGAACAAAATGAATAATTCTAAAAATGTGTAGCTAAGCACAGTGTTTTGTTGTTTTCCAGCTGTGTATCCTCTCCCTGCTACACATGAGACTTCTTCGGTTCTGCCACTGTCCTCTGCAGTTCTGGAGGAGTCATCTTCACAGTGGGATCGTTCGTTTTGCTTCTGCTGGATCAGAATCACCTTCTTCTGCGCGGACATCTTCTGAGCTAACTAACACTGAACAGAACCAAAATGCCTCTGTTTGGTCCCCTGAGCAGGGTCCCCCACCTGCTCCCACCCACTGCTGCATGAGTGGCTGCCATAACTGTGTTTGGATCGAGCATGCGGAGCAGCTGCTGGCATACTATCATGATGGAGGTGACCGAGCGCTCGCTGCCATCGAGGAGAACGTCCTCGATGATAATCTTAAAGCTTACTTAAAAATGGAGGTCAGACTCCTAAAAAAGACGTGATGCACTCCTCCTCGCAGCCTGGTTTAACTAAGCACTTTATAACTCACCCTATTCAGCTGTGTTACTTTCAGGTTTTCACCCTTTTCACCCTAACTGCTTGAGTTATCAATCAGTTAGTTAAAAAACCTGGATTTTTGACTGTTAAATGACACATGATCATACAGCTTTCTGACCTTACCATAAAACATTCACAACTGAACTCATTAGAATTGATTTAATGACACAGTCAACCTCCCAGATTTCAGGGACACGTAAACTGTCTTAGGCTACGTTTAACCGTGGGCCCAAATCTGACTCTTTTTTTTTGCACATATTGGACATCTATCTGATGTTTTAATGATAGTCTGAACAGCAAAAAAAATCCAACCCAGGTCACTTTCATATGGTATTAAATCAGGTACATGTCAGGTGTTTTTCAAAGCGACCTCTCATCGCTCATGTTGCATTTCATCCGACTTTTACATCATTGAAGTGAGACTAGCATAATATTTCTTGGAGGAGCTGGAATGTGGTATGATCACATTTCTTCCATAAATAGCATGATGCACATGATGCCATATCTTTTTCTGGATATGCAGGACACTTCAGGGCTGCAGTCTGTTTACACTGGAGTTAGATGGTCACTGTAAAATTATAGTGTGAACAGCACAATAAAAATCCAATCACAGCAAAAAAATCAGAATTGAGCATTAAGACCTGCCGTGTGAAGGTTAGTCCTAGTTCAGGGGTGTCCACAGTTGGTCCTCGAGGGCCACAGTCATGCAGGTTTTCTCTGCTTCGACACACCTGACTCAAATTAAATGGATCCAACGGCCTATGAAGTTCAGCAAAGTTTCATTAATTTGAGTCAGATGTGTTGGAGCAGGGAAACACTGAAAACCTGCAGTATTATGGCCTTGAAGGACCACAGCTTGACACCCCTGTCATCGTATCCTGATATGTCTGTGATCTACTCTGTAAAAAAAAATTATTTCTGCAAAGTTAATTCAGTGTCCTGAAGTCATAAAGCACAGTTGCATTTTTTATGTACAAGTTTGAACTTTCGAACTGAAGTATTTAAAGTGCATTTTAATGAGTTGACTGATCGCTTGAGTTTATATATTTCAATGTTTGTTTTGAATTTATATTTAAGATTTGTCTGTTAAATAAATATTCCTCCTATTTAAAACTAAAGGACTTTCCCGTTTATGAAAGAAAATCTGTGTAAACCAGACAATGCAGAAGTTAGAATAGCTATCAGATCAAAAGACATCAAATTATTTTACTTCTCAGATATGTCTGAAATGTGTAAAACTGAGTTATGAAGATTTTTCTGTTCAAGGTCCAGGTGTAATAAAATGAAATCAGGAACACATAATGTCCACTAGGGGACACCACACGCACAGAAACCTGTTCCCCTGGTTACTGAAGGTTTGATTGTGTTGATACCTGCTCGTTATGAGGATTTTTCCTCCAAGCTGAACCTGCTTCATTTTATCGAGAAGGCATTTTTGGACAATTGTTCTTTAAAAATGTATAAGATATCAAGATTTTAATGCAATTCACTTGCAGAGAGTTTGTACATTTAATAAACCTTTTGATGTAGATGCCTTTTAGATGGCTGATGGAGGCTCTACCATATTTTAAATGCATCAGTCGGCGGTGAACGTAGCCCGTTGCTCACAGTCTGATGACTCTGATCTCCCTCTTTGAGTCAGCATTATAGTGATGTACACAAAGTCCTAATTGCAGATCACCATGTACAGCAGCTCCAGTCATGCAGTGTTCACAGGTATACTCTGATGTGGGTTATGAAGCGGATTAAAAATGAGTCGTTTCACTGATCAGACAGAAGTGTGAACCTGTTGACTCTGATGTGATGGGATAAACTCCAGATTACTGCCCATGCCAAGGCTTCAGTGTCACTTTGCGTCATGGCAGTGCTGTATCACGAATCTGCACCGTCATGAGTGAACTGTTCTTACAAATGTCCTTTAGAAGCATTATTCATCTGTATTTTTGTTTTAAAATAATATTTTTTAATAACTTACCCTTATTTTAGGTTTTTAAATACAACAATAACTAATTTTGCTGGCTTTTAACAACTAGCTGCTACACCTGTAAAGAAATAAGAGAAAACGTCCTACGGCCTCTGCAAGAAAACAAAGCCGACCATCAGCACCTTCATGAAGAAAGACAAGTTAAAGAAAACATTAATCACAATAGCAACTACAACACCATGAACAAAAAAATCAAACAAAAATGTAACTGTAGTAACAGTTGATTAAACCCACAGGACAACACGTGATGGAATAAGCAAGTTAATGAATGAGGGCAAAATATCAGGAATGGATTGTGTTCAGTGATGAGAGTGATTGTACAAATGCAACCGGGCTCCTCCAAAGATGAGAGGCCCCCATGACCCAGGCGACCGGCAGCCATGCCATGAATCCCAGCCAGCCCACCCAGGGGCCAGGGATGCCAGCCACCAGTACCGGCCACCCAGAGGTAAGCAGTGCACAGGGTCCAGGGCCCCACAAGCACAGGAACCCAACCAGGCAGAGGCCCCACCTGACACCCAGGAGGACCAGGACACCCTCAGATGGCTACCCAACGTGGGCCAGCATCCACCCCAGGGACCAGAACACCACCAACCATCCGAAATATGTCATTAAAAATCTCTCTATAGATATTAAGACTTAAGATTATAGTACTACTTTAGTGGAGTAATGCTAAATAATTGTACAGAGTATTTTCAGCTCTGTGTTGCTTAGCACATTGATGAGATTCACTAAACCCGGGATCACCAACACACACCACCTGAATCTTTTCCAGGTGCTGCAGGGCCAGCGTGCATTCAGGGCTGCAACACCGCTCACCTGCTCTGTTCTAAATTAAATTAGAAGTAAATGGAATAAAATAAAAATAGAAAATTCCTTTTTTTATTTGATACCAGCAACATATTTGAAAGAAGCTGAGAGAGGATTGTGTTCATTATTGT
The DNA here is from genome assembly GCA_036919975.1 of Melanotaenia parkinsoni. Classification (NCBI taxonomy): domain Eukaryota; kingdom Metazoa; phylum Chordata; class Actinopteri; order Atheriniformes; family Melanotaeniidae; genus Melanotaenia; species Melanotaenia parkinsoni. The sequence goes on along the minus strand of JBAFTA010000024.1, from coordinate 3,037,986 downwards.
GCTGCATCACTTATCTCAGAACTGAGGAGAAGAGGAGTTGTAGTTTTAAGACGTCTCCTAGCCTCGTCTTTTATAGTTGCTTAAATTCACCAACATTAAGTGATCCCTTTTTGGAAACGGGGCTGGGGTCATCTTCGGGGTGGGGTAGCTTGGAGTTGTGCTGCGGGGTTGCTGCTGATAGCCCGGAGGCATGGTCGTATGTGCGTGATCTAACTCACCACTCCTCATCACTGATCATCACTCCTCATTCCTCATCTCTGCATGCTGACACAGTCACTGAGTTGTCCAGTGGGTTTATACACTAAGAGATCATTTTTCTTGTTTTTTTTCTGAGTTAGTGTCTGGTTGTTGTTGTAAGACGTTTGTCTTTTTGATTTGGTTGTTATTTAAGAACTCTTAATCACTGGCAGCTCTGTTTTTCAGTAAAAGCCGGAGGAAATTTTCTGGTGTGTTTATGTAGAAGTGTAGCAGTTTGTTGTCTGGTGATAGTTTGATTTGAAGGGTCGTTGCCTTCTGTCTGTGGTGTTTTTGTCTCCTCTTTCTTCTTTTTTCTTTCCTTTTTTGCTTCTTTTTGCTGTCTTCCTTCTTTTTCTGATCCGCTCTGGTCAGATCCAGCAAGATGACACAGAGTCCATGATTCAAAGTCCATGTTTGCAAATGAGAACTGGTTCTCAAACATTTTTTTTTACCTGGTTAAATAAAGGTTAAATAAACATAAATAATAAAAGTAAATAAATAAATTAATTAATCAGATTGTCAAGAGGAGCCTTACACCCAAAGCAAACTTGTTCAGCACAACACAGCAACCAGACCATCATTCTGCTTGCTATGATGCTGAATAGAACAGATTAAAAAAAAATGAAGCTTGTATTTACATTGCACTAAAACCATGTTCCCATTTTTGGAAACAGAACTGTAGCTCGCTAGAAGTTCTTCTTGTTTGGGATGTCGCAGAAGTTGTAAACCCACGTGTGTAGCTGATGTTGACGTAAATAATTATATTCAACATGTGCTAAAATCACACTGATATGTTAAGAAAGTTCTGCAGGATGGAGGATTGATGACTTTCTCTAGAAGCAGCTGGTGAAGGGATTGCATAAGAAAGAAACAGAGAAGGCCTGGGCCTTTCAGGAAGCTTCCTGCTGCATCTATAATCTGCATGAACATAATCTAATCTGTGTTATCTCATCCTGCATCTTACTGTCTTAAATTACTGGTTTAATTAGCTGGTGCCAGTAGTTATAAAGTGTATTCATTTGTGTGTGATTTTAGCAAAGATCTCTGATCATTTAAAATTGCAGTAATAGCTTTAAGTATTTGTTTTTGTCTCAGATATTATCAGTTTCTCATGTCGTTGTGGAAGAATTTTGGTCGACTTCATCATCACCACCACCTTTAAATGTTGGTATGAGGTGTTGGGTTTTCTCCAAACATGCTGCTGCTCTGCATTCTGACCAAATATCTCCACTTTAGTCTGGTCTGTCTATAGAACATGATTCCAAAAGTTTCCAAAAGCTTTGCCAAAGAAAAAGCCCTGCTGCCATGTTGTTTCTGAAGAGAAGAGACTTTCTTCTGTAATCCTTCCAAACAAGCCGTATTCGATCAGTCTCTTCCTAATTGTATTGTCATGAACTTTAACATTCAACGTGCTTACTGAGGCCTGGAGAGGCTGAAATGTAGCTCATGTTTTTTTATTTGTTTGTTTTCTTTAGCAGTTTCAGAGCACTGCTCTTGATTTTGCTGTACACTTGTAAATAATCATTCTCTCTATAGAATGGTGGACTAAATAGTTTAGAAATGACCTTATACCCCTCTCCAGAATGGTGGACAGTGACAGTTGTTCTAAGATCATTGCTGTCTTTCGTCCTGACATTGTGTTAACACACACCTGAATGCTGCAGAGAAGAAACTGCCAAAACTTCTGTTTATGTAGAGGAACTCACAATGATGATGGTCAGGCAAGTGCATTTGATTAACAGCACCAGACTGCTACTTACTGTCTTAGATTAGGCCTCACAGCAGGAATGTGGCGTGTGCATGGGGTGTGGGGACCTTCATGATCTTAATTTTGACTTCTGTGTTCAGATTAGAGCATCCACACCACATGCATGGGATTACTATAACATGGGAATATTTAAATTATAGTAATACTAGGATGCTGGTATTACCTACTTATCTCAACAAACAGTTGAACTGTTTGGAGAGAAAAGTGCATATTATTATTATTAATATTATTATTATTATTTAATCAGGATTGGGTCCCTGTTCTTTGCGGATGATGTGGTTCTGTTGGCCTCGTCAGCCCGTGATCTTCAGCTCTCACAGGAGCAATCTACAGCCGAGTGTGAAGCAGCTGGAATGAGAATTAGCACCTCCAAATCCAAGACCATGGTCCTTTGTCGGAAAAGGGTGGAATCCTTTGTCTGGGTCGGGAATGAGGTCCTGCCTCAAGTGGAGGAGTTCACATATCTCGGGGGGTTGTTCAGGAGGGAGGGAAGGGTGGAGCGGGAGATCGACAGGCGGATCGGTGCGGCGTCTGCAGTGATGCGGACTCTGCATCGGTCTGCCGTGGTGAAGAAGGAGCTGAGCCAAAAGGCAAAGCTCTCAATTTACCGGTCGATCTACGCTCCTACCCTCACCTATGGTCACGAGCTGTGGGTAGTGACCGAAAGAACGAGATTGTAAATACAAGCAACAGAAATGAGTTTTCTCAGCAGGGTGGCCGGGCTCTCCATTACAGCTAGGGTGAGAAGCTTGGTGAACCAGGTGGGGCTCGGAGTAGAGTCGCTGCATTGAGAGGAACCAGATGAGGTGGCATAGGCATCTGATCAGGATGCCTCCCTGGGGAGGTGTTCCGGGCACATCCCACCAGGAGGAGGCCCTGGGAAGACCCATGACACACTGGAGGGACTATATCTCTCAGCTGTCCTGGAAACAGCTCAGGATCCCCCCTGACGAGCTGGGGAATGTGGCCAGGGAAAGTGAAGTCTGGGCTTATAAGGATTTTCTAAATCTGAAAAGATTTTTTATTTGTTAGTAACCTCACACATGAAGATAAAACATCCGGCATTTCACAGTTTTGATCATACTGTGTATGGTGGCTCCGATAATCTCAGCACAGAACAACACACATATAACGATGCTGTCCCGCATCTGATCTAGAATCTAGTCCTCCAAGCCAGAAATCTTGCATGATCAAATGTGATCTAACAAAAAAAAAAGAAGAAACATTGCAACAACCAGAAAAACAAAGAAGAACCACAATGACAACCAGAAAACACAACACCCAGCATGACAGAGAACAGACATGATAAAGTAATGATGGTGGTCTTACGACTATTGTTAACAGAAAAATCCAGAACTGAGTCACAACTCGGGAGTTGTCAGCTTTCCTCACACACATGAAGATTTTTGGTAGAAAATATTGAACATGTTCAGTACTTCCAATTATCGACTACGACCCGTTTCAGAGCCGATTGTTGGGACAAATCCGCCTTCAACACACCTCAGACCAAACAATCATTTTATAGGAAACTCTTATAAGACCGATAATCAGGCATTTGCCATCCGTGGTCGGGAAGGGTTAAAATCAGGACAAAAAGCCCCCGAGCCCAAATAAGCAGTAGAAAAGGGATGGATGGATATAATAATAATAATAATTATAATAATAATAATAAGAAGAAGATAATATTAATAATAATAATAATGGTGTAAATTGTCAAAATTTAAATAATAAGAAGAAGGCTATCTATCTATACATTTGTTACAGAACCTCATCTAGAAGTCTAGTACAGTTTGTCCGGCAGAGTTTTCACAGTACTTACATGTTGCATACATGCTGTGGGGTGCAGCATGTATGCAACATGTAAGCTGTAAACTGCTAAATAATCTGTGAAATAAATTGCTGGAATATATTAAGTCAACATCCAATCGAGACATCAGTATCACTGGAACTGTAAAATGATTAACAATACTTTACTGTTAGAATAATGAAAAGAAAAGCGTGTAACTGAGATTTAAGAAGCTATAAAACTTCTGGAGGTAAAAGTATCTGTGTGGTTTTTAGTTCTTAACACTTTCACAGGGGTCTTAATTCAATTAGCAAGGAGGCCATAGTTAAAACATTAAGCTGTTTTTTCTGAACTCTTTTAATTTACCTTCTTTTTTTTTTTTTAAATACTCTTCTCCAAAAAACCTCTCAGGATAGTGTATATTACCACCTTTAACTATGGTAGGACGTCAGGGTTAGGGCGTGGTGATGTGTCACCTGAGGATTATAAACCATGTACAGGTTTATGTGTCTGGACTGTGTGCAGATGTTCCTCATGAAGAGGTCACCAGGGACTTTAAATAAATGCCCTTTAAACTGTTTCATATAGAAAATTACACATATACATGTCATTTTTACATATAGATTCTATGCGTTTTTATGCTTTTATTTTACCCACATCAGATGAAAAGCACTTTGTTTCAGCTGTGGCTGGTGTTACAGCATTTCATACATAAACTAAAACATGTTGATGAAAATGGATGTAAAATTAGCATGAAAATGAAGTACTTTTGGTAAAGTTCAGTCACGTTGCCACCGTCATCCAGTTTGACCTGAACCCAAACACGTCAAGTCAAGTGTTGACATGAAAGACGGGAGGCGGCGCTTTCATAATCTCAGGCTCAGAGTATAAGAGGGCCCCTAAACCCCGCCTGGCCCTCACAGCAAGCCTAGCATAGAAGTCCACTCATCTGCTAGACAGAGCACTGCTGCTCACATCCACCTGTTTGGCCGTTCTTCAAGCAGCTGGTGAGTAGACCAACATAACTAAGCTGATCTGTGAATTCTTCTTTGCTGCAGAAAATTCAGAAATGTTTTGATTTGAAATGAAAAACTAGTAAATCTGCTGCTTTAAATTGTGCAGGTTGGAAAAGTCAAACAAATTAATTTGCATTTTAAAATGTGACTAAATATTTTGGAAAGTTGCTGCTTGAAATTTTATTTCAGACATTTAGTTGTTTAGATGCTTCGGACCTACATCAGATATTTGAACTATAATGCTGCAATTTGATTTAAAAACATTTATCTTTTTTTTAAACTAAAAACAAAAACAACAATCCGGTACAGATTTTTATTATTTGTGTTCTTGTACCTTATTTGGCAGTTTTTTTTAGTTTATCAGGCTACTGTTGGTTTGTTTTCTTTATTAAGCATGTGTCTGTTTTGTAATTTATTATACGTATGTTAACCATTTATAACCTCAAGCATGGGTTCTTTTTTCTGACACCAGTATTTGAATAGGACATTTTTAAATTTCTTTAAGAAATCTAGCATATTTTTTCTATAAAATCCTTTTTGTAGCAGAAAATGAGGAGTTGTTATGAATGAAGAGTTAAATGTTTTCGTGCAGAGCTAGCAGTACAAAACTGTCTAAATTGACTAAAACCTGTTCTCTAACTTGGAAGCTCTCAGTGCGAAGAACCTTTGAAGAGTTTAAAGGTTCAGTTTTAAATTACTTTTTATCTTACAGAATCTGATTTCTACAGATTTCAAAATACTTTGAGACAGCAACAAGGCAAGGCAGGTTATTTATATAGCCCATTTCATGTACAGGACAATTCAAAGTGCTTTACATAAAACAAAGGCATTACAGATATTCAGAATAGTAAAAGGTGTCAACACATAATCACAATAAAATAATAAAGTACATTAAAATGATTAAAAGCAAGATAAGTAAAAAAAAAAAAAAAAGAAGTAAACAGATTAATTCCAGGCATGCAAAGTACTGCTGCACACCTGGAAGGCGGATCTTTCTTTCTTTTATGTGACTTTAATATGAAACTGAATTTAGTAAGATGGCCAATTTCTGCACAGTTCTGTTGGTCTCAAACCTTCACATCAGCAGAGGGTAAAGACCTGTTGAGGACGCTCAGTGTCACTGGGACACGATGAGCAGATTAATTATTTAGACCCTCAGTGCGTAGCTCAGCACTTCGGCCATGTCGTCCTTGCTTTAACAAGATTATTTGAGTGCAATCGGCTCAAAACAGAGACAGTGAAAACGTCTTAACTTGAGACAGGGATTAGGGGAATTTGGGTCATCTTTGCAGGACAGCCTCCAGTGTGGCCATTTGAATTACAGTTAAACATGGGAGTAAATCCAGGCAGGTGTTCGTCAGGTCTATAAGAGGATCACAGGTGGTAATGTCAGATAGAGGTGAAAGGAGCTGTGTGTAAGTGTTACATCATATTAATGCTGGAGCTGAGCATCTTGGATAAAGCCTGGGCCCACACAAATGGGATTTATAGGCAGTAAATAAGTAGAAGTGGCCCAATTCTTCCATCACTTTTAGCCTTATTTTTTATCATTTCTTTCCCAATATTCAGATTTCACCACGAAGACTACACTTCTAAGAGGTGTCCTAAAGCCAACAGCCTACACACACGTCACATATAACTGCTCAAAATGAATCTTGAGCCACCCAAAGCTGAGATCAAGTCAGCCACTCGTGTAAGCGGCGGCCCCGCCACCCCACGCAAGGGCCCCCCCAAGTTCAAACAGAGGCAGACTCGTCAGTTCAAGAGCAAACCTCCAAAGAAGGGAATTCAGGGGTATGCTTCAATACAGCACTTTCCTCTTTAGTACTTTTAAAAGTTTTAATCCTTTAGGGTGTGTAATCTGTGTTTTTGTTTACAGCTTTGGTGATGATATCCCCGGCATGGAGGGTTTGGGCACAGGTGGGTTTTCATAAGGATTAAAATTATCTATTTGCACATATGTGCATATCTCACATCTCTGCCTCCTTTTGCAGATATCACCGTCATCTGCCCATGGGAGGCCTTCAGTCACCTGGAGCTGCACGAGCTGGCCCAGTACGGCATCATCTGAGCCTTCCCACGCCTCGCCGCAATCCAACGAGGATTACAGGCCATGCACTTCAAACCATCTGCCTCAGGCTCCATCTCAAACCTGTAAATGGAACTACTCTAAACAAACTAACATAATGATGAACTGTAACAAAGACAAAAAATGGAAAAAGAGAAAAAAATCTACCAAAAAAAGAAATCTTTCTGTTCTCTAACTGGACTCTTCTTCTGGCTGCAGCTCACACACATCTGCTCATGTTTAGCATCTGTCTCTTCGATTCTCTTCACTTGGTAGATCCGCTCCGTTAATTCCTGACAACAAACTCGCTTTCTCCTCTTTCGCTCTTTCTTTTCCTCTTCTCTTCTTCTCACCGTCAAAACAAGAAACTTACGCAAGCAAGGCAGCCTCACTGTGAGTTTAAGTGATAAACCCGTGAAGTGGGTGGGCTCCCACTTCATGCGCCTCGGCGCCTCTTTCACCATCCCAGAGGCTTCTTCCATCAACGCCGAACGTATAAAATCCTAAACCTGAATTCTGTAGGGAGCAGACACCAGCTTGCCATTGCTGAGCGTAACTTTTCAGTGGGACAACCGTGAATCAGATATCCCTCTTTTCCCTCTGTTTTTCCCTTTTAACTGCACCAACTAACCATAACTCAGAAAACATCACGTTTCTAAAATTCCGTACTTCTTTTAAGATATGGGAGTCTGTTGTTAGACGATGCATGACATTTAGCAGAGACATCTGCCCTCCTTTTACTGCATAGACTGAGTTTAACCACTTTAAAATCAATTCAGCAGATAACTGTCCAGAGAATCTGAATTTCTTCATCTACCTGTAGTGTGTATGTGTGTCAGATTTCACACTAATTCTGCCATCATGTTCACAGTAGCTTTCTCTTTATTTGTACATCTCCCTTGTATAATATTGGTGTATATGTCTTGTATATTCATTGTATGTTTATTTCTGTTACTTTCACACATTTGTGAACCCTGTATGTTTATTTTGTGGTAAGAAGCTCATTCTTATAACTCTTAATTGTTGTTCTAATGTAGAGCAGCACATTTTACATGTTTCCACTTTGTCCATTATCTTCCATCCATCCCCCAGTGTTTCAATTGTCTTTAATTTCCTCTCCATATCCTCTTCCTCGTCACCCCTGTGAGCTCTACTCTACTCCAGAAAACGAGACAAGAGGAGCTGATGATACGAATCTGGTGATGGAAGAGTTGTGCTGTATTAGTGAAAGATGGCAGAGGGATGAGTGGGATGGATGTTTAATTATCTGTCTGATGAAATGTGCAATGGAGCAATGTCCTCTCTACAGGACGACGGGAAAAAATAAAGCATAAAAAAAGTAAAATATAAATAAGGATTTGTTTATTCTGATCATTTTTTTCTTTTTGGTGGATTTGGTACAAATGCAGAGAAACACGTCAGTATGCAGCAGAGGTGAGGACCCAATGCAGACAGTAAAGGCAGGAGGCAGGACGATGCTGTTGACCAAGATTTAATTCAGAACTCAAAACAGGAAATAAGATCCGACATGGATAAACATAAGGACCTGGTAAATAGCAACTGAAAACCAAGGACCATATACACACAGAGGGAGTAATGAGGAACGGGTGAAGTGAGTGAGAAATCAGACCAGGTGAACTAACGAGCCTGACACAGAAAACACAGAACACACAAGGGAATGAACAAACCTGGAAACAAAACCAAATATGACAAAACCAAGAACATAACCTATGACCCTAAAAGAAGATCTTAAACATGACAAGATCTGAACTATAACACAAGATCCTAACATAACTAAATATAAGAACAAGAACCCTAAACCATGACTTACACAGAGACATAACAAACCCATAATCCTGACATAAGAACAGAAAACTGAACATGACAAAACCTAAACCAATATATAAACAGGGATTAGACATGACAAAAGCCCATGATCATGACAACATAATTAAATCCGCTTCAGTTTCTCTTTTTTTCCTACCCAAGTAACTAGCTTCATATTTAATTCCTTTTAGACTAACAAATTTTAATTTGCTTAACCCATCCCACAACATCTGTGATTTAAGCTTTTAATATCTTTAATTCCGGGTTAATTCTTAGTGCTTTGTTTAACCCCGATAACCCATCTCCTTATTATATCTATCTCTTTTACAAGTATAATGCATTTTACCCATTTCAGTTAATTTTTACAAATAGTTCTTTAATTTTAGCATAACATGATTCTCACCTCTGATCGCTTACTGGTCCTTCATTGTTTTGCAGTTTTGAGACAATTCTTGTAATCAGTTCGGTTGAGTTCATTTTTGAAAAGATCCACATTATTTCTTCATCATAATTACTTTAGGAGTTCGGTGTCCTCATTACCCGCAACCGGATATGACGTGACACATAGGCGCGATGCCATGGCAATGCGCGATGCCGCACGTCATCCTTTTGGAACAAAATTATGGGGGCGTGGCTAACAACCTTTGTCATGAAAGGGAGGGGCGTGTCTATAAATAGGGCCGTTCTATCAAAGGTTTCTCATTTAGCTTCGAAGCTTAAAGTGGACGGTCACAGAAACGAAAACAAGCGTTGAAAACAAGGAAACATTGAGAGAAAATGGCAGCAATTATAAATACTAGACGTGGCAGTTACCAGATCGAGGGATCCCAGGATTCAGGCAGTTTTGGAGATGTGTTTAGGTGCACAAAAATGGACACCCAAGAAGTTGTTGCCGTTAAAATAATCAAGGAAGAATTCCGTGATGTAGCAAAAGGCGAGTATAAAATGTTAAAGAAAATCCAACGGCTCGGTCCTGATAGATACAATTTAGTCAAATTTCACGAAGGTTTCAAATACAATAATCAAATCTGCTTTGCATTTGAATTCCTGGACAAAAACTTATTTCAGCTGTTGGAGGAAAGGGACTTTACACCACTGCCCGTCTCTGACATCAAACTTATAGCTCAGCAGATGCTTGTATCTTTAAAAGCACTGAAGAGAAAGAAAATTGTCCATGCTGATATCAAAACTGACAACATAATGCTTGTAAATCATCAGTTAAATCCGTTTAAAGTGAAACTGATCGATTTTGGCCTAGCTACAAAGAAATCCAAACTTCCAGTGGGAGAGAAACTTCAGCCTCTTGGCCTCAGGTCTCCAGAGGTCATTTTAGGCCTTCCACTCGACGAAGGAATTGATATGTGGACTCTTGGCTGCGTTTTGGCTGAATTGTTTACTTGTCAGAATATGTATCCTACAAGTTGTGAATATGAAATGTTGAGAACCATCGTGCAGCTGCAAGGAATGATCCCAAATGATTTAATTGAAAATGGATTAAATAGAGAGAAATATTTTACTCCCTCCCAAGATTCTACTGGTTGTCTTTGGCGGCTGAAGACACCAGAGGAATATTATGCCAACATGGAACGAGAAGAAAGTGATAACAACATTTGCGATTTCATAAGCTCTCTAAATGAGCTGTCAGAGTTGCACGAGATCCCTGATGACCCTGACGACACTTTGGCTTTTATTGACCTTCTCAAAAAGATGCTGGAAATCGATCCAAAGAAACGTATCACACCAAGTGATGCTCTTAAGCATGCCTTTTTCACAAGAGATCATCAAGGGGTTGTTTCATCACAGCAAGAGGCTGTTCGGATCCAGTCAAATACA
>JBAFTA010000024.1:3014339-3025979 GCA_036919975.1 Melanotaenia parkinsoni | reverse complement strand
TTTTCTTGGAGATGATCTTGCCACAGCTGGCCTTGGTTCCTCTTTCAGGGTTGATACCAATAAAGCGCCTAAAAACAGTTTGAGATTAGAGTTTGAACATCATATAATGGTTAAAAAGTCTGGCTTTAAGATGTACTTGGTAGGACAAGGGACGGGAACCAAACTTTACCTCTGAATGAATTCCAGTGTGCAGGCAGCTTCTTCTTGATATTGTCGGTTAAAGATGTCGTACACTGAAAACAGAGCAGCAAGCCCCGTCACAAATGTTGATTGAATGCCCTCAAATAGGACCTGGTTCTCAAGACTAATCATCCAGCGCCCAGCGGTCATATGGTCTTTTCCACCTGAAAAATTAAATTTAAAGTAAATATAACAAGTATTGTGACTTCTACAAATGACTTTCTGTATAATTTCTTAAACAACATCCATTGAAAGAAGAAATGATGTTACATGCAGCACACATAATATGAAAGCTTAGCTCATCTGCATGTTGTTGTACAGGACTGTACAAGAAGTCTGAAGCCACAATCAGATTTGCTTTTCTTTGCCAGGTTATGGCCATCTTGATTCACTTTCCAGTTTTGCCTTCTTTTATAAGATTCCTACTGACACTCTGGAATTATGACCTCAAACTTAACAATAAGGGTTTCTACAGACAAAATGAAAGTTGTCCTGACACTGAGTGACTGCTATTAGCACTCATCTTGAAACAGTTCATCTTGAACTGGATCTACATCCCTTGATTCTTTCAGTTCAGTTTTGTGAACTGAACTGACGTGACTGAACGTTGGCCTTTTTTATTAGCTGGCTACCAATGAGCTCAACTATCACAAGATGTGCTTTATATATGCTTGACAACAAAAACAAACAAAAACAAAAAACGAACACAATAATAAATCAAAACCTCTCTTCATGTCTTGGATGAAGCTGGTGGTTTACACATTTTTCTGAAACTTCTTTAAGTTTTGGTGAGCTATTACCTGCATTTTCTGGTTGTATTTTAACACAAGGACTGAAAAATAAATATAGTCACTGAATAGGAAGAGTAAGGTTAATATCATTTAACTGATCCCTTTCAGTACTCCCATGAGATGTACCTGGTTTTGCAAATTAAGCCCCCACAACAGTGCCAAGTAGACCATCCTCAGAACTGTGCCTGTGTTTTCTAGACATATGTGATGAGAATGTGGATAAGACTCGAAACGTTCCCCTCTTTGATGTGCATCTTGAGATGAGAAAAAAAAAACAGGTCAAATTCACAGAAGTGACACTACACAAGTCAACATGACATGTTAACTCAGTTGCACCACATCTTGGTCTAACTTTTGCAGTCAGTCCAGGGACACGTAAAGGTTGAGTTTGGAATATTCCTATGAGTTCTCGTGCCTAACATATGCCATTGCAGTGGCACATTGACTGGCACAGACGTGACATGGAAACATTTTTGACACGATCCAACCATATAAAATAAAAACAGGTAAAACAAAGTATGTGTCAAATCATGACACAGAATGGGCTGGTTTAACATCAGCTTTGTGGAAGCTTAAGAAAATGCTTGTGAAATGTTTGCTGCAGCTTCAACGAACTTCACTTTCTACAAGTAATAACTGCACAATACACGTAAAAGGTTCAGCAACCGTCAGTGATTTCCAGTTTGTCTTCTAAAAACAAATATTCAGTTTTGTCCTGCTTATGAAAATCCACTTCGTTCATGGTCAACTTTTCTCCTTTTTTAAGCAAACTGGAGGCTCAGTGGAGATTAACTACTCCTGGGCAGAGTCGATCATTGCAGTGACATTTTTGTCAGACTTTGCATTTCCATGGGTGTATTTTAGGAACTGGACACATATTCAAGCATGGCTGAATTGTGTATTTGAATTATTTGTTTACATGTCTGCGGTAATTTGATCAGGCATCTTGAAAGACACTACTTGGCTTGAAGTAACCGCTTACCTTGTAAATGGTGCACTCCCGCTACCTACTGGAGACATTTAGTTCCTGCAGTCTGCAGCAATAACCAAATTTCTGATGCCTGGATTTTTTGTACATTTTCAAGTATTTTCAGATCTTTGTGACCCATTCGTATAATAGTATAGCCACCAATATGGTCTAACATTTAACTGTTTTTTCTTTTTTATGTGAACATCTTCACCTATTTTTTTTTATTTAATAAAGTGATCTGGTTTCTGATGTTTAAATTGTGACCATTTCCAATTCTAGGATCAATTTGCAATGCAGTGGAAAAGTCTTGCATTACCTCTCATTTTTCATATATTGTCAGTAAAACGTGCGATCATTTATTGAGATGTGCAAATATACATGGAAGCAGGGTATATTAGACAAGAAACTGAATTTATTCCATTATAATAATATTAAAAGTCAACATTTGGTATGTGCACCTTTTTTCTTCAACAGTCTGAACCCTCTTAGAAAATCTGTGTCATTTCTTAAAGTCTGCAAGAATAGTTCTCCAGGCTTCTTGAAGGACTTTCCAAAGCTCACTTTTCTCCATGAAGATTATCCCACAATGCTTCAGTAATAATGAGGTCATAGTTCTGGGAGGATTCATCACTCCATCAAAACTGTTGCTACTGATTTTCAGTCCAGTTCAAGTGGTAATTGTTATTTTCCCATTTAAAAAAGGAACTGAACCAGGAACTATGTGCATTCAGTAGTGAAACTCATCTGGGGGAAAAACTTGGAAAAGCTTGCAAAACGTTTTGGTTATCTGGATCGTCACTACAACAACAAACAACGCTAAGGCAGCCAAATAATTCATGTCTAGTTGTTGATTTAAATAAAGACATACACATTCCTCTGAAGTGGTCAGCTATAAAGACTGAAAAAGTTTGAAAAATGGTCAATGTCAAATGATAAGCTTAAAAAAAAGCTTCAGAAAGCCTTAAGAACTATTGCTCAAGACAAGTTTAAAAGTTTACTGAAGAAAAGATGTTAGAAAGACAAAAAGAAAAAAAGGAAGCCTAATCTCTCAGGAAGACAACTGCTGCACTAATCACTAAAAAAAAACTTGGAAGCATTTGGTGTGAAGGGGTTTATGGCAGCAGGAGCCATTGTGGTGCAGGTCCTGGCAGCTACACCTTCACACCTAAAGATGAGATGCTTCTCAAAGGCCTAACCAGCCAAGTTAGGCTAAATCTATCCAACCTTTGAGTTAAAGTTTTCTTTTTCTTCTTATGGCTGCAACGTGCAGAAAGAGGCTGTGTTCCAGAGTTGACTATTTTATTCCTGCTGAGACAACAGTTAATTCCTGATGATCAAACAGAAACACGAGGCTGCTGTTTTCTGGGCGGTTGTGGAAAAGCGTTCGTCTGTCAATTGGAAGGTTGGTGGTTCAATCCCGGCTTTCCCAGACTACATGTTGAAGTATCCTTGGGAAAGATACTGAACCCCACATTGCCACCAAGGTGCTCACTGGTGTGTGAATGTGTGTGATAGTGGAAGAACGATAATTTCTCCGAAGTGCAGCATGAGTGTGTGCGTGAATAACTGAACGTGACTTGCAGTGTAAAAGCGTGTGTGTGGTCAAAAACTACTAGAAAATCACTTTATAAGGACAGTTTATTTACCACACAGCACATGTAAGTTCCACTGGGATTCTTTCAGGAATAAAACCTCAGACTTTCTATCAGTCAGGAAAACAAAACTGTTTAGAAAATCTGGATTAGGACCAGCTAGTTTACGTACTTAATAATGAGCAAAAAGTCAGGATACAGGAAAGAGGACATGAAATATTTATAGTACTGTTGTAGTCAGCTGTCTTTATTGAGGCAGTTTAACACTCAGCATTGCCACCAGTCTGAAAAAACAAATAAATCTCAGTGTAGGCACTGAAGTCTTGACAGCGGTGAGGTAAAAACAATTTGTAAACGTGAACTCAAATTAATCTTTATATAGATATAAACATAAATACATATGTGTTTATGCAATTCCAAAATTAAATCACAAAGGCAAAAATATATAAAACACATCAATATAAACATTGCATTGCTCTTTTAACACATTAACTTAAAATAATCCCTGTGAAATGTCTTCTGCTGAATAAATGCAACCTGCAATGCTACAGAAGAACATTTTGCTTAAAATTACTGGAAACCTGATGCTGATGGTTTTGACGTGTTAAAAATGGTCAAGTTTCAATGGTTCATTAAAACCACAAGCATAAAATATAAAAAAATAACTATAACTCTAGTAACTATAGTCATAAAATCCAACATTTAGCTCCTTCAGTCTGGTCACTTATATCTCTTATCATAAAGCATTGTGATACAAAGTAAATTATATTAACATGTGAGTCTTTCAGACAAAGTGACATGTAATACTTTACAGGTAGAAAACAGTCTTAAGGAAAAATGTGATGTTAATATACAGAATGAATATATTTTTGGTTTCTTTCTATCTTATGTATGCAGCACACCTGAAGTATTAAAAAGGTTTCCATATGAGATTTTCCATCAACTCCAGCAGCACCTCCAAATCCACCGTTTAACAAAACGTTTTCTCCTCGGTACCTTTAATGTAACGTAACTTTCTTTAGTGTCAAACATTTAAAGCTGAACAAGAATCTTAAATAAAATGTGCAAAACTAAAACATGACGTAACTGACATGTGTTTCTTAGAAACCAGCTTGAGTTAGCGTGCTATCCACCTAGCGCTAGCACTCCTGGTCTTCAGTTTAACATCAGAAATGTGGCTCGGGCATCTCACTTTTTTTCAATGACCATGTCTCTCTTTGTTTGTTTTTAGTTTAGTTTAAAACAGGCCCCTGCTTTCCTGCAAAACTATACTTCCAAGCACAGTTAATCTCTTGGCCACGAAGTCAAGGACTGGATGCCTCGTCTTCCATTTTTAAACTAACCCTGGAAACGTGTAGTCTCTACTTCATGTGGACTCTCATGTGGTGTCTCTTCAGACTTCCCTTTTGTGAAAATCTGGCCCCACAAATATCACAGTCAAATCGTTTCTCTCCCGTGTGGCTGGTCATATGCGCCATGAGATGCGTCTTTCGGGTAAATGTTTTATCACACTCATCACAACCAAACTGCCGCTCTCCTGTGTGGAGTCGATTGTGTCTCAGCAGACTTCCTTGTCGTGAAAATCTCACGCCACAATCCTCACAGCTAAATGGTTTCACTCCAGAGTGGCTCCTCATGTGCACTTTAAGATCGCTCTTAAGTCTGAATCTTTTACCACAGCTAATGCAAGCGAATGGTTTCTCTCCTGAATGAACTGCCACGTGTGCCGTCAGAACTCCCTGCTGGCTGAATCTTTTACTACACACGATGCATTGAAATGGTTTTTCTCCCGAGTGGTCGCTCATGTGAGCTTTCAGGCTGGACTGATATTTAAATTTTTTACCACATTCGTCACAACTAAATGATTTGTCTTCCGTGTGGACTATCGTGTGGATCTTAAAATGTGTCCTTTGTTTAAATCTTTTACCACAAACATCACACTGAAATAGTTTCTCCCCTGAATGGACCCTCATGTGAGATTTAAGATTACCCAGGTATCTAAATGTTTTACCACATTCATCACAACCAAAGTGTTTCTCTTCTGAGTGGACTCTCATGTGAGACTGAAGATGAGAGTGATATTTAAATGTTTTACCACAGCTGTCACAATCAAAGCGTTTTTCTCCAACTTTGGTGGGTGAATCTAGATTTTGTCTGCCTCCGAGATCTTTCTTATCACCCAAACAACTTGTAAATGTTCTTCCTGGATGAAGAGTCATATGTTTCTGGAAAGATTGCTTGTAGAGAAATTGTTTACCACATTCAGAGCAGCTGAAGGATTTTTTGGAAGTCTTATGTCCCACATTTCTCTTCACACCTGACTTTTGTGCCCTACTCTCCTTCCAATCGCCGTCTTCTTTGTCAGATCCAGTAGCTGACATAGGTTCTTTCCAATTATCATCATCACCATCTCGTTTTTCAGTCTCAAAAGAATCTGAAGCTGTTTCAATATTATTTGGTTCTGAATCTGAATTCCTGTCTTGCTCTTCACAGTCTTCTTCATCACTTTCCAGTTTGATCCATTTAACTGGGCTTGTAGTTGGAGTCTCTGCCTCTGTGTCGTCTTCAGTCTGGTTTTGTTGAAGTGGTGAGGACTGAGATTCCTCATCAGTTTCACCCTTCACAGTAACAACCGCAAATGGGAACTCAGTCTCCTCCAGTTCATTAATCTCTTCTCCCTCCGGACCAGTGCTGAGTTTCTCTTGTCCTTTATTTGTATGAAGTGGTTCTGGGTTCTGTTGGTCCAAAGTGGGGATCCATTCCTGAGGAACTTCTTCTTTAACCACCAGCACCTGTTGGATATCTGCAGAAAACACAGAGTGTTGGTGTCAGTGAGGTATGCGTGTGAAAAAACGCGACAAGTTGGAGCTAATTTTTTAGTTATTGATTTTTCACCAAGCAAGTTAAGCTACTTTTTTATTCAGCAGATTTTGTAATGGATGTTTAATATCAGGGCTTAAAGTATTCCAGCACCGTGCCTCATCTCTGGCTAGCAGAGTTTTTGCAGTAAAAAAAAACAAGAAAAAAACTATTTAATAAGTTAACGTATGCTAATGTAGACTATTGTCACGCTGAGTGCATCTGCCAATGATGTGAGATGAATGAATGAATTTGCATAATAATAAAAACGTTACTAATCAGACGCTGAGCTGGGTTTGGCGTGTGGTTTAGAGATCCAGCTGCAGTTATAAGACCCATTTACGCTGCCTTACATAGCCTTAAATAGTAACATCTGCTTCAAACGTCATACGTCTTTTGCGTCGCCATGGTTGTTAAGTCAGTTCCTCCACTAGTAAGCAGTGCTGAGTTCTAAGTTCACTCCTGCCAGCTGACAGCAGAATCAGATACCATTTAGTGGCGGTAATGGATCAGTATGAAGTCGCTTTCAACCACCCAACAGTAGTTCTGAACATTTTTAGGTTGTGTTTAACATCAATCTTTAACTTTCCCACGACATTCTCTACAACATATCAAAAATGGCTCTTACACCAATTTTACTGTATAGCTATTGAGAGAAGGTCTCCCCAATAAGTTTTGTGTCTCTAAGACAAAATCCTTTTGTTTTCATTGTTTCGACAAGTGTAATATTTCTGATGGAGCTCGGGAGGCTTGTCAAATATTTGGGAATTTTCTCTAACAGCTAAAATAGATAAGTGAGTAACCCAAAGATAAATTATCACAGTCACAGAAGTATAATACCAAACCCAATTTAAAAATGTTGAAGCACTATGGAAAAACCCCATCAATCACCAGTGTTAATTGTCCCTCAGGGTTCTCTTCACTTTTTTACATGCTCCCCATGGGAAGCATCTTGAGGAATAATGACATCCATCTCTGTTGTTATGCCAGTGTGACCCAGCTTCATTTGTCTCTGCAGCCTGATGAATCAAATCAGTTGCTCAGGCTGAAGGTTTGTCTTCGAGCTATGAAAGCCTAGAATTCCTGAAACTACTGAACTACTCCAAAGCTATTTCTCAGTTGTCCAAATACTTGAACAAATATGTTTCAGTTTTTCCAAAACACTAATTCTATAGTGCTGACTGGTATCTTCAGGAGATCACATTCCTCCAGCTCTAGCCCCCTGCAAATGCTAACAGCCTCTCTGTTTTTAAAACTAGGCTTAAATTTGACTTCTATGCAAGAGCAAATCTATAATTTAGCAAACTGTTTTTGCCTTATTTTACTTTTCTTATTACTGATTTTATAAATAATTTTATAAATAATTTACTATTATCCCCAACCTATTTCTTGAGATGGATTTCTGTTTCTTACAAAAACCAATTTATTTCTTCTTTGTGTTGTTTTTGCTCTATTAACCACTTTGATTTGCAATCTGCTTGAAAATTTGCTAAAATGATGAAGATGGTTTGATTTGTTAATATAACTTACCCCACATTACTGAATTTCAACATTCCATAACAGCTTGGCATACAAAGCTTCTACAACTTTGCATTATTGTCATTCCTTCTCAAAGCACTAAGAAGATGTCTGCAAGGACAGTGCTGAAAAAGACGTGGCCTCGCTCTAAAATCTCAAAGTAGTTGCTGTCAACATTAAATTCAACTGTTCTGGCTATTATATTTTGATTATGCTTTATATCCAGGGTGTGCATATATAAATCACTACCTGAATCACAATTAAGTTTTATTTGGCAAGTATATACACATACAAGAAATTTGACTCCAGTTTTCCATCACTCTTTTGTTCCACACTTATCTAGAAGGGACATACAACAGAGGACCTGACCAAAACTAGCACTAAAAATTACACATAATACTAAGAAAAAAAGGTGGCCTGTGGATTGAAGGTGATCAGTCGGTGCAAAGTATTGCAATAGAATGATGAGGTAGTAGTGCAAGTGTAAAATATAAATACTACATACTCAATAATATGCATGTATCATTTACAGCTAAATTAGGTTACAATATGTACAGTGAGCAGGATGTGAGAGTGTGATGAGAAATAATATTAATCTGCTTCAAAGTTAATCATCATTAATTTTATTTATTACATAACTTAAAACAAAGCTGTGCAGAATAAAACTAAAAGGGACAAAAAGTGTCCGAAAAGAAATAGGTGGAAGTAAACTTATTTTTCCTACCCCTTTTAAACAATTACACAATCAGTTATGGCATCAGTATGACACATTTTTGTTCATAATTTTGATAAAACCAAACGCTACCAACACACTTCATAACCCTTATCTCCTGGATTACTACATTAATACAGACCTCACTGCCGCCCAGTGGTTGATTTGAGCCAATTAATATTTACACCAACTTTTCTTCCACCATATTTCCTAAGCATTTTTTAAATTGCTTTGTAAATTTTACATTTGTGCTTTTCTTTAACTCCTCAGTCAAACCATTCCACAAATCCACACCACACAATGATATACACATTCTCATTTGTGAGGTACGACACACTGTTTTATAAAATTTTGTCAACCCTTATAATTACAAAGTCTGTCCCGGTCTTTAAACATCTTTTAATGTTACCTGGATGTAAATTTGTTCTTGTAAGTTGGGGAGGAAGCAAAAGTGAAGCTTGTGGTTTCATTCAGGAAAAGAAAAGGTCAACTATCTGAAAAGGTTGTCGGGTCAGATGAGGTCAGTAGATGAGAAACTGTGCAGAATAAACTCAATAAGGACCAGATAAACACTTGAGCCCATTTGTTTGTCTGAAATGTTTTCATCTGGCAGGTTGTTTTATGTTATAATATTTGGTTAGTTCATGAACAATGGGAAAAACCTGGACTGTGTTTTAAAAATAAAAAAATATAAACGTGAGAAGAGGCTGGCAGGGTGCTGATGCAAAATTATAAATGTCTCCGCAAAGGAATAGATGGAGAATAGTAGAATATATGTTATCTCACCCTCAAACTTTAAAGGAACTTTGAAAGCCTTGAAAATGTCATTGACTGAGTCGGCTTTTGACATTTTCAGGTAGACTCATACAGAAAACGGCTCTGTTCTTCTCCCGGTGACCATTACAACAAGCTAACAGTTAGCCGTTTCTCTGGAAGAAAACGTCCATATTAAATCTGATTATTCTTACCAGAGGTCTGGTTTATAACAAGATCCTGCTGCTGATGAGCTCCGACACGCTTGGTCTTCTGTTTGTCTTTTAAAGTTGGACTTTTAATGTTGTTCTGCTGTGAATGATCCACGTCGTTCATGATGTTTTCTTCTTTTCTTATTGACAACGAGCTGTGTCGTAAGAAAACAACCAGGCTTGAGTAGAATCGATCACCCCTGATCGCTGCAAAATGCAGCCGCTTATATTTCTGGACTGGACCGGACTCATGGATGTGTTGTGGGAGCTGTTAAACTCTCAGACAGGCCCCTTTATTTGTAAACGTCAAGTGTGTTTACATCAGGCATCTGCACGGACACACGTTTAGCGGCATGTTATAAGCGTTACACTGCTGCCATCTAATGGTCATTGTTACATCCTACAACAGCCAGCCAGGCTTCTTTTTTCTCTTTAAAAAAGACGTTTAAAACGAAAACTAGACATTTCTACTTCTTTCACTAATATGAATTAATTATAAAACAAATAAACAAAAAAGGATGGACAATAAACGATGGAGAAACGCTGAAGGTCTGATGAGCTGTCATTTCAGCTCCAGATTCAGATGGCTGAGTCAGGATTTGGTGCAAACAACATGAAAGCATGAGTCCATCCTTTCTTTTATTAACAGTTCAAGCGGTGTAATGGAGTGGGGGGACGATTGCTTGACACATTTTGGGCCCTTCAGTCAGAATCAGAAATACTTTATTAACCCCAGAGTGAAATTGCTGCATTGAAGTGCTCCTTTAAACAAGAAAACACTAGGAAGAAAGAAAAAGGTGATGTTGTGGAGAGGGTGGGAAGGGTTGTCCAGTATAGTTCTTAGCTTAGACATCATCTCCGACACCACCCTCACAGTCCAGCTCCACTCCAACCCCATGACCAGCCTTACTGAACATTTGAGTCTGTTGTACCAACGTGGCCTAGTTTAACCAACACAACCTTAGTATTGTTGCTGACCATGTCCATTCTTTTATGACCACAGTAACAGCTTCTGATGGCTACGTCCAACAGGATAATACACCATGTCACAAAGCTCAAATCATCTTTCTAGCACATGATGAGTTCACTATACTCCAATGGCCTCCACAGTCACCAGATTCGTGTAACGGGAGATTCTTATCATGGTAGGATATCATCAGTCATCCACACATGCAAAAGTAAAAGTATAATTTGGAAATTAGCTCCTATCTTTCCTTTGTCTGCTACTTCACATTTCACAAACCCAAACCATTCTTTTCTTTTACACAACATACAGTACTGCATCTGCTCATCATAATCTACTTTAGGTTTGGTGCAGCTTATGCTTGGTGTCACTGTCAGCAGGATATTATCACTAAATTCATGTGGACACTGTTGTAGAAAAAATTAATTACCAGAGTCTGGTTAAGAGAAAGTGTAACAGATTTTATTTAGGAGAAAGAACAAATACTTGCAGCAAGGAGAGCATCATCAGACTCACATAAAATCAGAGGAGACTCTGGGAAGGCAAGAGGAAAACAAAAAGTTATACATTTCTGTTGAAAGAATCCTCCTTCCTGAAGACCTTGGGTGGACACACAGCTCCCAGGACTGGCGTCAAAGCAACCTCACATAGTTGTGTCTCCACCAGAACCAGTCTGAGGAAGGTTCTGAGGAAGGACCAGATAAAGGTAAACTACCTCATGAACTTTTAACCGAGCATATGTATTTGAAGAGAATAAACCTTAAAAGTGAATTAAAACATGATGAGTAAAATGTACAATATAAAAAGTGTAAGAAAAGTGTAATATAGTAACAATGAATAAAAGTATATAATGAAAAAATAATAGGATAAATGAACATATGAAGGAATATAGCATAGTAAGTAAAATTTCTTCCACAACACTCACATCGTCATGGTTGTAAACAACAAAATAGTTCTCGATGTGCACAGCTGGTTATGTTTAAAGTGAACTGGGTAGTAAATTAGCTGTTTAGATCTTTGCTACTTGCATTCTGAGAGATAACTGGTGATATTTCCACCTGGATTTAACACATAAAATCCAGTTACATA
>JBAFTA010000024.1:2946402-2960588 GCA_036919975.1 Melanotaenia parkinsoni | reverse complement strand
TCTCCTCTATCCATTGTAGCGCAAGTATGATGGCCACTAATTCCGCTGTGAATACTGATAAGTTATCTGTGATCCTTCTGCAGATGGATACATTGAACTCTGGAATGAATGCTCCTGCTCCAACATGTCCAGATACAGGGTCCTTTGAGCCATCGGTGTATATGTTTAGGTAGTTGTAGTATCTCATCCTCACATACTCCTCTGCCATGGGACCGGTGTCAGTTCCTTTCCACCCTATTCTTCTCTCAATGAGCTTACTATCCACCCCTGGTACCGGAAGGATCCAGGGGGGCACATTGCCCCACACTAAGGCCGGACTATACTCAAGCGTGTCTAGACCATATTGTGAAGCTACACTTTCAATCATCCACCCAAACCCTTTACATTTTAGTTTTCACAGGTACTCCCAGCAGTCTGTAAGCACACCTGTAGGTGGTTGTTTTTCTCCTGAACCTTTTAACTTTACCCAGTAGACAAGAGACAATTTGAGCCTTCTAAGTCTTAACGGCAGCTCCCCAGCTTCCACCAGCAAAGAGTTTGTGGGGGTTGTTTTCACTGCACCAATACACATCCTCAATGCTCTATGCTGTATACGGTCTATCTTTTCCAAGATATGATTGGCCGCCGCTCCATACACAATACAATCATAGTCTATACATGATCGGATCAGGGCCCTATAAATGCCTAATAGTGACTGCCTGTCTGCTTCCCAATCATAACTCGACACAGCCCTCATGAGGTTTAGCACCTTCTTACATTTGGTTTCCACTTGACTGACATGTACCTTCCAGAGACATTTTTCATCAAACCACAGACCAAGATATTTAAACTCCTTAACTCTTTCAATGCTCTGCCCATAAATCTTGAGGCTGACATCAGCTACTTTCCTTTTCTTAGTAATAATCATGTAGCATGTCTTACTGACGGACATTTTAAAACCCCAATCATACGACCACTGCTCAACTTTGGCAATAGCGGTCTGGACTGAACTGACGATATGGTTGACATTCTTCCCTCTCTTCCATATGGCTCCATCATCAGCATAGAGGGACGATCCAATGTCCTTGCCAACATTTGTAAAAATGTTATTAATCATGATATTGAACAATATTGGGCTGATCGAGCTGCCCTGCGGTACTCCATTCGAGATGCTGTACTCTGCTGAGAGGTCTTCTCCCACTCTCACTCTAAATGTCCTATTAGACAGAAAGTCTAGGACCCAGTTGTACAGTCTGCCCCCAACGCCCAACCTTTCCAATTTAATAAGGAGTCCTTCTCTCCACATTGAATCATAAGCTTTCTCTATATCAAAATATACAATAACCAGAGCTTCTTTATTATTAACAGCTTTCTCTGCCTGACTTTAACAAGCGCACCTGTAGTCGATCTACCTTTTCTAAAGCCACTTTGACAAGGGCTAAGCAAACCTTTTTGTTCCAGAAAATATCAGTCTGTTAACAATGGCTTTTTCCATCCATTTTGCCAAGTCAGAAGTTAACGCTACTGACCGATAGTTTCCTGCATCAGCCGGATCTTTGCCAGGCTTACTGAACGGCAGTATCAAAGCGCTTTTCCAGCTAACTGGCATTACTCCTTCACTCCAAATCTTGTTTAACAACCTGAACACAACATTCAATGCCTCATCAAGCAGCTGCCTGAACATGGCGTAGCATAGCCGGTCCTGTCCCGGTGCAGAGAACCCTGTTCCGTGCAGGGCTTTCTTTAACTCCTGCAGAGTAAAGTTCATATCAAGTGGAGCCCCCTCCCTGAGCTTTTTCTTAGTTCGACAGTCCGTATTTACTCTTAAAATGTTTTCTTTATGCTGCCTATGAGCTGGGTCTAGGTGATTCCCACTGTGAATGCTTGCAAACATTTTGCCTAGCAAGTCAGCCTTTTCTTTATTTGTGATAGCCCGGTAGCTCCCCTCCACAAGCACTGGCACTTTAGCACTTTGCTTTTTCCCAGTCATTTTCCCAATCATGTACTATACATCCTTTAACTGAAGTTCTCTGCCAATTGATGAGCAAAATTCTCTCCATGCTTGCCGTTTTGATGACTTAACTACTTTCCTTGCGTTTGCTCTCTTTCGCTGATATTCTAATACACTATCTTGGTTATAGTGCCTCCTTAGGTTTCTAAAGGCTTGGTTCCTTTCCCTAATAGCTTTTTTGCATTCTTCGTTCCACCATGGAACTGCATTTCTTTTCCATCCATGTCCACTGCTAGGAATACATTGCAATGCTACATTCAAGAACATAGTTGTAACTGCCTCCTTGCTGCTTTCAACATCACCATTCATCGCCAGTTCCTCACAGGCCTCCAAACAGCACACTCAGAACTTTCCCCAGTCTGCCTTGGCAAAACACCATCTATCCACCACGGATGCCTTCTGTACATACACTTCATAATTGATAGTACACAAAATAGGAAAATGATCACTCCCCATGTTATTATCAATAATACTCCATTCACAGAGACTGCTCATGCTGCCTGTAACTAGGGTTAGATCCAGGCAGGAGCCACAATTTCTTGCCACATCCATTCTGGTAACTCTGCCGTTATTCAAACAGATCAGAGACCTTTCCTCCATGAGCTCTTTAACCACCTCCCCATTCGAATCTGTGTGGTCGCTTCCCCAAAGTGTGTTATGGTCATTAAAATCACCACACCAAATTTCTCTTCTGTCAACTGTTGCTGCAACATTGTGAAAGGTTTCCAGGCTTAATTTCTTGCATGGATTGTAGAAGTTGACTAGTCTGACATCTCCCCTAGGGCTACACACTTGGATTGCTATACATTTGTATTCTCTGGAAATAACTTCCTGTCTGAAGGCTAGTGTGGCCTCCACCAAGAGAGTCAATCCTGTCACATCTGATAGGTGTGTATCCTGACATAACAAAATCTAGCTGTGGCCTCAGCCATGATTCTTGAATGCAAATAACATCCGGGACAACATCCATTTCTGTTACTGCTTTTTTAAATTCCTGTCCGTTAGCTATTAAGCTTCTGGCATTCCATTGTAGGATATGAAATACCATAATTATTTCAATCAGCCTGAGATACTCCATCAGAACTAACGGGATTTAACATTTTGTGAATTATTTTTGCTTTTACCTCTCTAATTCCTAGAAATTCCACTGCTGCCTCCACTACTGTCTTGATTCTGTCACTTTTCCTCTGCTGCTGCATTGCTACGTTAACCGTCTTACATATTAAAGCAACAAAGAACTCTTTGCCCACCAAGAGAGTCTATGCGTAAAAATGAGTCCCTTTGTGCTTTATCCTTTGCAAACACCAGCAGCCTCCTGTTATTTAGAAACTTGGCAAAACTAAACTTCCCCATCTATATCCTTCGCCAACTTAAATGGATGAAAATGTGCCCCTCCCTCTTTGAACGTAACCATGACTCTCCATTCATTTTTCCTGGCCTCCACTCTATCCTCCCACCGGTTAACTTTAGCCTTTCTTGTCCCGTCCTCACTCTCCAATCCTGATCTAGCACTCACAGAACTACCACTCCTCACTTTCCTTTTCTTACTGGCTTCCTGCCATGGCATGAGATTATCTTCTCCGTCCGAACTGTCACCCATAATAAATACAGTCACGATACAGTTGTTGCTCACCCACAACTCTTGTCACGTCCAAACAGGAGTTGCTCTCAGCCTGTGATATCCGCTCTCTTCTCGAGTTTCAGCTGCACAGACGCATTTATAGCGAGTTTTTGCCATTTTACTATTCGGTGTTATAATTCTTCGTAAACTATATACAGTGATTGTCAGACTCCTATACTAATTTATATAAATTATATTCATCTATATAAATTAATATTGTGTAAATATTGTAACTGTATATTTGTTTTGGTCCTGCTTATTTCCAAAGCCCCACATTCACATTAGCGTTTTCTTATCTGAGCCAGTCCACTTTTGATCTCCCAGTGCAAGTTTCTAATTTTTCCAATAAAAAAACACTGACTTTTCTGTTTGAATTTAGAATTTGTGGGATCCTTCTACTCCTACAGAAAACATACGTTTTTTCACACTGTTAAGTAGTCCTAATTATCTTCAAATAGTAGTGCTTCTGTTGTTTTAAACAGTGGGTCCATCACTACTCAGAGAAGTATCTTTTCTTGATTTATGGCTATTTTTTTAATGCATCCAATGTAAAGAATCAGCATTTTCTTTATAGAAAAGCTTATTTGCCCGGTTCTATTTTATAATATGCTTTCTGTATTTGAATTGCTGGTGCTGTACATTTTCAACTGTTTAACAAGCATGTTCACTGCTTCATGGAATGAAGGACGGAGATTCTCACCTCCTTGAACACTGGTCATTTTGAGCACTAAGTTTGATATTGTTTGCCAGGTATATCAGGCCCTAACTTTGCTCAGTACAACCTACAACCTTGTTCCTTATTTTTCCTTGTTCTTCCACATGTCAATTATACACCAAAGTTCCTCTTGTAGTTTTAGTGTCTTTAGATTTTTAAGGAAGATTTAAATTAGACTGCCAACAATTTCTGTAGCTCAGTTAAATCTGGAGTGTAACACCTGTGTTTCCAGCTCTCTGTTTTGATGAATACAACTTCATGGGCAGTAAATACAACAACAAAATGTTAAGAGAATCAATGCACAGAACAATTTTCCCTCTGCTTGGGTAAAATCAGTTAGGGTGTTCAAAGAAATTAATATCATCACAACTACAACCAAAATTTTCTAGTTTCCTTTTTAACCCCAAATCAACTATTTGTTTTGAAGTTCACTTCAAAACAACAAGTGATATTTCACTATCTTGTGTTTTTTTAGGTTTAAGGTTAAGTTGAACAGCAATGATTTTTTTACATGAGTGACATAAAAACTCAGGCGTATCTTTTCTAAAGTTGCTTTATTGTTATATCTTTTTGAATAAGATTCATGGGTAGCTATCTTTTTTTTAACAAGTATCTGCGTTTGATCATAATAAAACACATGTTATGTAATTTAGGAAAACAAAGTTAGTTTTGTGTAATATTTTGATTATTGGGAAATTTCACATACACAAGGGTATATTATTCATGGTTTCTCTAAACTTTCAGACAAGCAAGAATTATTTTTTTAAAATAATAAGTCTTTTGAGATATAAAAAAATTGAAATGTCTTAAGGCTCTCAGAAACATTACCACTATGTATGAACTAAGCCCCCGTTAGATTTCTTTTTTCTGTTAGTTTTTTTCTTTCTCTGTTTAAGTTGAATTTTTATCAGCTGCTTGGAATATGGATGTGGTGAGTTGGCGACCACTAGGTGGCGCATTGTAGCCAAGCAAGGGTTGTTGTCTGCTGGTGTTTGTACCAGTGGTGTTAATAAAGTAGGCTACTAATGAGTAGTATTAAAAAGTATCAAGTACTGTGCCAGCCTGGTTTGTGAATATGCATGCAACCAGATAGACAACGCAAGAACACAATATGGTTAATTTATTTTTATGATAATTTTAGGAGCAATTGGGTATGTGACGGAAGTAAAAGAGGAAAGATAATACTGGAAAGTATTTTCTTAGTTAGGTCAGGTAAGGTTTATTTTAATTATGTCATATGTTAGCTGATAAGTAAATGTTGTAAGCTAGTAAGTATTTGACATTTTTATTCAAAATACAAGCCCAAAGTCATCCCACAGGCTAATTAATTAATGATTTATTTATAGAAGTTTTGTCTACAACTCCGATTGATAAAAACATATTCAAAGGGGGGAAAAGTTGGTCTCAGTAAACGGCACCTTTGTCATTTTTATGCTGCATCGGCATGGTGTCAACAAGAATTTCTTGTGGTTCTAATGTTAAAAATAATTTCTAGATCCAGGCGTTGAGCTGGATCACCCCTAAAATCTAATCAGCTGTTCCTTATTCTATTTTGGAGATTTCCTGGAAATTGAATCAAAATCTGTCCATTACTTTTTGAGTTATGTTGCTAACAGACAGACAAACAAAGTCTGTGCACTGCTGAAAACATAACCTCCACCTTGGTGGAGGGAATGATAGAAAATGGACAATGTTTAATATAATAGCACCAACATTGCTAACTTTGTAGCTGCCCATGAAACAAATTTACATGTGCAGCTTTTTGAGTTTGTCCACAGGTTTTGAATGATATTTTGGTTGGGGACTGAGCTGTCTGCAGAAAAACATTCAGTTTGTTCCTCTATGAGTTATTATGAGCTGGGGATATGATCATTATGCTGTTGAAGAAACATCCTTTTCTTTTTCAGCTCTTTTTCAGCTAAAAATGCATTTTTAGCACAGATCAGTGGAAAATAATATTTTATCTTTTTTATCATGACACCTCTCCTGACCGCATGTCACTGCTGTCGATTGTTGATTTCGCTGTCCTCATTTATTTCTGGTCTCCTCTTGTTCTGCTTACATAAAGCATGCTGGATTGTCTCTGTATGTACTGGCCCTGCTCAAGTTATTAATAACCCAATAATCAATATGCATCACCTTTGTGATTATCATCACAAAGGCAAAACAAAAAACATTCCTCCCGGCAGTGGATCCCGTCATTGACCCGTTCCCCCGGCTAGCTGAGCTTACCCTCTAAAATCATAGAGTGGGTGCCAGCGAAAGCCGGATCTTTTCCTATTGGGGGGTAAGGAAAGGCACCACTCATGAACATTTCAAGGTTCAGACACAGAAACGGCCCGTTCTCAATAGAGCTCACTAGAGCCATATTTGGAATGGCTGAAACGAAGGACCACGACTGAATTTGGGGTAAACCACTTTAAAAACAATGTTGTTGGATCTCTGACACCCATATAAAATTGTTAAAAAAATGTATAATTTGGGACCTTTAAATGATGCAGATGAAAGAGGCAGATTGGAGCAGCAGAGATTCCAGGAGCCATGTCCAAAGCAAACAGTGTGGTCAAGAGGTTATGACATGTCCTGACTACAAAACAATTCAACTTTAAGAAAAGGAGGAGTGTAGGTATTGAACTTCAGGTTGGTGTCAGTAAGTGAGAGAGTGAGAGGAACATGGCAGGAGCAGATCAGAGGTGACCTAATTACCTAAGAGGCAGCAGCTGTGAGGTGAAAGTGAGCAGTCATGAAAAGAGCTCAGGCAGTGCGTGTAGGTTTGTTCTGGATAGAGGAGCTTGGTGACTGTCATAGGTGTTAAGCCCAGCCAAGCAAACTGTTAGTGCTCAGTGGATTTTGGTGGAAAGATGCTGATCACAGCTGGTTAGGTCTGCCGCTAGCTAAGACATTTAGTGAAGCTAAAGGACAAGTCCACCATGTAGGTAGAGATAGAGGAAGGTAGAGGGACCTTTTAGGAGCATGCCAGTCTGTTCTCCAACTTATGCTAGCTGACACTAAAACAATTTTCCCGATTGCAGGCTAAAAACGGAAATCTTAGGAGTCTTACTGGAGTCACAGTGCGTTCCCGTCATCTCGATCATTAGGTTAAAGCTGGTAATCTGCGCTGTTTAACGTCAATCTTTCCCTAGTCTTGGATCAACGACAATATCAAATGTGTTTGATATTATCGCAAGTCGCAGTGACGAAACACAATCAACAACCAATGGATGAGTTCTGACACAACAGAAACAGGAATCCCGATAGAACAACAGCAAAAAACGGGGGAAAAAAACAAAACAAAGACTAACAAAGCGGTGATGAAACATCATAGATGGACCGTCCAGAAAGAGGAACGGATGGTTATTAAGAAGTAAATGTCTGGTGTGGGTCATTTATGTGTTACTGTATAATGATCTAACAAATGAGAGAAGAAAAGAAAACTCATTCATCCCTCCAGATTCTGAGAGTTGGTGTAACACCTGGCGGAGATGCAAAGGAACACTTAATAATGTGTAATTCCCTGGAGGAAAACTCCTTGCTTGCTTTGCCGTGGGCAGATCAGACCTGTTCGATATTAACTGTCCAACATATCACAAAAATGCTAAAAGAATCTAGTTGTAGTTTGTAAATAGTGATTCATTCTTTGTCAAATCTCAGTCTGAGACTAGGCTGAGACTTAAAACTCTGAACATTTGTCTTTATATGTGAGCTGGTAGTTTTCAAGAGTCTTTTGCAAGTCTTTTAAAAGTCTTCTGGTGTAAGCCCAACATCAGGAAGAGGTTCTCCTGCAGTCAGGGATGACCTTGCTGCTCTAGACCTTAATCTTCCCCTGCAACAGATTCTGTTGGGTCGGACTAATATTCAACACACAGTATTGTAGCTGCTCATCATGATCTATTTTGGGCTTTAGTGCAGCTCAGGCGTCACCGTTAGCAGGTCACTCAAGCCGTGTGGACACTCGCACCATCATAGTAAAATGCAACTAAACATTTCTTCACATGCACGGTCGTTTAAGAGGCTGCATTATCATGGCAATGTACTGTATGCTCATGCTGGTTATGTTAAAACTGAATTGGTAAATGGTCTGTACTTACACAGCGCTTTGATCCAAAGCGCTTTACATATATGTCACATTCACACACACATTCACAAACTGATGGCGGAAGCTGCCATGCAAGGCACTCAACCACGACCCATCAGGAGCAATTAGGAGTTCGGTGTCTTGCTCAGGGACACCTCGACATGAATTCTCCAGGCTGGGATTGAACCGGCAATCCTTGGGCTACAGGACAACCCCTCTACAGTAAATGTAAAAGTAAAAGTAAAAATTCTTAGAGATAATACAGTAACATTTCCACACATTTAACACTTAGCACATAAAACCCTGGACTGCCGGTCAGTCTGGAGATAAAAGTGGGATGTAACAACAGTTGAAAAATATCTAAGAACAAAATATTAACAATACGGTAGCTTTTAAAATATTTTAATCAGACATTTAAAAATGAAAATGAAAAATAAATCAGTAGTCACTGACATCTGAGTTGCTCAAATGACTAAAGTTATGATACTAAAACTTGCCAGTCTAGGCCTGAACGTGATGGGGAAAAAAATAAAAATCACATACGGCTGGGTATTGTCACTAGTTTCCTAAATTGAATTGATTTACAACAGTCAATTATATATACTTTATTTCAATTAAATGTGATCCAAATGTGATTTTAAGTTTTTAAAAAACTTTAAAAAAACTTAAAATCATCCTAAAACACAAAATCAAAAAGACAACAAAATGGCAACAAACAAACAATTAAATGTGATGGTTAAAGCCAACCATCCTGATCAAACATTTGATTTCTTCCCTTTTCTGGAAACTTTTTTTTAATGAGTTGTCGAGTGAAACATAACATGCAACTTTCTAGAAAAGTTTTTGCAAACACTGATCACATGAAAACAGTTTCACTCCCGTGTGGGTTTTAACATGTCTTGTCATACATCTGAAAATATTGCACCACAGTCACCACAAACAAACGGCTTCACTAACAAGTGGTCAATCATGTGCACTCGAAGATCCCCCCAAAGACGAAATGGTCTGTCAAATTTGCTGCAACCAAACGATTTTTCTCCTTAATGAATTGTCATGTGTTTCTTCAGGTCTCCAGGAAGAAAAAATGTTTTCTGACATAAACTACATTTATGTGGTCTCTCTGCTTCATGGTATTACATGTGATAAGTCAGTTTACCACAATTATTAGAAACAAGTTTTCTTCCCAGTGTGGATTACGGTGTGTCTATTAAGGTGACTCTTAGATCTAAACTTTTTACCACAATCACTACAAGGAAACGGTTTCTCCTCAGTGTGAATCCTCATGTGATACTGAAACCCCTTCTTCATTCTAAAGTCTTTTCCACAATCACTACAAGGAAACGGTTTCTCCCCAGTGTGACTCCACATGTGATATTTAAGCTGACGCTTAAGTCTAAACTTTGTGCCACAATCACGACAAGAAAACGGTTTCTCCCCAGTGTGAATCGACATGTGATCTTTAAGCTGACTGTTATATCTAAACTTCTTGCCACAACCACTACAAGAAAACTGTTTCTCCCCATTATGAATCCACATGTGATATTTAAGGTCACGCTCACGTCTAAACTTGTTGCCACAATCAGTACAAGAAAACAGTTTCTCCTCAGTGTGACTCAGCATGTGATCTGTGAGCCGACTCTTATATCTAAAGTTCTTCCCACAATCAGTACAAGGAAACCGTTTCTTCCTAGTGTGACTTTTTTTTCGTGGATTGCTGTTTGGTTTCTCTCTAAAACGTCCGTCAACCTGAGAGTTGGAAGAATCCTTTTCTAAATGGAGCATCTTGTGTTTCTGAAGAGAATGCTTGGAGAGTAATTGTTTACCACACTCTGAGCATCCGAAGGATCTTTTGGTAGTTTTAGTGACTGATATTGGTCTCCAATCATTGTCACTTTCTGCATTTTCACATTCTGAATCTAAAGACACTGCATTCATGTCATCATCGTCGTCATCACCGCTGGTCTCTTTAGCTTTTTCATCCAGATGTGGTTGTGAATGTCTATCTGGACTTGGATTCCTGTGTGGTTCTGGTCCTGTACAGTCCTCTCCATCAGGTTCTCTGTTCATCTGTGTTGCTGAGCTGCAGGTTGGAGCTTCTGTCTCTCTGTTGTCTTCAATTTTTATTTGATGAAGCTGTGACAACTGAGGTTTCTCTTCATTTTCTTCACTCTTTACAGATTCATTGAATCTGCTGCCATCAGCCTCCTTCTGACAATAAAACCTCTTTCCCTCCTGACTGATCCCGAGTTCCTCCTCTTCCTCCTTTATCTGGAGTGACCCTGGGCTCTGCTGTTTCAGATTGGAGTTCCCAGGAACCTCTTCTTTAATCACAAACAGCTGCTGGACATCTGCAGGAAAACAAAGAAATAGACACGGGCTCTTATTTATCAACCGTTTAAAGAAAACGTCCTTATTTCCATCCTGAGTAACTGTATATATTTATTTAATGATCAACACGAGCAATGCGTGTGGAGGCGGAACAGCTGAGATACAGAGAAATGTGGTGAAATGGACTAGATGAAAGGAGGATGACAGCTGAGGAGGAGGGGCCCAAGCATTGCCGTACCGGGACATAAAGTCAGGCCAGGACTCACAAACTCATCCAGGACATCCTGATTGGCCTCCTCAGCTGTCCTCCCTTGTTGTCCATTTTGCCACCACATTGGTCAGCCTCTCAGCTGCTCCGCCTCCACGTACTTTGCACATGTTAAACCTTAAAAACAATATTACCGTAATTTTGACCAATCACCACATTGGTGACAACTGGCGAGCACAAATAATCTAGACTGGTCTGCCTGGCACTGACACCTGTGCACAACCAGCCACACCGTTGTAGTGCACCGTGATTTGTTTTATTTAGTTTATTATTTTTACCAAGCAGGCCAGTCAGGCCACATTCTGGTTCAGTCCACCCAGTTATCAGGGCTGCTAACTCTCACACACTGGCCGTGAGACTCAGGCATCTGAGTGGCTTCACATACTCATCAAGAGCAATGGCGGAGTGACTAATCCGGAGGTTTGGGAGGATTCCCCTGGGCCGCATTACTCTTGGACCAGTGTCCCGGTGAAACAAATAAATTAGTGGGCCCTATGGTTTGATCTAAATAATTTTCTGAGAAGAATAAATACTAGTGATGTGCGGATCAATACATAAATATCTATTCCTCCTATACCAATATTGATAGAACTAAACTTTCAGTATATATAGGAACTACTTCTTCCGCCTGCCATAGGCATACGCGAAACAAGATGGAGTGTCACGTCACACGTATAAATTCATATAAATCAGAAAAACTTCCAACTGAATATCAGATTATTGTGGTAAATGCAGTCAGGTGACGTCATTTTGAACTCACATGAATTTGGGGGTAAGTCCAGCATAATAAAAGTCATTTAGTCATATTTATTTATATTTACAGAAACATGTTTTTATAGGTGATTGTTGGAAATGTGCTCCAACAAATACGCTTTAAAAATTATGTTGAAATTTATTCTCCAGTAAATGTCATCAAGTCATGTTCTGTATTGAAGCTGCTGTCTGACTGGGAACTGCCTAACTGGGAACTGCCTAACTGGGAACTACCCAACATGGGAACTGCCTAACTGGGAAAGGGATAAAATATGGACACAAAGCTGAACCATTTCTACCGCAACAGTGCCAAATGCTTAGCGGTAACAACTTTGATGAATTTCTGATAATTTATCAGTGTTGTCACTAAATGCAGTGGAGACGGACTTGGGGGGGTAAGTGGTATCATTTACCCAGGGCCGACTCCAGGGTGGGGGCCCTTGAAAATCCTGGAGTAAAAAGTTTGTGTTCCTTTTAAACACGTGGCTGGCGGTGGTTTTGCCTGGGGCGGTCAAGCCCCGTCGGGTTCCTGGGCGGGGATCTGCTGGGGGGAATGGGTAGCTTTTGGGCTGTGGGGTGCCAAAGGGCCTGCTTGGTGCCCCTGCCCTCTCGCGCCAGGGGGCTCCAGTCTGGGGGCCCCTCTGCTCTGGTCTGAGTGGGCCGCTCCTCTGTCAGCTTTGGCTGTCCTGGGCTTGGTGCTCTGTGGACCTGCTGGGCCTTTGAGGCCTCAGGCTCGTCCCCCGCCGATGCTTCGGAGAGCGGCGTGAGCACAGCCCCTTGCAAGCACACATTTCTTCCTTGTTGCACGGCCGCTTCTGACTAGATGTTGATGATGTTTGTTTGTTGGTATGTTTCTCTGCAGGTACGTTTGATGACTATTGTACTTTTTCATATCATTATCCTTTTTTTCTTTATGCATCATATAGTACTGTGGTAGTTTATATTGATTTTTTTGTGGTGTGTTTTAGGCAGCCTAGACAACTGTTATTTCCACATGTTAATCCTGTCCTTTTCTCCCTTTTTTTCCCCTCTTCCTCTATCTCCCTGTCAAGTTCGGCACTGACATATAAAGACTAAAGAAAATAAGATTACAATAAAATAAAAATGTCAAGGGCAGCCATGTATATAACATGTCTCCCTTGGTAGAGGAAATCTGTCAAGCAAAGGATGCTGGACAGGACAGGGTGAAAAAAAAAAAAAAAAAAAAAAAAGAAAAGGAAAAAGAAAACAAATCTGGATACTAGAAAACAGAGAGAGAGAGAGAGAAAATTATTCTTAATGTCTTGCTGACATATATGCAGCAAAATTTCACTTGGTTCCACCAAATCTCACTCCAAGGATTATTGAAAAGTTGGCAGCCCTGGGATATTGTTGTTAATATATTTATATTAAACTGGCATCTAAATTATTTGCTGATAAAATGACTAAGTCATGTTGTTTCCGGTTAATATAATATCATGATATGAATAATGGAGTTTATAGTTATTTTGGAGTCTACTACTGCTTCACACTAGCCAGTGAACGTTCCTGAGAAAATAGCCTAGAACACAGATTACACTTCGCCATTATTTGTGTGGAGTACGCTCCAATACATTAAAATCATCTGGTAATTTAAACAACAGTTTCTCTTACAGAAACCCTACCATTAAATCTGTTATTATTCTTACCTGCGGGTTCATTCCTAACATCCTGCAGTTGATGAAGTCCGAAGGGTTTAATCTCCATGTGGTCATACAAAAGCAAGCTTTCACTGCCGTTTTGTTTAAGACAAAACATTTTTTCGTTGTGTCCGTACTGGTTCTTTTTTCCTTATTTCTTTTGAGATCAACCAGGCTTGCACAGATTTGATTACATCTTGTCGCTAGGGATGTTACGCTCGAGCTGATCTGCTCGATCACGTGTCGAGCATTGTCTCTGAGCAGGATTCAGCATGCCAAAAGTCACGTGATAGACCAAACGAGGCGTCGTTACGTCATCAGCGCGTATCGAGCAGCACGCGGGATCTTTGAAGGGACCGGGCTTATCTCTCAGATTCCAAACGCTGAGGAGATCGCGGGTTTTGAGAGGAGATTCTGTAGCGATTGTGCGACATTGCATTTTGAAAACAAATTTAGGAAAAGCATCAGATCAGCATGAGCTTATATTGAATCACATTTAGCTTTTAGAGATTTGGGGAAACAAAAGTCTGCGCGAGACGCCGTTGCCAGAGTAACTGCTGAAGGAGCTCGGAGTATGAGAGAAGGACGGAGCAGGCGGTGCCTTCAGCATCACAGATTCTTTATATAGATGTTTTTAAATGGCCTTGCAAAGAGCAAACTTTAAAGTTAATCATAAACTTTAACCAGAAGCATCAGAGGACACGTCTCAGTCTACAGCTGCAGAGGAAAAACCACCACCTGCAGGACCTTAGACACCAAGCTGGTTTCTGATCACCAT